>PVKU01001316.1:0-316251 GCA_004027475.1 Anoura caudifer | reverse complement strand
CTTCCTTCCTTCCTTCCCTCCTCCCTTCCTTTTCTTTCTTTCTTGCAGCTAAAATAGTGCAAACAATTTTAGTTTTATTTTCTTTTTCTAGGATTTGTCTCTATTTCTCATAAAATCTGGTTCTTGGTCTCGCTTACTGAGGGGTTTGCACATATTCTCTTTTACTAATATAAATATTTGTACTAATTATTGGGTTAGTCAAAAGTTTGTTTTTTTTTCCTGTGAGATGGCTCTAGTAGTGCTTAGATATGTTTAACTTCATTTGAAACAATTTCATAGATTGCATTGTAACATCTGTCATATGAGCGTGCACTAAAAAAGAACTTATGAAAGTTGGTGAATTTTGTATAGCCATTTAAATATTAAAGATAGAAGAAAATAAGCAACATTTTTTGCATATTAGGCTTTATTATGTCAAGAAAGGTAAAGGTGCAAAAGAAACGCAAAAAAGATTGTGCAGTGTATGGAGAAGATGCTGTGACTGATCGAACAGGTCAAAAGTAGTATGTGAAGCTTCACACTGGAGATTCCCCAATGGCCAATGCTCCATTGTCAGGGAGACCAGCTGAAGTTGATAGCAAGAAAATCGACACATTAATTGAGAACAATCAACATCATACCACACGGGAGATAGCCAACATACCCAGAATATCCAAATCAATAAAGTTACTCATGAAAATAAAAAAAAAATGCAACTTTTTTATTGGAAAAAAAAAAAACCTAAGTGGACTTCATGGCAAACCCAGTATATTTTAAATATATCCTCTCTTATGCAATAACATTTTTTATTTTTAATTCTATTTTATTGATTATGGTATTACAGTTGTCCTAATTTTTCCCTCTTTGCTCCCCTCTGCCCAGTACCCCCACCCCTTCAGGTAATCACTACACCATTGTTCATATCTGTGGGTCATGTGTATAAGCTCTTTAGCTACTCCATTTCTCATACTGTGCTTTACAACCCCATGACTATTCTGTAACTACCTATTTGTATTTCTTACTCCCCTCACCTCTTCACCCATTCTCCAACACCCCGCTCCCATCTGGCAACCATCAAAATGTTCTTTGTATCCATGATTCTTTGTTCTTCTTGTTTATTAAGTTTTTATTTCATTTTTTAGATTCCGTATGTTAAGTTTATATATATATTCTGTTGTCCAGAGTTTTTATCTTCTTTTTCTTAAATAAGTCCTTTAATATTTCATATAATAATGGTTTAGTGATGATGAACTCCTTTAATTTTTTTCTTGTCTGAGAAGATTTTTATCTGCCCTTTGAGTCTAAATGATAGCTTTGTGGGGTACAGCAATCTTGGCTATAGGTCCCTGCTTTTCATGACTTTGAATATATCTTGCCAGTGCCTCCTTGCCTGCAAACTTTCTTTTGAGAAATCAGCTGACAGTCTTATGGCAACTCCCACGTAGGAACTAACTTCTTTTTTCTTGCTGCTTTTAAGATTCTCTCTTTATCTTTCATCTTTGGCATTTTAAAGATTATGTGCCTTGCAGTGAGTCACATGGGGACTCCCCTGTAGATAACTATTTTTCTCTTTTTAATTTTATGATTCTCTTTTTATGTTTGATCTTTGGCATTTTAATTATGATGTTTCTTGGAGTGGGCCTCTTGCATCCATCTTGTTTGGGACTTTCTGTGCTTCCTGGACTTGCATGTCTATTTCCTTCACCAAATTAGGAACATTTTCTTTCATTATTTTTTCAAATAGAGTTCCAATTTCTTGCTCTGTCTCTTCTCTTTTTGGCACTCCTATAATGTGAATGTTGGACCTCTTGAAGTTGTCCCAGAAGCTGCTTATACTATCCTCATTTTTTAAATTATTTTTTCTTCTTCTTGTTCTGAATGGTTGTTTTTTGCTTCCTTATCTTCCCAATCATGATTTGATTCTCGGCTTTATCCACTCTACTTTTGTTTTTCTCTAAATTGTATATTTCAATTAGTTCTTTATTTCAATTAGTGTATCTTTTATTTCTGACTGAATATTTTTTATGCTGTTGAGGTCCTCACCAAGTTCCTCCAACATCATTATAGCCAATGTTTTAAACTTTGCATCTGGTAGATTGCTTATCTCAATTTTGTTTAGTTCTTCCTTGGAGTTTTGATCTGTTCTCTCATTGGGGCCATGTTTCTTTGTCTCCTCATTTTGGTAGCCTCCCCATTTGTTTGTATGTATTAGGCTGCTTTGACTCCAAGTCTTGATAATGTGGTCTAATGTAGTAGGTATTGTGTAGGGTTCAGTGGTACAGCCTCCCCGAGCATCTAATATGGGTACTTGAGGTGCATGCACCTTTCACATGGGCTGAGTACACCCTCCTCTTGTATTTGAGGCTTTGTTGCTATTGGCAGATCAATGGGAGAAATTTACACAGGCCAGTTAGCTGCAAGGATTGGCTGTGATCACTGACCACCAACCTCTGTCCTCTGTGGAGGGACAGGGTGGTGGTGCTCCAATATGGTTGTAGTTTTCCACTGGGTGTGCTGGCCCTGGGGTTTCTTGGGTGGAACAAGCCAAGGTTAGCTTGTACCTGTGTTTACACTGGGGGCATCCTGCCTGACTTATAAGGCAACCTGAGGTGACTGCTATTTGTGCTGGGCATGGAGATTCCCAAGCAAAGCCAAGCTATGGATCTAGGCAGGCTACTGTTAGTGCTGGGCCTGGGGCTCAGTGAAGCTAGCTGTTGCTTATTTGAGAGGATTTAAGAAGTTGTGCAGCAAGAGCCAAGACCAGCCATTCAGATGGAAAAGCATCCTGTGGGCCCATAATTTGGGTGGGGTAGAGTCTCTGGGATCTCCAAGGCAGCTCAAACAGCATTAGCCAGGTTGTTGGAGTCTCAGATATGGCAATAGCTTGCTGGCTCTGTTGGGTGAGGGTTTATAAAAGGAACAATGGCCTCTGTTCACCTTGATGTCAGGCACTTCAGTTTCTTGCTGTATACCACTGATGCCTTTCAAGCTGCTATCCCAGTGCCGGAACTCAGAGGGAGTGAGTCTGAGTAGGTAAGTCTGTGGGTGGGTTATTTAAGAGGAACTGCATAGGGCTCTAGCAGTTTCTTTCACCAAGTCAATCATTCCTGCTGCTTTTTGCAGCCCAATGTTGTGGGGACTTATCTTTCGGGCACTGGAACCCTGGGATGAGGGGTCTGGTGTGGAGCTGGGACTTCTTACTCCTGAGATATCCCTCCAGAATTTTTATCCACCACGTGTTGGTGTGGGACCAGCTGCATCTGCACCCTTTCTGTAACTGCACCCCTCCTACCAGTCTGGATGGATGTGGTTTCTTTCATTCCATAGTTGTCAGACTCCTGTTCAACTCTATTTCTGATGGTTCTGAGTGATGATTGTTTTATATTTTAGTTGTCATTTTGATATGGTTATGCAAAGAGGCAAGGCATGTCTGCCTACACCACCATCGTGACTGGAAGTCCTAGCAATCACATTTTTAATAGCGGGATTGATTGTGATGAAAGTTGTAACAAATCTAGTAGTTTAACATAAACATTTAAATTGGTGCAATGTAAGGGTGCTTTATTGACTGTTATTACTTAGCTACTAATTTTAACTATTAATAACTAAATTAACTATTGATTAAGTCATTAAAAATAATAGAGCATTCTTGTATAATTACATCAAATTTTAATAGAAAAGTTTTGTAATGCTTTTTTATAAATCTGTTTTTAATCTTCTATATTAAATAAACTAAATAGAAATACCAATTTCAAAATATTCTGATTTCAATTTTAGTTGCCTTTGACATTGTACAATATAAGATAGTATATTCAAACCAAGCTTAAGTATCCAAAAAAAATAAAAATAAGGACTCAGATACTTCTGAGTCAATGGAAACAGCAAAATTATAGACATAAGGCAGAAACAACACAAAATCCATCAACTGATAAATGGAACATAAAATGTAGTGTATTGATGACATAATGTTCAGCCATAAAAAGGAATGAAGTTCCAATTCATTCTATAACGTGGATGAACCTAAACAACATGATGCAAAATAAAATCAGCAGGACACAACAGAACAAACGTTGTATAGTTCTACTAATAGAAATTATTTAGAAAAAGACAAACTAATAGAGACAGAAAGTAAAAGTTACCAAAAGCAGGAGGCTAGGCAAGAGGGGTGGGGAGTTATTGCCTAATGGGTAACATATCTTTGTTTTGGCTGACAAAAAATTATGGAGTTAGAAAGTGATGACACACAATAAAAAATGGTTAAAGTGGCAAATTTTATTATATATAAATGTATGCATTTAATTATGAAAATGAAATAATAAAAATATTTGGGTAGATGTTTGTATTGAAAAACATGTTTTCATATTTGACATTTTTATTTGCAAGGAGGCCTTTTTTAGGTTATTGAGTCACTTTTACACAAAATGCACAGTTCATGGGAAAGTTAGGTACAAAATACTCTGATCCATAGAGGTTTAACCATACTCTTACCTCTTCTGCTTCGGTTCAAAACTGATATGCTTGCATTTTTCATACTGAAGGTTGAGACCCTTTACAGTGATGAATTTCAACTCTTCAATTTGTCTACTTCACACTTGTTTTTCCCCCTGAAAAGCTTTATAGTTTAGCTCTGAAACAAAGCTATTTTAAAATATACATTAATTCCACCCATGCATTATACGGAATATTAAAAAAATGCAAAAAATACAAGTGCCCCACGTGACTGGGCAAGGGCCTCCTCAGCCCTACACTGATAGAATATGCTGTAATGACTACCTAAGTAACGTGGCTCTAATACTTTATCTTTTCTCACTCAAGTGTGCATTTTCTCACTGATCTTTTTCTCTATGCTAGAGCAGTGTATTAGGTACTATATCTCCCTGTCTGCAAGTGTTAGCTTATTATATAGTCATGGTTGCATTTTATCTCAGATGGAACTTAATAACCAATATCTATATCCCCTGTTTCCCCACACATGCACCTAAAAGTGAGATAAATTTTGTACAATTCTGAAAATAACAACCGTGACTACATTAATGAAAAACACAAGGATTTACAACTTATATTTTGGGGAAAGAGATTGGTGAGGTTCTGCAATGAGAGCAGAGTAGTCTGTCAGGGGCCTTGAGTCATCTTGAGTCATGAAGAAAGGAAGACAGCATGGCTAGAGAATGAGGCTCACCATGAGCAATTTTATCCCCTAAATGGATTTCCACTACTGGTGTAAGAAGAAGGGTAGTGGTTTGAAAGATCATTAAAAGTGATCTACGAGCTCATCAGTACATGCTCATCTACCAAAGACGCTTGATTGTAGTAAGCCCTCAAATTATGGGAAAATCATGAGGATATTCTGCCCTAGCAGGTAACATTAATAAGTAATATCATCAGCATATAGCTCACATGACATGGATGCTTCTATTCTTTGCAGGATGTCGGAACAAAAGGAGAAACTAGCTAGTGGGGGTCAGAACAACCTCAAGAGGTAAGAAGCAAGTAAAACAATGAGATATCACTGGTTAACTTTCAGGAATATGTTTACTTATTCTCATTCTTGGGTATTCTTCCAAGGTGATACAGTCAGGGAAAACTTGATATTTCACTTGAGTTTTTTGTATTAGTTTGTCTAACTTTTGGTTATTTAGAAAACAAATGCACCAAGGAATGTCCTGTGTACTGAGATTACTAAAAAAAAAAAAAAAAGGCATTTACTCTGTCTTTAAGGAGAAGTGGGCAATCAGGCAAGTAAACAAGTAGTAACTGTAAGTATGTGGTTTGGTGAGTAATGTGATGGTGCGGTGGGCATAGGGCAATTTAGTCTAATTAGCCACGTATGATACTTCAGAGAGAGAAGTCGAAAACAGATTCTTGGAGGAGTAGGTAAGTTTTAGACTGAAGATATAAGATAATTTTAAATCAGGCAAAGGATGTGAAAATAGAATTGGGAGAGGGGTGTTGGGAGAGATGCATGGCCAGAAAAACTAACACTATTTTTATAAAGCCAATCCAAGTAGAATACATTATAAGGATATAATGGAAGATTTTAAAAAGTATATTATTTTCCACAATATTTCATTATAGGGACTAAAGGACGGATATCCAAATATTATCTGAAGAAAATTCTATTTTTCATGGAGAAAATTTCTGGCCAATGCTAACTAGTAGTAATAATCTCATTGCAAAAGAAATCGTTCATTCTCTATGCTGGAATGTGTGTGTGCATGTGTGCATGTGTACGTGTGTGTGTGTATGTGTGAGAGAGAGAAATAGATATCCAACACTGAATGCTAATATAACCAGGGAAGGAGGAAGAGTATGTAACGTTGGAAGACCATGGAGGGCATCTTTCCTACATGAGCAGGAAATAGAATGACATTCCCTGCCACTTTTCTGAGCCAATTTTGGATAGAGAAGAAAGGAAAATGATCCTTGATATCATGAGGCTTATAGACTGGGAGGAAATAAGAACTTTAATCCAGTAATTATAAATTTTAATCAGGGAAGCAAAACTTTTATATGCACATATGTATATGTATGTAAATGATATATATGTATCTGATTAACTATATCATATATCTAGATAGATAAGTAGATATGCTTTCTTATAGGGACATGTAGTTACCTAATTGTAGGATCAGACTTAAGCAGCCTCTGTAAAACTAAAACTTAAGATGGAGTTCTATGGGACAGTCATTCGAAAAAGAAAACTAGATTTAAAGCGTGTATAGCGGGTGAGGGAAAGAACAATCTAGAAGCATGAGCCAGAGCCCATGAGGATAGACTGAAGCTAATGTCAGGCTTGGCTGTCTTTGACGTGTTGGTATGGGTGTCCTGCAGAATCTGGGGCTCTTCATCACAGAGCTAACTAAAGGCACATACCTGACCCAGAAGTTGGAGAATCTGCAGGGGGATGTAGGGGAAGCTGGAGCAGTTACAGAGCAGGGCACTATTCCCAGGAAAGGAGGTGAATCAGCAATTAACAACAATGCATGTCAGCTACAAAGCAGCAGCCACTTCACTTCTGCACTCCCAGTCTCTTACAAGAACCTCTTTGGTGCCTCACCCTAATTGAAAATGTACACGAAAGGAGATTCTGAAAACATAGGTTAGCAAAGCTAAATTGAAAACACATTTTAAAGCCACACAATAGTATTTGAAAGCAGACTCATAGTCATGGCTGGCAAGAGAAGATGGTAAATGGGAGGGAAACTAAGGATGCTTCTGGATGCTGGTCATGTCCCAGTTTTAAGTTTGGATACTGATTACACAGGTATATTCACTTTGTGAATGTTCTTTGAGTGGTATGTGTATGGTTTATATATTTTATCTGTGTGCGTTGTGCTTCAATAAAGAGTAATGAAAGACAATAAAAACCCCCAATGATCACAAACATGGTAAGCATTAGGAACAATGGCAGATACTGTGTGGGCTAATAAAAATGCATTTAAGCTAACTAGAGGCTCAGGAGAAGATACTCTATGTAGTTAACTTTTAAGATGAGATGAGGCTGAAATGGCAGCTACTCAGATGAAGGCGGTAAAGACAGTTATCCAGGTGATGGGTGAGAGAGCATTGTGAACATGGCTGAACTGAGGAGAACAGTGGGAAAGAAGGGAAACTTAATACTTGGAAGAAGATGCAGAGACCAAATGATGGTGTCTCAGTCTGCTCAGGCTGACATAAAGTACCATGACTGAGTGGCTTAAATGACAGAATTTTATTTTCTCACAGTTCTGGAAACTGGTTCCAAAAGGCCTGTCTTCAAATACAGTCACATTGGGGTTAGAGCTTTACCATACAAATTCTAGGGGCAGAAGATTTAATCTCTAGTAAATTTAGAGCCTATGTGCCATGTAAAATTATTTTCTTTTACTGTGTGCTAAGTACAAGAATCTGTACAAGAAATTTGTAAAATTTTTTTCTTTCACTGTGTGCTAAGTACAAGAATTTGTACAAGAAAATTTTTTTCTCTTACTGTGTGCTAATGTCTTCAAAGCTTTTAAATGTGGGAACAATTGCCTTTAAGGTTTTGAAAGACCACTGTAGACTGGAGTGGGTGAAAAGTAAAGGCAGGGAGATCTATTAGAAGGAAATTGGAGTGTTTCAGGACAGATGGAGAAATGATAACTTAGATTAAATGGATCAGATAGTGCTGTAAAGTGGTACAAACAGTACAGAAAAACTTGGGCATACCACTTAGCTGCTGATGCTTGGGAGCAATTACTGGCCTGATGTACGTACCAATTTTCTGATCTGTAAAATTGAGATCATCATAGAACATTTTCCATAAGGTGACACAGGTTCAGTTCCTTGGCCACAGAATTTGTAAAGAAATTGTGCAGGGAGGATCTTGCAGAGTATTGTTTGTTGGGGATAAAATAAGCAGGACTGGGCAGGGAACAAGCTGAAGTGAGATGAAGTCACAGTAAAGGTCTCAGCGAATTTTAATGGGAGAACTGGAGCAAACCTGATTCCCCTCCCCCCAAATCCTTTCAAATTGCTGTGACAGGGTTTGCAATTGAACTTGTGCACTGACCAAACATTGGGAAGGCTGAGACATGGGGTAAGGTCCTTTAGGCAAAAGCAAATCCTAAAGATGGTCTCAACTGAGAAGCGTCAGTGGCCAACACTACCAACAGCTAGGAAATGCCAGTCAAAGGACATGTGTGAAGGACCCAGGGTTGTGGACAAACAATCTAGGATTGACTGTGGGAGTGGGGAGTGGGCTGGGCAGAGCGGGGCAAAGGGGAAAATTGGGACAACTGTAATAGAACAACAATAAAAACTTTAAAAAAAGGGACAAAATATCATTAAATATCCTTTACTTCCCTAAATATGGGGACCCCATAGAAATTAGAATTGCTGGACAAATAAATGGAGATAGAATTGTATAGGAGCCATCATCCAAATAAAGGAGAATTCTCAATCATAATGAAGAATAGGTTTTAGTATTTTTACCTCAAACTTCTCTAAATTTCCAACTTTAAAATAAAAATAGGATTTAAAATGGGATGTTATTAGTGTCTAGAATAAAGCTGTTTCTCACTGCTGTTCTACTTTTCCTGGATTGAACTAAGATAACCCCTGAAAGAAAAATCCACACAGAGTCAATGGTTTTCTGAAACTAGTCCTGGGCCTTGTGTTGGTTCAACATAAAAATGTTTAGCAGTTTACATCAAAATGAGAAAAACATGGGTGATAGAGATGTTTTTTATAGGACAGAATTTATACAATTTATAAAGATCTTTTGTCTGAGGCTATCCTTTTCATGAATTTGTTTTGTTATTAAAATATTTTTATTTTATAAAGTACATGGATAATAAATGGGAACTTTCCTTATGTTTCTATGTAAATTTATCTTCCTAAATAAAAAGTTACTGAACTTAAAAGAAAAAAAAAAAAAAACAATGATTTCTATGATGTGATATTGATATGGACAGTCTTCCAGGATGTATTCTTAAGTGCCTGAAAACATAAAATAGAGTATTATACAATATTCAATATGCCTACACCTCTTGTGGAACAACAGCAACAACAAAAAAATGGATTTGGTAGAATTTGCCAAAAAATTAAAGATATTAAAAAGAACTAATAAAAGTATTCATAGGAAATGATTAGGAAGGGTATGAAAGGTATAGTCTCTCTCTCCCACTAGGAGTTATATTTGCTTGGTTAAGTGCAATGTGGAAAAGGGTCAAGTGTGAAAGCAATACTTCTCTGTAAACTTTTTCTGTATTATTTTGAAATTTTAATAATAAAAATATATAATACATTTTAAAATAACTCAAAATTCTAAAAATGCTTAAATTAAAAATGAAATAAAACAACCAAAATATGTATTCAATACCAAGAGAAAAATTGGAAAATTCATGAACATGTGAAAATTAAACAACACAATACTGAACAACTAATTAATCAAAATAGAAATAAAAAGGAAAATAAAAAAATAGCTTAAAAGAAATAAAAATGGGAATACAGCATACAAAAACCTGTGGCAGGCAGCAAAAACAGTTCTAAGAAGGAATTTTACAGTGATTAGCACATAAAAAATAGAAATATTTCAAACAACTTAACTTTACACTTCAATAAACAACAACAACAAAAGAACAAATTACACCCAAAGACTTAGAATTAGCAGAAGGAAGAAGATAACAAAATCAGAGCAGAAATAAATGAACTATAGAATAGAAAAGATGAGCAAAATTAAGTTGTCTTTTTCAAAAAAGAAACAATATCAGCAAATCTTTAGCTATACTTACCAAGAAAAAAGAGAGAACTCAAATAAATAAAATTATTAAAAAAGGAGACATTAAACTGATTGCACAAAATATAAAGGCTCCTAAGAGATTACTATAAACAACTATATGCCAAAAAAAACAAACAAAAAAAAACTAAAATAAATGTATAAATTCCTGGGAAACATACAATCTACCAAGATAAAATCATGAAGAAATGCAAAATCTAAACCGACCAGTAACATGTAAAGAGCTTGAACCAGTAATCAAAAACATCTCTTTTAAAAAAAGCCCAGTACCAGAATTTTACTAAAAAATTTAAAAGGCATTAATGCCAATTTCCCTCAAATTCTTTCAAAAAATTGAGGAGAAGGAAGTACTTCCAAACTCACTCTATGAGATGAACATAATACTTCAAAAACAAAACAAAACCGTATTTGGGATACTATAAGAAAAGAAAACCACAACCCAATATCCTTGATGAATATAGGTACAAAAATTTTCAACAAAATAGTGAATCAAATTCAACAGCACATTAAAAAGATTGTACACCATGATCAAATGGGACTTATCCCTGGGATGCAGGGATAGTACAACATATGCAAATCAATAAATGTAACGCATGACATTAACAGACTCTAATATAAAAATCATATAATGATCTCAATAGATGCAGAAAAAGCTTTGGAAATATTCAACATTCTTTTCTGATAAAAGTGTTCAACAAATTGGGCTTGAAAGAAACAGACCTCAACACTAAAAATGGTCATGTATGACAAGCCCACAACTAACATCATAGGTGTGAAAGTTTTAGTTCTAAAATCAGGAACAAAGTAAGGGTGCTCACAGATTGTCAGTTACAGAGCAGTTACAGAAATGTAGATTACAGCATAAAGAATATAGTCTATAACATTGTGATAACTATGTATGAGACCAGGTGGGTACTTGAAACATTGGGGGGAACATCTGTGAAGAACATGATTTACTAACCACTTTGCTGTACATCTGAAATGAATACAGAATAATACTGAATGTAAACAGCAATTTAAAAATAAAAATAATTAAAAACAAAAAATAGCCCTGGCCAGTGTGGATCAGTTGTTTGAGTGTCTCCCTGCAAATCAGAAGGCCACCCATTTGATTCTTGGTCAGGACACATGCCGAGGTTGTGGGTTTGGTCCCGAGTCAGGGCATGTACAAATGGCAATAGATTGATGTCTCTCTCTCATATTGATGTTTCTCTCTCTCTCTTTTTCCTTTCTCCTCCCTTCCCCTTTCTCTAAAATCAATAAACATGCCCTTGGGTGAGGAAATAAATAAATAAATAAATAAATAAATAAATAAATAAATAAATAAATAAATAGCAAAAACCTAAATAGACATTTTTAAAAAAAGATCCAAGTGGTCAACAGATATATGAAAAGGTGCTCAGCATCACTCATCATCAGGGAAATGTGAACTAAAACCACAGTGAGATATTACCTCACACCTGTTAGAACAGCTATGATTCAAAATATGAGAGATAAAAAATGTATGTCAAGGATGTGGAGAAAAGAGAACCCTTGTGCATTGTTGATGGGAATATAAATTGGTACAGCTACTGCAGAAAACAGTATAAAGTTTTCTCAAACAATTAAAAGTAGAGCTACTGAAAGATCCCACAGTCCCACTTGTGCATATACACATATTGTATGGTTGTGTGTGTGTTTATATCCAAAGGAAATAAAATCAAAATCTTGAGGAGATATCTGCACTGCAGTGTTCATGGCAGCATTATTCACAATAGCCGAAGTATGGAAACACGCTAAGTGACCACTTACAGGGGACCATTCTGTGTGGCAGTGGGGAATGTAGCCCAGCCCCTGATTCAGAAAACTGATGGGGAGCAAGGTCCACACATGGGACCCACACCCACAGGTAGGTTTTCCCATGGGGAATCAGGCCTGCATTGTACCTAGGCTGCTAAGAGGCTTGCTTTTGCTAAAACTCCCTCACACTGAATTGAGGCAGCAAATGCTTACCACATGTCTTTGAAGTAACTTCCTAAAATCTGAGCTAAATCTCCCAAGGATGGAGTGTAACCAGTTCAACCACTTCCCCCATTGTATTTGCAAATATCCTTCTTCTTTGATGTAATTAGCAACATCCTCTCCTTTGTTGTCTGTAAAAGGTAATCACCTACATCGAACCTGTGCATAGTAAATGAGGACCATCCTTGATGTAATGTGCCCAGAAAAGCAATAAAAGCCTGTCCAGGGAGGGGTCGGGGGCCCCCTCTCTCACCCAGACAGTGGCCATGCCGTCCCTTTTTCTCCACAGGACTTCTGCAGTCCATGTGAATTTGTTTGTTGCAGCCGCAACTCATGGACCTTGCTGGCTGGGGCCCACATTAACCACTGATGGATGAAAAAAGAAAATATATAAACACACGCACTCAAAGGAATAGTATTATCCATAAAAGAGAAATTCTGCTATTTGAGACAATGTGGGTGTACCATGAGGTAATTAGGCTAAGTGAAATTTCAGACAGTCAGAGAAAGACAAATAATAATGTTTAATCTAAAAAAAATTGTTTAATTGATAAAAGCAGGTGGTTCCCAGGTGTTGGGGTTTGGGATAAGTCAACAGATACTGGCTAAAGGGTACAGCCATCCAGAGAAATAATTTCTGGAGATCCAATGTATATACCATGGTGACTATAGTTAACGATACTAATGTAAAAGGGGAAGTTACTATTTGAGTAGATTTTAAAATGTTCTTACTATAAAAACAACAATAATAAAATGGCTATTTTGTGAGGTGAAATATACATTAACTGACCTTATTGTGGTAAGCATTTCCTCACTTTAGTATTGCAAATATTATACAATGTTGTCATTTATGTGTCAATAGAGCTGAGAAATATGAACAGAAATTCTCTTGCTCATCCAATGGCATGGATTCTCATTATTACAATGCCGTATTCAGGGTCATAGCCTTCGTCACTTAGTCATCTTCAACACCACTTCCCTATACATCGCTCCCTTCCTAAAAATGGCTGCCACCATTTCTGTGTCTCCTGACTCTGCCTGTTTTTAATCTTTCTAGATGATGTAGCATCACTTTATCACTCTAATAGATTTTCTTTTGAGAAAATTTGTAGAAAACTTATGATGAAAAAATTCTTCATTACAGGAATTATTTATATTAAATACTACTATAGGTCACTTATTTCATTTACTATTTAGAGCAACTATTTGCTGTTATTAATATTATTTTTAAAACATTTTATTTATTTATCTTTTGAGGGGAAGGGAAGGAGAGAGGAAGAGAGGGAGAGAAACATCAATGTGTGATTGCCCCTCATGTGTCCCCAGCTGGGGACCTGGCCTGCAACCCAGGCATGTGCCCTGACTGGGAATCAAATCCCTTGGTTCACAAGCCCGTGCTCAATCCACTGAGCTACAGCAGCCAGGGCATTAATATTATTTTTAATGAGGGAACTAAGGCTTGGAAAAGCTATAAGTTTTCATAATATAACAAAGCTCTCAAGTAAAATCAGGAATTTAGATTGTTTCCTTTGCTTTCACTTAGTATATTATCATTAGGCTCACTGCTTATTCCAAACCCCCATTATCCCTCTACTCATAAACTTTAATCAAAAATAACCAGCAGGCTGTTAATGCTGGAAAGTTTCTTCTTAACCTTTAAGAATATTTACAATAGCCAAGTGCTGGAAACAGTGTAAATGTCCATCAGCAGATGAGTGGATAAAAAAAAAAAAAAAAAAAAAAAACTGTGGTACATTTACACAATGAAATACTACATAGCAGAAAGAAAGACAGAACTCCTACCCTTCACAACAACATGGGTGGAACTGGAGAATATGATGTCAAGTAAAATAAGCCAGGCAGTAAAAGACAAACACCATATGATCTCACCTATAAGTGGAATCTAATGAACAAAATAAAATAATGAACAAAACGGAACTACAGACATGGAAACACGGAGCAGACTGAAAGTGACCAGAGGGGTGAGAGAGGGGGACAATCGTGGAAACAAGGGAAAGGGACTAGACAAAGAACATGTATGAATGACCCACAAACATGGGCAACAGGGTGGGAATTGACTGTGGGGACAGGGGGTGGACTGGGTGGAGAACAGCAGAGGAGGAAAATTGAGACAACTGTAATAGCATAAAATAAAAACTATTCCAAAAAAGATTTCTCTGTATCTATCACCATTTATTCCCCATTTTCCATATTCTACCTCCCCTTCCCCCTTTTACCTCTGGTAATCACCATACTTTTGTCTGTGTCTATGAGTTTTTTTCTTAATCCCTTGATCTTTTTTACATAGCTCCATAGCACCTCTTTTTTCGACAGCTGTCAGTCCATTCCCTGTATCTACGAGCCTGCTTCTATTTTGTTAGTTTATCTTATTAGATTCCACATATAAGTAAAATCACATGGTATTTTTTTTTTCCTAGAGCATCATTCAAGAATCAGGCAAAGGTTTATTTCCATCATCCATCCATTGTACAGATACATCTGCTGATGTGCCTTACTCCTCTCCAGAGTTCCCTCCATTCTGTGACCTCCTGAGGAGGCCATGGCAAGGTAAGTTCGATTTCTATATTATTATAGTTTTTGGAAATCCTTTCTTCAGAGCTTTTACTGGATCTTTTGGCCCATCTTTGGCAGTGTTAATTATGTCACAAATGTACATGAATTGGCTCCAATCTCTGTATAATATCTACCAAATGTAGCCTTTTCTCTGAGGTGGCCCACAAAGGGATCCTGCGTAGGGTCCCTTTGCATAGGGATCCTGCCAAATCTTTCCAATCGCCCTGGTAACTGAAGTAAGCCAGACCCTCTGACTGACTTATTTCACTTAGGACAGTACTCTCCAGATCCATCCATGCTGTGGCAAAAAGTAAGATTCCCTTCTTTTTCATGGTGCACAGCTTTTTTATTCACTCATTTACTAATGGGCACTTGGGCTGCTTCCGAATCTTGTAAATAATGCTGCAGTGAACATAGGTGTGCATACATTCTTTTGGATTCGTGATTCAGGTTTCTTCAGATATGGTCCAGAATTGGAATTACTGGGTCATAAGGTAGTTCTATTTTTATTTTTTTTGAGGTAACTCTATACCACTTTCTACAGTAGCTGCAGATGATGTATTATAGAACTGTACACATGAAATCTATATAATTATATTAACTAATGTTGCCCCAATAATGCAATGAAAACTTATTTATTTTTGAGCTGGTGTTGTTGTTTTTTTTTAATTTTTGTTCAAGCACAGTTGTCTCCACTTCCCTCCCACCATCCATCCACCTCTTATTGAAACACAGAAGAATACTGTGTACCTAATCTGTTTGTATAGTGCTCAGGAATAGAGTAACATTCAAAGGAACAAACTGGAAATAAATTGACACAGAAATAGTAATTGAAAGATCAGGGATTGGCTGAGATGCGTTAGGGTAAGAGAAGAATGCAAAACTGTGGAGACAGAGCAATATGAATGTTAAAGGATCTGGTGGAAGAGAAGACACTGGCCAAGTCACCTAAAAGAATACATCAAGAAAGCCACAGGCCAAGAGTCTCATGAAGGAGGGAATGGTAAGGCAATATGGGGACTAAAAATATTATTTGAATGGTTTACAACAAGATCATTGGTGGTGCGGACAGCCCTGCTGGTGAACAGTGGAGCAGAAAGAAGGTTGGCCTTACTTTTTATGTCTCCTTTTGGCCTCCTAACACAACACACTTTAATTAAACTTACAGGAGATATCTTTAGATAGGTGGATAAAATTATTGTAGGAAGCTCTCAATTAAATCACTTACCCATGAAAGTTGCAATGAAATTTTTATGAAATATATATTGTTAGATTATGTCATTAATTACATAATAAAAAATGAAGATTAGAAAAATAAGAATATTATACTCAGGATGAGCCAATACAGTTAGATACAATCACTCCCTTATCATGAAGACTTTGGAGGTATATAAGCATAACACAGTTTTATTAAACTGACAGGTTAATGTTGCCAAAATGAACATAATAGAAACTGGAACTAATAGAAACATACACCCTAATTTATGTGTTTCCAAAAATCAGGGCACATTATATATTAAATTTTATAGAGAAGAAAGATAAGGTAACAAAAATAAACTCTATGGGCAAGAAACTATTCAGTGTTGCTCTGCAATTTGCAGGTGTTTCCTGGATATTTTTCCCCCATCACTGTAAAGTTAATAAGTTCCAGTGGAGCCACTGCTAGAAAAAGTGAAATTAACTTCCAGAGACAATTGTTTAAAATGATAACCGTGAACATTAATAATAATATTAAGAGTAGTAGTAACAACAATAATAATTTAAAATTTTATTTCTGTTCAAAGCTATTGAATATTTAGGTAGACTGAAATGAGAATTGGGCTTGTATTTGCCACGCACCTTCAAGGTTTCCCTTCGTAGTAATACCTTGCATTATGCTGGTAGTTGACTAATGGGGAAGCATTCCTGGGATAACAAAAGGTTAATAATAGCTGAGTATGAAGATATCTAAAGGAGGTTACAAAAAAATGTATCTAGTGCCTCTACAATATATTCACCTAAGTGACTGATGTAAAAGTAAATTGACAATTCTGTTTGCTGAATCTCTCTACAAGACATCAGTGACTATTCAAGGTGTCTATAGCTTCTCTGATGACTATTGGAAAGAATAGGCTGTAGGGAACAGATGGCATGTTACAAGTATACTTTGCAAAGGACATGACTTTGCTGGCCATTTTCTACCACTTGCTGGAAATCTCTGACTCACAAAATGATCTGTGGCAGGGCAGATAAAACTGTCATCCATGAGGATAGATATTTAGATTTTTCTTTGTGTGGCAATTTACTTGTTAGAGACTCAAAGAGCACGGCAACAGAGAGAAATAAATGAGCTACTGGAATAGGAAAAGCACTCCCTCTCTTCTGTCATTTTTTTATTCTTGTTTATTCTGTTACAGTTGTCCCAGTTTTTCCCCCTTTGCCCTCCTCCATCCAGCCCATTCCTGCTCCCACAGTCCATCCCCATACTGTTGTCCATGTCCATGGGTCATTCATACATGTTCTGTGAAGCTATAGACACCTTGAATAGTCACTGGTGTCTTGTAGAGAGATTCAGCAAGCAGAATTGTCAATTTTCTTTTACATAATCACTTCCCCTTCTTTCCACCATTCCTCCCTCCCCTTTTTCCTCTGGCAGCTGTCAGTCTGTTCCCTGTTTCAATATCCCTGCTTCTCTTTTGCTCGTTGTTTTATTTTGTTCATTAGATTCATCTTATAAGAACTAAACTTGAGTTCAGGACATATATGTCTGCAATAAGATTTCATGTTATCCATGTGTCCTTTATACTTGTTCCTGTAAACCCTTCTCCTTTTCCCCTGAAATTCCCTCCCCTCTCCCCTCTGGTGACTGTCAGTCTGTTCTCAATTTCAGTGTCTTTGGTTATATTTTGCTTGTTTGTTTGTTTGTTTTGTTGGCTAGGTTCCTGCTAAAGGTGAGATCATATGGCTGGGATGGGAGTAAAAGACAGAAAACAGTACAAGAACAACAATTAAAATAAATTTTAAAAAAAGATTTCATGTTATCCTTTAATGAACCTAAACATAAATTGTGCAGTGTAAGAACTCATAGGATAGTGTATGCAAATGGAGAAACAGTCAATTCAAAATAGCTGTTAGAAGTCACTAATGTCTTCCAGTGACTATAATGAACTGAAATGCAAAACAGACACCTAGGAAACTCCTACTCTGCTTACAGACCCAGAGACACATCATCTCCCAAGAAGGGAAATCAGAATTAGAGCATATATTCATTCAAGTTTAAGAGATCATTGTGATATGGAATTCATTTGATATGTTTCCCTTCTTCCCCCTAACAAACAAATACAGATAACTAGAAGATCTATTTCATTTCAGAGAAATCTGATTCTGCTAAGAGATAAATTTAACTGGGTGGTTTCAAACAGTCCCATGAGATTTAGTTATGATGTGTCCAGGGATTTTAGAATTTATTGTTATCTTTACCTTGCCTTTTGTAAAGATTAATAATTTCCACTAGTAAATTTCTTTGAAGCCCTTGGATAAAATGCTGACTAAAGGTCAATATCTGATCATTTTTCTTTTCATCTGGCATTATGGTTTCCAAAATATAGCTTCACAGATTGTATACCATATGTTTTCAAGTGTAGGACTAGTTTCCAAAAGTATTTGCTTCTTACGTTTAGTAACAGAATTACTTGTCTGCAGCATACTGAGCAATTTTTTTCATGCAATTATAATAAATTTTAAGAAGTAACATTTTTCTTTGGAAAGAAGAGTTTAATAAATGGAGAAAGACATTTTGTAAATTCTACCCCTTCTGAGCCAGAACAGTGCCAATGCCTATAAAAATGACATAAGATGAACTGGGGATTGGTAGATTGGGTTAACCATGGGGCTAGATAAAAAGGGAGGGAGGTATTGTCTACAAAGGGAGTCACGAAGAAATATTTTTTAGGTTATGGAACTGTTCACTATCATGATTGTGGTGATGATTACATGACTCTATATAGACATTTAAACTCAGAGAACCATATACACACAGAAAAGACCATATAGAAAATAGAGGTATACAGGTGGATGCATGGATACATACATTTTTAAACTCATTGAACACTTAAAATAGGCAAATTTTTGTATGTAAATAATACCTAAATAAAGTTGATTAAAAAGATAGTCTTGTCATTTCTTGCATGCTCAGACCTACAAAGATACAACCTAAATATATGCAACCTAAACGAAGGGAAACAAATAATATTTTTATACAATGTACACAGTAAAATAACTTTGAACAACATCAAATACACAATATCCTTTTTCAAAACATTTTTGTAATTTTGAGTCAAGCAACTGAAATAATTAATTTGTTTTCAACTTTTTAATTTAATGGAAAATACTGATCACAGCCTTTTTTTTTTTAAAGATTAAGCTCTTAAAGTTAGTCCTTAGTCTTCTTTTTCCCCCTCCACACTTCAGATTCTATAATTATTATTGGAAAATAATTCACATAGTCAAATTTAGAACAAGAATCCTATTTACATGAACAAATCTTTGCATCTATGCCAAGACAGAAATCAAGTGGTTAACCCATTTGTATTACAAACATATTACTACCTGATAGTAAATATTTTGTGATCTTGCTTATGTTGTTTGTCTTTTGATAATTTTCTTCCACCACTTTACTGTTTTAGACTTATTACAAATCAACATATGTATGAAACATTAGAAGGTCACTTGGCATCACAAATATCTTTATACCATCTAAGTTCTTTTTCTTATTAGATGATACCCTTCCTCACTGCATTAAAGAATTTTCATGTTTCATATTGAAAAATTTCAAGCGAGCCCTGGCTGGTGTGGCTCAGTGGATTGAGCGCTGGACTGCAAAGCAAAGGGTCACCAGTTCAACTCCCAGTCAGGTGCCTGCCTGGGTTGCTTGTGGGCCAGGTCCCCAATAGGGGGCGCTCAAGAGGTAACCACACATTGATGTTTCTCTCCCTCTCTTTCTCCATCCCTCCCCCCTCTATAAATAAATAAATAAATAAACAAATAAATAAATCTTTTAAAAAACAAAATTTCAAAATGAAAATTTCAATTTTAAAAATATTTTAAAAATAAAATAAAAATTTAAAAATGAAATAATTTAAGAAACTAAGCTCTTATCCGTATGCAGAAGAAAAAATGTAGGTTTATAAAATCATTCAAATGAATGCAACTATAGATATGAGGTGATTGTTAAATAGGACAATTAGGATAATAACCAAACCAACGGACCAAGAGTACAAATTTATCAGCATGAATTTCAGGTTGGAAAATTACTTATTAATTAATATGCACATTTTAAGACTGTCTGTGTGTTTTCCTTTTTATTGTTCAATTAACAGTTGTCCCCATTTTCTCCCATTAGTCTCCCCCTGCCATACCCACCCCTACTTACCACATTCAATCCTCCCCCGCATTGTCTTTGCCATGGGTCCTTTCTACATGTTCCTTGACAACCCTTCCCCTTCTTTCCTTGTTATCCCCCTTGCCCCTCCCCTCTGGTTACTGTCAGTTTGTTCTTTATTTCCACATCTCTGTTTCTATTTTGCTTGCTTGTTTGTTTTATTAATTAGGCTACACTTATAGGTGAGATCATATGGTATTTGTCTTTTACCACCTGGCTTATATCACTTAACATAATGCTCTCCAGTTCCATCCAAGCTGGTGCAAAGAGTAGGAGCTCCTTCTTTCTTTCTGCTGCATAGTATTCCATATGTAAATGTACCACAGTTTTTTGATCCATTCATTTACTGATGAGTACTTGTGTATTTTCAGTGTGAGTCAGTTATGGCCATAATATTCTTGCAATTACTAAATAACTGTGATTTTATTTTGCATATTTATGCTTTAATGTTCTAAAGTGTCATATAACTATCATTTATTTGGTTATTAGTAAATAGACTCCTTATTTTTCTTGTATTTGGTGATTATTTGTATTTATTCACTGCTTAATCTAAATATTATTGAGCACCCACTCCAGTGAATGAGACATAAGAATTTCTATCTTCATTAAGCTCACATTCCAATAAATGCTTAATCAAATTCTTTTATAATTTTATACTGGTACCTTTATTATCAATATATTAATATTTAGCCAAGTTTATGTATATCATTTAATTCAATATACTTTTAAAAAAAATTAAATTTATGTTGTTTTCAACACAATAATCTTTCCCTAGGATGATTTTTAAATCATTTTTTATTGTTGTTTAAGTACAATAGTCTTCATTATCAACCACCCATCCCCCCTCCTCCCACCTATCCCTGTCTCCCACCCTGGAACCTACTCCTTTTTAAGTGGAACCTAATCAACAAAACAAACAAGCAAGGGTGATTTTTTAAATAGGTATCAATGCTTAGAAAAAATATTTCCTGCTTACATTTACCTGATGATTTTTTAATAGATATATTGATATGTTATGACACTGATTTCTAACTTTTCAGCAATGTCTTCTCATATTGAACAGTCAGTTTTTTAATTGAATAATCCTCCCTCACACCATTGACTTAAAATGACAATTTTATGATATATGCATTATTTTAAATATAAGTGTCTGTAGTGAGGACACCTCCTCATTTGTATTATTTTGTATATTCTTCACTATAGTTCTGCTTATTAATTGTCAAGTTTTATTATATAGTCCTATATGTGGTTATACCTCTTTATTCTTTATTAAAAAACAAAACTGTCTGGGAAAATCTTGCCCACTTATAATTTCCATTAAACTTTTAAAACAGTTTGCAATTTTATAAGAGAAATTGTTATGAGTGTATATAGAATTATTTTCAAGCTATTTAATAAATGAGGATGAAATACCATTATTAAAGTATTTAGCATTCCCATGTAAAAACATGGTATAGATCTTTTAGTTAAAATTTTTAATATATCAGTAAATTTTATAGTTTTTTCACATATGTTCTATAGAGTTTTGGTTAAATTAATTCCCTGGTGTTTAGTATTTTTAGTTGATAATACACATGGAGATATTTCCTCATTACATTTTCTAATCAATTGTTTTCACTATTTGTTTTAATCCACATCAATCCCCTCACCTCCTCCATGAATTGGACTAATTGGATTTTGTGATCCTGATGTGTTTTCTAATGCTGATGCATTTGGTTTTCTTCTTCATTAACTCATGGTACCGACTTAAGAAATTCGTTTGTTTCACCATCATTCAAACGCAGGATTTTTTCAACTTGGTTACAGAGGAATGTTTTATTTATTAATTTCAAATGCTTAGTAATCCAATGCCTTTACACTGATAAACTTGTGCTGCTATTCAGCTTATAGATTTTCAGCCCCGATAGTGCATGCTATTTGTAAATAACAAAGCGCTGCACCAATTAGCCCATGTTATACATGCTATCACAAACATTGGGATAAAAGCTTCTAGACAAACAAATGAAAAGAAACTTTCCCTGGGCTTGGACCCTCAAGTGCTGCCACAGCTTTAGGTTTCCACATGGTGGCACATAAAGGCACTTAGAAGCATTCAATTGGGTTTCCATCATTCTCCTCATTTTCCTCTCATATGCTGCTACAGTTACTGAAGAGTAAGGCCTTGAAAGTACAGCTGAAGCTGTGCAAAGAATTTCAAACATAATGGGAAATCAAGAAAAGCCTGTCTTCTTTTTTATTTTCTTTTTCCCTGCTCTGATTGAATTCTTGCTCTGCATTTTTTTCCCTTCAAGTTTAAAAAAATATATATGATTGCATTTTACTATGAAATCCAGCTGAGACAGACCTGGACCTATTTCATGTTGAGTCCCAGCCCAGTCAGTCTTTTCTCAAGGATCTTTTATAAATACACTATAAATTTCCGTGTTGAGCACTGGCCCAGTCAGTTATCTTTTCAAGGATCTTTATAAATGGGTTATTGAATAAATTGGTCTTATTGGAATAATTATCTTTCATAACATTCAGGCTTGTGTTCACAGAATCTAGGGACAAAGTTAGAACAAGGAAAAACTGGAATGAAGTCCAGAATGCAGCCTTTCGTTTACCTTAGAATAACAATTCCAACCTAGTCTGTTCAAATCCTAGGCTTTCTGCTAAAGCATAGAATAGGAGGTGACCTTCGCAATTACTTAATAAATCCACTCCCTCTAGAGTCAAACTGAATCATTTATAGGAAATTTTATATAGTCTTTTATAAAATCATATTTGGAAGGAATAATTTTTCACTCAGATCATATAGTCCCCAGAAGGCAATCTCTCCTCTTTGGCCCATTGATCATAGATTACCATCTCTAACTATAAAGCCTGCCTTACTACTTCTAAAGTTGAACTGATTCAGCACGCCTTAAATCTCCACGGTTTAACACCCTATCTGCTACTTCATTCCATGGTAACCATCCCATGGCTGTTTAGCAGACCTCAATAATGTTCAACTTGACTATTACGACTACCTACCTCACTTGAATATCTTATAATCATGTAGTGTCCTCAAGTCCAGACTGGCCTAGTCAATACAAATAGGGAAATAAAATTTCTGATCCTACCAAGAAAAAATGACCTAACTCCAACCTTTTTGTTTGTTGACTAAACATGTACATTGTGGCCCTTTTCAAAGTAATCAGCTAGGAAAGGTAAAGTTAGCAGTAATCCAATGAGAATATATTTTACCTTTTTTAAAACCATTTTCAGGAATAAGTTTTTAGAGTTATGGACATTACTTTGAACAGCAATGTGAACAATTTTTTCCTGACTTCGTTTGATGTTTTGAATCATTAATCTTCCTAAGACTATTATTAAGTAGAAGAAAGTTATTAAAATATAACAACAATGGTTTTTGTATTATTTGAAAAT
Source organism: Anoura caudifer (assembly GCA_004027475.1). NCBI lineage: Eukaryota > Metazoa > Chordata > Mammalia > Chiroptera > Phyllostomidae > Anoura > Anoura caudifer. The sequence continues at coordinate 292,612 of PVKU01001316.1, read as the reverse complement.
ACTTTGGTATTATTTGCAAACAGTCTAAATTACAATTTCTGATTTGGATTTGAAATAAACATAAGCTAGTTGGAGTAGTTGTAGAAAACTTTAATGAAGAAAACCTATTGCGAAGTATTATACTGCTGTGCTTTAAAAAGCAGCACTATGTTAGACAACTACACTCCAATAGCAATGAGCAAAACCAGATCCCAGGTCTTGGTCTTTAACACCATTCTCTAATACAAGGAACCAAAGATCCTTAAAGAAATGGCTGGTTCTAGAAATGAAGCATAAGGAAATACAAGACAAACTTGCAGTGTCTTTAATGTTAATGTCACAAAGTGAGGATAGGATTAAAAAAATAAAACAAAAAACAACTTACATTGATGAGGTTTGTCAAAGGAATATAGGAGCCAAGTGAAATAGTTCCCAGTGGCTGAAGCGGAAGCAATTTTAGTAACAAAATAAGATAATAGTATTTTATAACAATAAATGAGTCAATAAATAAATAAATAAATAAATAAATAAATATACCCTGTAAAAGGCTTCCAAATAATTTATGTAGATATCCCGTCTTCAAGGAATTGGAGCACAACTCCTCCCCTCTACTTATTGGCTACAGATAGTGACTTTCTTCCAAAGGGTACAGTATGGAGAGCAGAAGAAAAAGAGGGATTTTACAGTGTAGATAAGCACTAGTATGACTCAGATTTCTATTTCTGTACCAAGATGCCATCAGGAAATTTTGTCACATGTATTGTTCTTGTCACTGAGGCTACTCTTTCTTGGCTATGACAAACTCTTAGACTTCCCTTGTTTTTCTAATGATCTTGACAGTTTTGAAGAGTGTTAACCAGGTGTTTGTAAATGTTTTTCTCATGATAAGACTGAGGTTATGGGTTTTTTGAGAGGAAGACCACTGCTGTAAAGTGCCATTTTCATCATATAGTACCAAGGGTACGTTTTCTCAGTGGATGTTGACCTAGTTCAGGTAGTATTTGTCACATTTCCCCATTAAAAAGTTGTTCTTCCCTCTTCTATCTTTTTGTAATGTACTCTTGGGAAGGAAGCCATTATGTGCAGCCCACACTTAAGAAAACTAATTGTTGGGTATATGGAAATTCTCTGTACTATCTTTATAATGTTTCTGTAAATATAAAGCTATTCTAAAGTAAAAAGTTCATTTTAAAACTCAATTAGCTCAACGACTTTATATCATCATCTTTATACGGTATGTAACCGATGAGAACAAGAGTTCAACAAAATAGCTTCTGCAGGAAAAACATTATTTATTCTATTTATCTAAAAATGTAAAAACTACTTTCTGGTAAGTGAATCAATGAAAATCTTTGACCACAGTGGTTTATGATCCCATCTTACATTTGGCTTAGGAAAACAAAACCTAAGAATGAGAATGACAAATGAAGTTTTCACTAAAAGACAAAAATTAACAGTGGCTTAAAGATTAGGAGAAAATTGGTGATTTTGATTTTACACAGGGCAGTGGTTCCTACGCGGAGCATTAATATTGGCACCCACACCGTCCAAACTACTTAGTATGGTTCTTATTTTAGATTAACTGTGTGTGACGAAGTTCAATTGATGGAGATATGCCAGAGTTCAATACTTTTGCCCAATAGCTATGCTACGCTGCTTCTTCTTTGAATGTATCAAGTTAACTAGCATTAACCTCAGCACATATGGAAAATTCAAACTCTTATAAAGCATTTGAAATGCAGTGTTTCTTTGCTCTTTCATCCAGAATTTATACATTTTTAAAAGCATATGTAAAATGTGCTCCTTTCATAGCAGTTTTGCCTGAGTAAAACCACCTCAAATGGAATTATTTTCTAATCGAATTTTCAATTCACAAAGGTTACCTTTTCTATTATTTTCGGATGATCGGATACCTGAATCATCATCTTGCATATTACTAATGATATTCCAAAATATAAAATATTAAATAACATAAATCACTCTTGATGAAACTGAAATCATTCATCCAGGAAACACAGGAAAGAAATAAATATAATCTTCAAAATAAAAACCTTAGGAGGTACAGGAGAGATCCAAAATGGTGGAGGAATTAAGTGGAAGCTGTACAAAACTTCTAGGACCAAATTGAAATTACAACTAAACTGTAGAGACGTCATCCTGAATAACCAATTGAACACTAGCTGTAGAGAAGCCTCATAGCCAAGAACATAAGGAAAAAACCACTTCACCAAAATATGACTGGTAGGGAATACAGAGGAGGTGTGAGAAGGCTGACTGGACTCTCATGGGTGGCAGCCGAATATTCAGAGTGATATTTCAGTGGCTACAGGGTTCTCCCTGAGAAGTTTTGGGTCTAAACCATAAGCTCTGCTCCCCAGCCTACAGCACCAGAGCTAGGAAAGGAAACCAGATAATATCCAGCTGTGAAAAGCAACCAGGTTTCTGTCCACTAGGGAGACAAGGCTTGAGAATCAGAGACCCTCTTAAAGAGGCAATGCACAAAATTCTGTTTGAAGCCAGGTACCTTGGACTGTGGCAGAGGAAGGGCAGAGTGGATTAGAGACACCTGAGGAGAGTCAGGTGATGGTGGCTTTGGGGAGAAAACTGAAGGAACAGCCACCAGAATCCCTGTGCTGAGTCATTCCCTGTTCATGGAAGCCATCTCTGTTAAGCAGACCACTCCCCTCCAAGTGTCATCAGCCTGAGGGGAAGCAATAGCCCCACCCACAAGGATTACTCTACCACCCTGTGGAGCTGAAACAGGGCTGCTGAGTATAGCTTGAGCATATAAAAGTGTTTAAATTGAAAAACTAAGGTGGGTCTTTAGGAGCTCTGACACATTAGCTGAGCCTCATGCAAACCCAGTGCTGGTGAAAGCCAGCCTCGGTGTGCAGCCTGGTTCTGTCTGCATATAAACAGGCCCAGCCAAGGGAGCCACAAGCTATAAATCACTGATAGCTTCAAACAAGTTGCCCAGAGTCAGTCACAGGTGGAGTCTCACATAGGTCTGAACCAGAGTCTTTGCAGATCTACTTGATACATAGAAACAAATACAAAAAAGCAGCCAAAATGGGAAACAAAGAAATGGGCCTGAAATGAAGGAACAAGAGATTATTTCAGAAGAACTAAATAAAAAGGAAGAAAGCAATTTATCAGATATAGAGTTTAGAGTAATGATTATAAGAATACTCAACAGCATGAAAAAAAGACATAGAAACCATAAAGGAGCAGTCAGAAATAAAAATTTAGTATCTGAAATTAATTATATACTGGAGGGAATAAGCGTGGGTTGATGAATCAGAGGATCAAATCAGTGATTTGGAAGACAAGGTACAAAAATACACCCAAGCAGAACAGCAAAAGGAAAAAAAGAATTGGAAGGAATGAGGAGAGTTTAAGAAACATTTGGGACCACATGAAGCACACATAACAACATCCACATGACAGGAGTGCCAGAAGGAGAAGAAAGTGAGAAAGGGATCAAGAACCTATTTGAAGAAATAATGATAAAAAATTTTTCTAATCCAGTGAAGGAGAAAGACATAGTGGTCCAGGAAACTCAAGTCCCCTAGAAGTTGTACCCAAAGAGTCCTACACATACACAAAGGCACATCATAGTTAAAATAGCAAGGTTTGAAGACAAGGAGAGAATCCTAAGAGCTGCAAGAGAAAAGCAGGGAGTTACATACAAGGAGGCACCTATTAGACTGTCATCTGATTTCTTAACAGAAACATTGCAAGCCAAAAGAGAATGGTGTGAAATATTCAAGGTGATGAAGAGCAAGGACCTACAACCAAGGCTACTTTACCCAGTGAGGCTATCATTTTAAAAGCAAAAGAGAAATAAGGAGCATCCCAGACAAGAAAAAGCTAAAGGAGTTTGCTAACATTGAACCAGCACTACAACAAATGTTAAAGGGCTTGCTTTAAGAAGAAAAAAATAGAGGAAAGTAGTCTAACAATAAAATGACACTAAATATGTATCTATCAATAATCACCTTAAATGTAAATGGCTTAAATGCTCCCACCAAAAGACATAGGATAGCTGAATGGATAAGAAAACAAGAGACACAAAGTAAAGGGATTGAAAGATATTTCATGCAAATGGAAAGGGAAAAATAAGCTGGGTTAGCAATATTTATATCTGAAAAAATCAACTTTAAAACCAAGGCTATAATAAGAGATAAACAGGTCACTACATAATGATAAAGGTAACAATCCAACCAGAAGATAAAAACCCCAGTAAACATTTGTGCACCCAACATAGGAGCACATAAGTATGTCAAGTAAATCTTGATGGATATAAAGGGAGAGATTGACAGAAATACAGTCATAGTAGAGGATTTTATCACCGCATTGACTATAATGGATAGATCTTCCAGGCAGAAAACCAACAAGGAAACAGTGGCCTTAAATGACACACTGGATCAAATGGATATAATTGATATCTTCAGAGCATCAACACAAAACAGCAGAATATACACATCATTCAAGTGCACATGGAATGTTTCCTAAGATAGACCACATGTTAGGACATAAAGCAAGTCTCAATAAATTTAAGAAGATTGAAATCATAACAAGGATTTTCTCTGACCGCCACACTATGAAAGTAGAAATCAATCAGAAGATGAACACTGCAAAATACACAAAAACCTGGATGCTAAAAAACAGGTTATTAAACAATGGAGGGTCAACAATGAGATCAAGGAAGAAATCAAAAGATAGCTTGAAACAAATGATAATGAGGACATGACAATCCAAAATTTGTGGGACACTGGGAAAGCAATCCTAAGAGGGAAATTCATAGCATTACAGGCCTATCTCAAAACAAACAAACAAAAATAAAAAACAAGAAACAAGAAAAAGCTCAAATAAACAATCTAACTTTACACTTAAAGGAACTTGAAAAAGAACAACAAACAAAGCCTAAAGTGAGTAAAAGGATGCATATAAAAAAAAACGGAGCAGATACAAATGAAGTAGAGTGTAAAAAATGAAAAAAAAAAAAAAAGACCAAGGAATCCAATACTGGTTCTTTGAAAAGATAAACAAGATTGACAAACCTTTAACCAGACTAATCAAGAAAAAAGAGAGAGGACCCAAATAAATGAAATCAGGAATGAAAAAGGAGAAATAACAACTGATACCAAGAAATACAAAGGATTGTAAGAAAATATTATGAACAACTATATGCCAACAAATTGAAAAATGTAGACAAAGTCGGTAATTTCCTAGAAACACACAATTTTCCAAAGCAAAATCAGGAAGAATCAGAGACTATAAATAGACAGATTATATACCCAGTGAAAATAAAGCATTAGTCCAAAAAAACTCCCAACAACAACAAAAAACCTGGACCTAAGATACCTCCTTCTCAAACTATGTCAAAAAAAAAAAAAAAAAATCAAGAGGAGGGAAAGCTACCAAGCTCGTTTTATGAAGGCAGCATTATCCTAGTTCCAAAACCAGATAAAGACACTACAAAATAAAATTACAGGCCAATATCCTTGATGATCATAGATGCTAAAATCCTCAACAAAATAGTAACAAATTAAATACAGCAATACATAAAAATAATCATACACCATGGTCAAGTGGGATTTATTTAGGGAATGCAAGGTTGGTACAACATTTGCAAAACCAATAAATGTGATTCAACATATAATCAAAATAAAAGATAAAAACACATGGTCATATTAATAGATGCAGAAAAAGCAATTTATAAAATCCAACTCTCATTGATGATAAAAACTCAGCAAAGTGGGAGTAGAGGGAATATACCTAAATATAATAAAGGCCATATATGGCAAAACCACTGTGCGCATCAGACTCAATGGGAAACACTAAGACATTCTCTTTAAATCAGGAATAAGAGAGGGATGACCACTTTCACCTCTCTTACTCAACAGATTAGTGGAAGTGTTAGCCCTAGCAATCAGACAATAAGGCATAAGGCATCCAAATTGGAAAGGAAGAAGTAAAACTCTTTATTTGTGAATGACATGACACTATACACAGAGAACCCCAAAGACTCCACCAAAATACTATGGACTATAAATGAGTTCAGCAAAGTAGCAGCACACAAAATTAATATCCAGAAAATCAGTTCTATTTTTATATGCTAATAAGGAACTAACAGAAAGGGAAATTAGGAAAACAATCCCTTTCTCAGTTGCTTCAAAAAGAATAAAATACCTAGAAATAGGAATAAATCTAAACAAGAATATAAAAGATCTGTAATTGGAAAATTACAAAATACTGAAGATAGAAATTGAAGATGATACAAAAATGGAAGCACATACAGTATTTATGGATAGGAATAATTAACATTATTAAAATATCCATATTACCCAAACCCAATCTATAGATTCAACACAATTTCTATGAAGTTCCAATGTGGTATTTTGCAGAACTAGAACAAATGTTTCAAAAATTTATATGGAGCCACAGAAGGTTTCGCATAGCAACAGCAGTCCTGAGAAAGAAGAACAAAGTTGAAGGAATCAAGCTACCCAATATGAAACTGTACTAAAGCCATAGCAATCAAAACAGCATGGTACTGGCACAAAAACAAACACATACATTGATGGAACAGAACAGAGAGCCCAGAAATAAACTTACAACTCTAGAGTCAATTACTAGTCAACAAAGGAAGCAAGCATATGCAATGGGCTAAAGGCAGTTTATTCAATAAACTGTGTTGGGAAAATTGGACAGATACAGGCAGAAAAATGAAAGTAGGCCACCCTCTTATACCACACACAAGAATAAATAAAAAATGGATGAAAGACTTAAATATTAGGCCCAATACCATAAAAATTCTAGAAGAAAACTTAGGCAGTAAAATTTCAGACATTGCTCACAGCAATATTTTATCTGATATATCTTCCCAGGCAAGGGAAACAAAAGAAAAATATAAATAAATGGTACTACATCAAACTAAAAGGTTTTTTTTTTTTTCTTTCCACAGCAAAGGAAATCATCAACAAAATGAAAAGAAAACCCACAGAACAGGAGAACATATTTGCCAATAAGTGGTCATTTCCAAAATTTAAAAAGAACATACAAAACTCAACACCAAACCCCGCCCCCCCCCCGAAAAAAAAGAAACCCTGTGCAACTAAAAATGGGCAAAGGACCTGAATAGACACTTCTCCAAAGAGGACATATTGATGACCAATAGACATGTGCAAATGTCTCAACATCACTAATCATAAGAGAAATAAAAATTAAAGCCACAATGAATTATCACCCCATGCATGTCAGAATGGCTATCATCAATAAATCAACAAACAAGTGCTATTAAGGATGTTGAGAAAAGGGAAGTTTTTGCACTGTTGGGAAAGCAGACTTGTGCAGCCACTGTGGAAAGAGTATAGAGATACTTCAATAAATTAAAAATGTATCTGCCTTTTGACTCAGCAATCCCAGTTTTGGGAGTATATCCAAAGAAACCCAAAAAGCTAATTCAAAAAGAACATAGCACCCCTATGTTCACTGCAGCATTATTTACAATCACCAAGATCTGGAAGTAGCCCAAGTGTCCATCAGTAAATGAATGGATAAAACAACTGTTGAACATTTACCCAATGGGATACTACTCAGCTATAAAAAAGAAGAAAAATTACCTTTTGCAGCAGCATGGATGGACCTGGAGAAAATTTGCTAAGCAAAATAAACCTGTTAGAGAAAGACAGATAACATATGATTTCACTCATGTGAAATCTAAAGTACTGATATAAGAAGCAAATTGGAGACAGACTCATAGATGGAGAGCAGGATGACAGCAAGTTTGGGGGAGGAGGTTAAAGGTTGGAGGGCTGAGCAAAGAGGAAAAAGGACTCATGAACATGGACAGCAATGTGGTGATTGCAGGGGGGAGGGATGTACAAGGATGTTAAAGGTTAACGGAAAAATACAATAAAAGTTTAAAAAATGAACATTATTAGAACAAAAAAAGAATCATAGGATGTACAGCATGTTTAATTTGGATGGGAGGAATACATCCTTTATAATCTGGTATTTTATTTTAGTTTATCAGTTGATAATTTACCTTAGAATTATATCTAAAATAAAAGAACTTTACTAAGTTTGCAGTAGAAAAATTTTAAGATTTCTAATCCCAAATTCCAGTAATAATATTCAGCAGAACTACGTCAGTGTGTGACACTTTGTTCTATTACGTAGTGTGTGTTCTAAGAGTCCTTTCTAACACCATAAGGATTAAACTAAAGTTGGTTCATATCAAAACAGAATACGAAAATAAATATTATCAGAGTTTGTGCAGTACACACTGGAAGATCTGATGTTTTCAAGTTTTGAGATATCATATGTGATATCATATGTACCCAGCGCTTTAATGCACCCTCAAAATGCATACCTCTTGACTACACAATAATTTTTAATCTGGTAGACTCTGGACTAGTAGGATATAGAAAAAGTAGATATGAAGGAAAATGAAATTTTGCTACTCTCTGTCAAATAATACATGGAAAAGATAAATAATTCTTTTAATTTCTATGTTTTTTCCTTAATTCTTACATTCTGTTTCTCTTCCATCCTGGTGTGTCTCCATGATTTATAAGATCTATTCATGCAATATGTATTTTTCTATTTATTCAGTTATTTTTTTCTGTTTAAGAAGAGTATCGACAACAATTCCCAAAACAATATGCATTATAAATTATTTCAACGAGCTTCAATTTTTCACAAAATGCCTCAAACTGGATGCAAAATGCACAACTTTGTTTTTATTCCTACACACTATTGATAACAAAATGAATACTTTTTCTTGGAATGTAACTAGGAAGTGTAATGAATCTAAAATCTAATTTAATATCCATGAATCCAAAGTCAATTTTTCTCTCTGGTTCATAAATTGAAGTTAACACATAATGTTGATAATCTATATACATACATAATCCATTTTTATGAAAAATAACAGTGCTTCATGGTAGCATAACATAGTTTTGGGGACTTTTGTTAAAAAATGTATGAGAATCACTGTGAATTAAAACCTCACATTTTAAAAAAAAGCTAAGAAAACCACTTCAAAAACAACAGCAAAACTTACTAAAATAAATCCAGGCCATGAACAAATCTGTCTTTTTATTAAACTATAAATTACGTTTACAAACAATAATGTATTTGAGCCAATAGACTCAGTGATCCGTTAGTGCTCTAAGCTGTAGTGAAAAAGACAAGGGATATTGAAATGTCAGTAAAAATTCCGTTTTGCAATACTCTGGCTAAACAAGAAAAGGCATTTGTCTTTGGCATCAAATTATTTGTCAAGAGGAAAGGTAGAAAAAAATAATTGACTCTATTAAAAAAAAAAACTGTAATCCAATTGACCATACTGGCTACAAGATGAAAGGTGTAGCAGCGACTGGAGAGTGTCCCACAGCAAGATTCTCCAGTCAGACACAGCACGACACTTATTCATCCAATAAAATATGAGTGATGAGCATTACCTCATGTAGAAAAACTCTCATTGGTTACTCAAACAGAGAAGGAAAAGAAAAAGAAAAAAACTCCTTTGCAAATTGAATCTCATTGACATTTATATATATTTTACTAGTAATGATTTTAATCTTGCTGTTAAGAAAGTCTTGTTAACTCTCTGTTCTGGACAATGTCAATTATTTCTTTGACCTCTCTAGTTTGATTTAGTCCCATGAGCAAGGCAGCTTCTGCTATAAATTTTCTCCTAGTCAGTGTAAGAAAAATAGAATCTAGAATTTCATTAGGTTATTATAATGGTAGAAATGACTATACCTGTTTTAAGTAATATGTAATCTAATATATAATTATATGTATTGAAATATACAGTTGATCATTTAAAAGTTCTATAGCATAATATATATAATATGTAATTACATCCCTTTAAAATATTGTTTTGAGCTTTTTATTGTTTCATTCAATATTGCTTATATTCTTTTCATGAATATACTTTTTTGTTACATATTTTCCTTTCCCAGAATTTCCAACCTAAAGCCATCAATCATTCATGAAAAACAAACAAACAAACAAACAAAAACCTGGGAAAAAAAACTGAAGTGGTCGCTAAACTCTCCTTTTAATTTTCAGAAAACTGACATTTCTTGAATCTCTGGATATAACTTGTCCTTTCAAAAAAGATCGCACTTCTTATATCACCTTAATGTACCAATAAAGACTTTTTTTTCTTTACCGAATAACTAAGTTTGAAATAAAGACTCTGCTGACTATTTTAGGGTATTAGCCAATAGTCCATCAAATCTTAAACTCTGAAGTGATTGTTTGATCCCAAAGTTCAGAAGCTACAGAATAATTTAATGCTTTCTAAAAATGCATAAAATTAAGAAAAAGTCAAAGAGTGTCAGCATGCAGCATATAATCATTATAACATAAATCTTCATAGCTGCTGCAAAGAGGAGATAGTGACACTTAACCAAGGTCCTGCCAAGAGACATTTCTGGCTATCTTAGTTCGAAGACTCCAAATGCAAAGTCAAGCTGAGTTTGAATCAATATATTCACTTATACATTGAAATAAACAAATGCAAGTCCTCATATTAGAAATGTGAAGGTAATCAAAATATTATTGACTATGTTTAGAGTACTATGACAAGGAATTTGAAAACTAACAAATGCCATTACCAATAGATATATCATTTCTGATCCATATTAACCCCATTTATGAAGTAAGGAGGTGAATGAAACTGGGCATGTGATATGACCACTATTTTTTAATTTATTTTATTTATTTTTATTTTTTAAATTTATATTAATTGTCATTCTTGTACAGTTTTCTGTCTTTTACTCCCATCCCAACCCACTGCCCCAGCCCTCCCCACCTCCTTCCCATTTCCATCCCCCTAGTTTTTATCCATGTGTCCTTTATACTTGTTCCTGTAAACCCTTCCCCTTTTCCCCTGAAATTCCCTCCCTTCTCCCCTCTGGTGACTGTCAGTCTGTTCTCAATTTCAGTGTCTTTGGTTATATTTTGCTTGTTTGTTTGTTTTGTTGATTAGGTTCCTGTTAAAGGTGAGATCATTTGGCATTTGTCTTTTTAAGATATAAAATCTAAAATAATTCTTGGGCATATCAGGGACAATTTATCCCTTGAAAAATACAAAGTTATTTATTCTTTAATTCAGCACAATTTGTTGAGGATATATATTCTGTGCCAGGCATTCTTTTATGTACCAGAACAAAGTAGTGAATAAGACCAACAAGGGTCCCTGCTCTTAAAGAGATAATGAGTAAAGACAGCAAAAACAATAAATAATAAGTGAAACACAATTTCAGACTGTGGCAAGTACTATAAAGGAAATGAAAAAGAAAATTGTGCAAAGGAGTGATTGGAAGATTGCCATTTTATATTGAGTAGTTAGGAGTGGCCTCCTGAACCTTGATTGTATGTTAATAACAATTGCAAACCAAGGGAAGATTTTAAACAGGATCACATCATATCATTTACTTTATTTTTCTAAAGAGCATACTCATTGCCTCAAGAAGAATGAATCGTAGGGTACAGACCCACACCGGTAGCAGAGGAAGTGAAGAAAATTGTCAGCACTTGGAATATATGCTGAACGCAAAGTCAGGAGGATTTGTTGATGCATTGGATAGCATGGGTGTTGAGGGGAAGCACAAGATGAAATATTATTTCTAGATTTAGAAATCACTTGCAACTGGGTGGGTGATAGTACAATTTACTGATATGGGAAAGAATATGGAAGAATATTTGTTTGAAGGTAAATTTTACACATTCAAATCATAATATCTGAAAGGCAGCTGATTATACAAATGGAGACTCATTGAAGAGGCTAGGGCAAAATATATTTTCTGGGAGTCATTTCTATAGATATTTAAAGCCATGAATTGGCTAGGTAGAGCATGAAGCAAGAAAAGAGCAAATAGCACTTAACTCAGTGCTAAGGCTCTCCAACATTAACACAACAGCTCAGGCAGAAATGGAGAAGCAAGCCAAAGGGCCTGATTAGAAGTGACCGGTGAGGCTGGAGAAAGAAAAAGTGTCATGAAAGTTCTATTTTATCTATTGATGCTATGTAATAAGTCATTTCAAAACTTAATGGATTAAAACACCTACAATTATATTGTCTGTCTCATGGTTTGGGGAGTTGACTGGGTTGAGACAAGAAGTCTTTACTCAGGTTTTTCTTGCAACCGTATGATGGCTAGTGCTCCAGTTCTCTTGAAGGCATCCTCAAGCATGTCACATAACTAATGGTTAAAGCTGCCTAACAGGGACTTCACTCTAAACATCTCCCTGTGGCCTCCCCTTGTGGCCTGGGCTTCCACAGAGCATGGACATCTGATTACATGAACGAAGCTCCTATCAGAACGTGCCAAACATATCTGTATTTTTACAACCTGACTGATGTTATTAATACATAAGTCAGGTTATATCATACATCTGCTCAAAATACTTGAATGACTTCCCATATTATTTAGGTAAAGCTGAAGTCTCTCCTTTAGCCCACAATGACCTTCTTTACTTTGTTTCTCATTATGTCTCTAACCTATTTCCTACTTCTCTTTCTTGCCCTCCTCATTTAGATTGCCACTCAACACCTCGAAGAGACTTCTCACGTCTTGCCTATTGAAAAATGCAACACTACACACATTTCCTCTTCGTCTTTTCTGTTATATTTTTCTTTATGACACTTATGCCTTTCTAATATGCTATATAGTCTTCCTACTTATTTTGTAAATTCTTTCATTCTTTACCTGAATGTAAGTTCAAGAGTAAATAGAAATTTAATCTGTTTTATTTGCTGCTGCCTCCTCAATGACTAGCACAATGCCTGAGCTATAGAAGGCCTTCTGTACAAATGTGCTGAATGAATACACCAATGACATCTGGAAAACCGAAACAGATGAGGAAATGAATGCCAGAATCTGAAGAAACAGACACTTATTGAAAATATTTTAGATGGGATTAATAAAGCACATTTCATATTTTTCCTCTTGGCATTTTATTTTATTTATTTATTTACCTTTACAACATTTGTTAGTTCATTTAAAATCTGTCCACCAGAAAACTGAGCAATATTTTTCTATTTCCTTCTGCTGTGGTTCCATGAAGTGGTATTTTAATCTTATCTAGAACTGTTCCATCTTAAAGCCAAGAAGGTTCTACAAAAGCCTCAAAACAACTAGAAACAAGAGTGTATAATCTAAAGGGTAATTAATATTTATTATTGGGATAATGTGAAATAAGAAAGGTAAAGAGGAATTTAGGTAAATGGGCTTGTTTATACTTTCTTCCACTACAAATTTATAAAACCAAACTGAACCTGACAATCCCCAAATTAAATTGGCAAAACAATGAATACCCACCAATTTAACAGTCCACTACTGTTTTCCTTCCAGGCATTAGAGGACTCATGTCCCTCCCACATGAAACATCATTGTAAGCCTTCTAAGACTCCTGAAATCTTTTCTCATTACAGCTTCAGGCTCAGACTTGAAGTTCAGAATTCTGTCATGTAGATTTGTTCCAGAGGCAGATGAGTCTGCTCAGGTTTGCTGCTCCTAGAGTATGCTTCTTGAGTGAAGGGGCTTGTGATACCTATTTCTCAAGCAACAAACATAAAACAGTGGGACAGAAAAGCACAATATGGACATTGAAAAATGGTAGAAGTTAAAATACTAGCAGTTACTGCTTCATTTTCATTCTAAAGTTCTGATATTATTGCTTTTGAAACAAAGAATGTTCCTTGATTATGATGTGCTTTGCTCTGGAAATGGTTCTTTGCAACCTTTAACTGTACTTTCTGGGCTCTTAGCTATGTCCACCAAGTGACTCTCTCTCCTTCTCATAAGAAATGACTGACATTTGCAGATAAAGCATTTGTTTCCTCCCTGTAATGTGTTGAAGGCCCAGAGGCTTCATTGTCAGATGTCTATTCCTTTTTAATCTAAAGTTTTCAGTGTCTCTGTTGATATGATGCTCTTAAAAATGTTGAGTTTCCCATGTATCTTATCTTATATTACTCCATTGGTTAAAATAACACTTTCAAATCTCTTTATTATTTACATTAAGGTGCAAGGCAGGATACTATAGAACAATTTTCTTATGATTCTTAGTAGTCCTTTGATTGAGTTGAGAGTTTCACTTGAAATCTTTCAGAGATATTAACATGGTATTTTCTGCCATACCTTAATTTGATCTTTAACCCAAGGCCATGTTAAACTGACAGTATCCAGCACTGACTATTTTTCCTAAGGTAATTTATAATTTGTGAACTTTTACAATAGGAGAAGAATCAATGAATAATAATCATTTTTATTTTTCATTCTAGCAAGTCCTGGCTACATTATAATTCTTCTAAATTCTGCTTGAGAATTGAATAAATATAGCATAAAAGAACTCTTACAACAGAGGGTTAGAGATCTAGAGATGACTTCAAGCTCAGGTATGAGACATATAGAGAGAAAGAAGGATCCTGGAGTAACTGTTGGGATGACTAAACCCTAAGCTGACAACATAATTTCATCATAATAAACTTTAAAAATTCCAAAGGTCATTTGGAACTAAAATACAAACAGATAAATAGACATGGTACTATAAACCTTTGAATTTCAACACTGGCTCTTCTTTAGTTTTTTAATTTATTAAATTTGAGACTTAGTTTTAAACAAATGTGATCTATTATTCTAGGTGAATTAGGAGGTTTGAGATTCAGAATTCAGAAAACCAGGAACTTACCCCCAAATTTTCCTGTAACCTGAGAATCATCCAGCTGCATCCTTCTGGCATAAAGATTTGTTTCTAATGTTACTTTTATCTCTAAATTTCTACATTTTTACAGCCAGCCTTCTTTTTCTTTTCAGTTGATTCCACCATTATTATGACAAAGATTTCTGATTTCCATATTTGAACTCAATTCAGGTATAACAATGTTCAAGTAGTTCTTGTATCCATAAATACGGAAATAATTAAAGCTTGACCTGCAAAAGATCATATGATAGAGCAAAATTTGTTTTTGCTGCCTGCACTTTCATTTCAGTGCCTTCTTTTGTATGGAAATTTTTCTTTTCTTCTTCCCCTTTAGGCAATTGTAACTTATTATCACCTCTATGTTATTTCCCCCCAAACTGAATTTTGAGGAGATCATATATTATTAAAATTATCTATCTATCTTTCATCTATCTATTCTCTGCCTAATTTAGAAAGGATTAAACTGAACGACTAAAGCAAATAAATATAAATTACTGATTGTATATTCAGGCAATTTTTTAAATTTTAACTCTAATGCCTATGTTTCAGGGATATAGGGTATCAGTTGATGAAATTAAAAAAAGGGAAAGGGTTGTCAAGGAACATGTATAAAGAACACATGCACAAAGCCAAAGGGGGGTAGGATTGAGGGTAGGGGGTGGGGATGGGTGGGGTAGAGGAGTAGTGGGGGGAAAATGAAGACAACTGTACTTGAACAACAATAAAATAAACAAATAAAACTGGTACGCAGTGAAAAAGAGAGAGAAAGAATGTTTTAAGGTATTTAGAGAGAGTCAGATGTTTCTGGAACTACTCAGTTAAGAGGTCGGCTGCTATCTCCTCAACTTAAACAAAAAATCTATCTTTTTATCTTCCTTGCACTTCTAATTTTATCACATATTAATTATGCCTATGCAGCATCTCCTTAATATAGATTTTCTCTGTGTATGTGTTTATGTGGTTGGTGGCGTGGGTAGTTGTTTTCCCTCCGCATAAATCTGTGCAAGCTGCAGATTTAAGTCCAATCCCCCCTCTATTAGAGGTAAGAAGAGATAATGAATTAGTGCTTTTAACAAAGAAGATTAATCAGTGGGTTTTAGACCAGCTAGAGACGGGGGACAGTAAGCTAGTATTTTATTAAACACATCATATGCATGACCTTCTTGAGAAATCTTTTCCCTGGTTTCTAGAAATTTAAGGAGAAAATATCTAAAATTTGGAAATCTGAAAATTATATTGTTTTCAGATTAAGGCACAGATCACAAGACTCTATGAATAAAACCTCTCTGCCACAAAAATGTCACATGGTTTATTTGCTTGAAAACACACAAGGTGGGGTTGTGTGAGAGGCTAAAATGTGAGGCAAGAGGGAACTGCCAGGCAGAGAGTTGCCAATGACTAAGGAGATGCCAAGTTAATTTGGGGGCCAATTTGTCATACATTCCCTTTGAACTGCAAAATTCAAAATTACCAAAATTTCAGCTTGAAATATCACTCTGTCTCCAGGAAACATCCCTCAGATAATCAAGGTTATAATTACAGTGGAGGTGATAAAACATGTGCTTTAGTCTCTACTTTGGCTGATACTATTTAATTCATCTAAGTTTTTTTTTCTTTGCTTTGCTCCATTATCTTTCTAAATTTCCTATAAATTTTCTGGACAAGTCAGTTATGCCATGTTGCACATGCTACTGTAGAAAAGAACACCAGTGCCAAGAACCAGAGAAAATTTGTTATCATGGGACTGTCAGCCTACAAGTCACTATGACTGATAGAAACATCCTTTCTGTTGTTAACAAATTGTGTCAAAAGCGCATACAATGAAATTCAAATATGCTAATGCTACAAATGCAATTTGACATTTCAAAGCAGATTCCTGCCTGGATCTCGGAACCAGCGCTGGAGTATACAGAGCTATTAAGCTATTTATGTTATTTTAGCCATTTGCTGGCCTAAGATATTTTATTGGAAAAATACCTATTAAGGTAGAAACGGGAAGATGGGAGTCACACAGTAGGAGGGAGGCTGAAGTTCAGACGGAACTATTAGTCATTCCTAAGGCACTATCTTTAGCTGAAAATATGCTCACGGTTGTTAAAAATCAGTGTTTCCATGGCAGAGTGTGGTAAACAATTTTGAGTTAATCAGAAGACTGACTCCCTGCACAGACACTCTGTTCTCTACAATAAATCCCACTTTAAAGTAAGAAACAGAATGCTGATCTTTCAAATCTGGGATAATTCCTTCTAATTCTTCAAGCCAGGATTGTACATAGATGGTTCTATGTCTGAAATGTAGTCTGCAGTCGATGAGGACAGAGTTGTGGACTGTGTAGGCAAATAATATTTTATCTGTATAAGGTGTAACATAGACAATATAAAATGCTTCCTGAGAGTAAATAGGAAGGAGAGAGAGAGAGAGAGAGAGAGAGGAAATAAATATTTATTAAGAACTTGCAGCATGTAAGACACTTTATGAATTTCATACCTCAGATTTTAATTGAATCATGCTTTCTTATCTCAGACACTATTTGAAGTGCTTGTGATACAACACTGAGGTAAACTGTTAGAAGAAAATGTATGACCCCGATGGAGTTTGTATTTCATAAAGAGAAGATAGACAATGCAATAAAAATAATGAAGAATTAATTTAAATATATATATATTAGAAGCCACAATGCGCCATATGAAAAGAAACAAATGCTAAAATAGCCTAAGGGGAGTCAAGGTAGAGAAATTGTTCTTTGAAATAGAGTGTCCAGGTAGCAGCATTGAAAATGTAGCATTTGAGCAATCAACTGAGGAGAGCATGCACTAATTACGTGGATGTGAAGGGGAAGAGAATTCCAGAGGGAATAGTGGGTATAAAAGTCTTCAGGAAGGGTTGTGCCTGAGAGTATTAAAGGACTAAAGAGAGGCTAGGCTGGATTGGGTGGGGTTGGGGGGTGAGCAGGAGATGAGTTCAGAAGGAAAGAGAAGACATGTCATGTAAGATTTTGTAGACCACTGTGAGAGTGGTAGGGTTGATTCTGCAGACAATAGGGAAATATAAGAGGATTCTCAGTAGAGGAGTCTCATGCTCTGATGGAAAGAGCAACATCATTCAGAAGAGTTTATGGTGGCTTCAGTGAAGATATTAGTAGTGAAAGTAATATAAAGAGGTTGAATTTGGTTGTTTTTGGAAGATAGAAACAGCAGTATTTCATGATTAAATCCATGTGGGATGGGCGATAAAAGGAAACATCAAGAATAACTCTGAAGTTTTTGTCATGAACAATTGGAGGGATGAAGGCTTTATTATTTACTGAGATATAGAAACAAGTATGACAAGAAGCAAGAGTTTAGTTTTTGAGTGTGTTTATTTGAGATGCTTATTAAAGCAGTATCTTGAAGATTTCAAGCAAGTTTTTGGATACACTGCGTGGAGTGCAGGAATAAAATCTGGGCTGAATTTATAAACATGTATACACACAATTAATAAGTAAAATAAAGTGTTACCATGAACCTGGGTGAAATAGCCAATGAGGAGAGTATAGTTATATACATGAGGAGAAAATCATGAACCTTGAATCACTCAGAAGATAAGAGATGGAGGAGAAGATGAGGATTCAGCACAAGAATGAAAGTAAACCACTTGTAAAATAAAAGGAAAATCTATAGACAGCATCGTCTAGAATGCCAAGATAAGTATTTTAAAGAGAATAATGTGATGAACTATAGGAAATGGTATGGAGACCTTTGTGAAAGAGACTGTTCAGGAGAAGAGAGGGAAACCTTTGGAGTAGGCTTAAGAAAGAATTGGAAGAGAGAATTGGTAATGGCAAACAATGACTACCATTTTGAAGAGCCTTTTTAAACCATGGCTGAGAATGGGAGCTGACTAGGGGAGTAAATAAGATCAAAGAAAAGTTTTAAAAAATATTTTTAAACACAGGAGAAATAACATTTTATGTGCCAATGAGCATAAGCCAATACACAAGAAAAAATGATGAGGTAAGAAGGAAAGGAAAAAATGATGCTGGAATGATGTCCTGGAGTTGAAGAGGACATGGTGAACAAAGAGAGATTAACTTTAGACAGAAGCACAAGGATTCACCTATGTTCACTGAAGTGAAGAAACCTTAGGTGGGTGTAGATGCTGGTGGGTGGAGTGGCACCCAAGTTGTATTGAAAGTTTGTGGAAGTTCTCTTTTGACTGCTTTATCTTTTTTCAAGATTTTTTAAATTTATTTTTAGAAAGAAGGGAAGGGAAGGAGACAGGGAGAGAAATATCAATGTGTGGTTGCCTCTCACACGCCCCCTACTGGGGACCTTGCTCACAACCCCCGCAAGTGCCCTAGGCCAGGCAGGCCCATGCTCAATCCACTGAGCCACACAAGCCACAGCTTGACTGCTTTGATTAAAAAGTAAAGATGGGTACAAGATCAGCCGAGAAAGAGGCTGAGGGAAGAGGTTTCCAAACTGCATGAGAAGAAAGTGTAAAATAGTCATTTAGAAGAGTCCAAGCGTAAACAGATTTGTGAAATATGGAATGATCGCCATGAATAATAAGGTACACCTGAGATTGTTAGTCATGAACTAAAAGTTCAACCAGCCAGCAAGGTTTGTTTGCTCTGACCATGTGCAAACACAGAATAAACAAAATGTGCAGATAATATTGTTATCCTCATGTTTCTGATGCTTAATGTGGCCTTTTGCCAGAGCCCATACTCACTTCTTAAAGCAAGGAAAAAAATATTATTTCTAAAATCCAGTTTAAATTGTTCTGTCTGGTCCAAATATTTAGCAATCTCTTCAGGTGAAGTCTGTCTGGGATAAAAATGCCTCTGCCATGGACTCCCACCCTGCCTCTCCTCCTAAAATACACCAGTGAAGGGGGATGTGGTTTATTTGATATCAGGGAAGTAGTGAAAAATGTGCACTCTTCAGTTGCTCTTTCTTCTCCCTCCATGCTATCCACAGTCTCCTGGGCTGCCACACTCCCTGAATGGAATACAGTCATGTGCTAAATAAGGATATTTTGGTCAATGACAGACTGTGTGTATGCCAGTGGTCCCATAAGATTACAATGGAACTGAAAAATTTCTATCACTTAGTGATGTCATAGCCATGGCAACATGGGAGGCATCAGTCGTGTGTTTGTGGTGATGCTGGTGTAAACAAACCTACTGCACTGCCCGTTGTATAAAGGTACAGCACACACAATCGTGTACAGTACATGTTACTTCATAATGGTAATAGATAAATGACTATGTTACTGGTTTACGTATTAACTATACTATACTTTTTATCATTATTTTAGAGCTTGCTCTCTCTACTTATATAAACAAATTTTCTGTAAACCTATATGCTGCATTATATACACCAGCAACAGCCTCATACCTCCCGTGTTAACCATTTATTACATCATTTTCTCCTGTGCTTTGATTTAATCTCATGCTATTTTGCACAGTAACATGCTGTGTGAGCTTGTAGCCTAGGGGTAATAGGTTCTATCATATAGCCTAGGTGTGTAGTAGGCTATACCATCTAGGTTTGTGTTATGGCACTCAATGATGTGTGTACAATGACAAAATCACCTAAGCACGCATTTCTCAGGATGTATTCCTGTCATTACGTGATACATGACTCTAATGACCTTGCCCACTGTGTATGCATAAGTAGGAATGACAATGGGAGGGCAGTGTAAACTTACCTGCATTATGGAATTGAGTGTCATCCTGAGGTTGGGGGCACTCTTGCTCCTAAGAAGGTCAAAAACTGGAGCACAGCAGCTGGGGCTGTGTAGGCTTAATTGTCTTCCTTGGCTACTGCAGGGTTCCTCTTGGTATGAGCACCTATTTGGGAATAAGTGGGTCACCCACAGGACCATGTGGAAGTGGAAGGAGATGCAGCCGCCAAGGCTGGTGGGCAATGGCCCCTGAGCTGAATGAAGGACTGAGCAGAGGGTCTGCGGTGAGCCAGCAGGAGCTTGGCTAGGCTGACTCAGCTGGAAGCACTGCTAGTATCTGGCCAAGCACAGAGAGAGGGTAGGCTCCTTTCAGCTTCAAATGGCAGAATTCACCATTTATTTGCAAGAAAAATCTGTGAATAATAAATACATTTCTAAGGGAGGGGCATAGAAGGGGAGAAGGATGAAATGTACAAAGTGTACAGAATTGATTAATGATACTGATAATAATAACCTACATTTTAATAGCACTCAAGTATTTTTGGAGATCTCTCTCATCATGTTTTCCCCCTCCCAGCCTTCATCTTCACACTAATTTCACTGGAAAAGCACTGCTTTCATTCTAATGTAAATATAGGGAGAGCCTAATGAAATTTGATGAAGTAACTGTACAAGAAGATGAATGCTGGAGGGTTACATATAATGGAAAAGCCAGCATTCTGAGCTAGGCTATAAAGGATAATAACTAACAACGAACAGAACACATCCTGTGTCAGCAGCAAGATCACAGGAGCTAGAAAATACAGAGCATGTTGGAGTAACGTAGTCGGCTGTTTGAATAGCACAGTAAAAAGACCACAGGGCTAGTCAACAGACTTTGGTGCAAATCCTGCTTCTGTCATTTTTTTTTCTGTACAAATCTGCAAAAGATAGTTAGCTTCTCCACTCCTCAGTTTCCTAAGTAAAAAATAGAAATAAATATATTCTTTCAATATTGTTGTAAAGTCTAAGTGAGACAATTTAGATATATCATTTAGCACTCAGCAGATCTTCATTATTGCTATGTGGGAAATAGCAAGTAAAATAAGGTTTGATGTAAAGTTCAGGATGAAATCAGGGCAGAACATCAAAGTCATGATCCGTACCAGATAAGATGTCATGCCCCAGATGGTGGTGAATTGGTGAAAACTTATGGCTGTAAATGTTAGTACTGATTCACTGGGGAATATTACCCCTGACCGTAGCTTTGGTTTCTGGATAATTGCAGCAAGGGAACTGTGGGGTATTCCACTAAGACAACATAAGTCCTTATTACAGAATGTGGGCATGGATAAAGTAATTTTGGGGAGGAAGCTGGGCTTTGCTGTGGATTGGATAATGTCAGGAAGTGGGAGTAAGGTTGGATATCTTAATGACTATCTTAAGGAGAGAAGATTAGTACAAGGACAAATCTAAAACAGGTAAAGGAGCAGCAGTTACACAGAATACACAGGCTGTTTGTTCATTTTTGTGGTTTGGACAATGCTCATGTTTTTCATTGTGTTCAGACAAGTCTGCCAAGTGGACTTGATTTTGGCTTGATTCCTCATGGTCCAGTGTAGCCTTGTCTGATGTTCTGTGAAGTTGTGATGTTCAACAGGAGAATAACAACACTTAGCTGTGAGTGACAGGCCAGCTTCCATCAATACCAAGACCTAAGGAATAACACCTGGACAGCTCCAAGGTGTATGGGGCTGTTTTCTTCCTTCTCTGTGGTAAGGTCAAAGATGTATACTTTAGGAAACACACACAAAATTGATGAACAGGAGAGAAATCAGAACTGGGTCCTCTTATATCAGATGAATGAAAATGAGAACTTGAACTAGAGATTCATGGAAGGGTAGTGATTCACCTAAAAAATTGGATTATTAATGTATCAGAAATGGTTTAAATGGGATTCCTGGGATGTGTGGTCAGTTGGATAGTTCTCTAGTGTCTTTAATGTTTATGTTTCATAGCTCTATGCTTTTATTTGACATGTTCTATCAAAGAAGGGTTTTCTATTGTGTTGGTGGTTTTGACTACCTGGTGTCACCCAAATTGTCAATTTATTATAAAACTTATCAGGTCCCTTTCATCATAGCACTGGCATCTTGCAAAACTTCCTGAGATGCCACCTGAAGCCAGCAGGGGAGAAGTGAATGACTGGGCTCCTCCTTCCTACCTGATACCAGGCATGAATAATCTCCTTTTATTTCTGCCATATATTAGGTATTTTTTGGTAAGACTTTACTTTTAAAAAGGAGCACTAGTTCTTATCTAAAAATCACCATCCTGGAGGAAGATGGCAGCAATGTAGGTGGGAGCTGAGCCAGCTGACTTGTGCACACAACCAGGGCACCTAGCTGATGTTCTGAACAGAGTGAACAGCCAACAGATTCCCAGCTGATATGAAGTTTTGGAAGCCAAAGATTGTAGAGGATGTTTAAAAATGGGTGGTAAGTGTTAGAAATGCACAGGAAATAGAGGCAGGAGGAACTGGATGATCTGATCCAAGTGCCTTGATTTGATGTTGCACTTACAGGCGGGTTGAGTCGGGATCAACTGCAGCAGCAAGGGGAGGAAGGAATGAGGTTTTTAAAAGAAAAAGTGTGGGGCATGTGAAGGGATGGGGGTGGTTAGTCTCTTGTTTTTTCAGGTGAGTGCCTCAGGGTTCCAGGATATGAGATGGGACAATGGGTTAGATAAAGGGCCAGGCTGTTCCCAAGTACATGAGGGTCAGTCAGTCTGACCACTGGCCATTGTGGCTAGTGCCAGATCTCCATTGTACATGATGGGAGAATTTCGATGGAGCTGCAGGCTATCAAGTGAGTCAGGATAACTGAGTCATGGGCAGTCCAGTGGGTTAGAAAACTGGCCTGACTGTGTCATGAGCAGTCTGGCGGGCTGGGAAACTGGCCTCACCCTTTTAGTAAGGAGCTTTTGTAGGCCAACAGGAGGGTCTCTGGGCCCTGTGACAGAGACCACAGTGGCCGGAGGAAGTACTGAAGGAGAGAGCTGGGTCAGTGATAACAACTTAGTGGCTCCCTCCACTTTCAGAGGAGTGAAGTCCCAGACCCCAGCCAGGAGAGACCTGGACTCCTTAAGTCACTGGGGAGAGAAAAAGGCAGTAACTAACACACAACCTGAGGTATACACCAGCTGGTGTGGCAGTAACTGTCTGGGACAGTACCAGAGAAATTGGGGAGCCAGGTGACACCTAGCTGGGAGAAGAGATGGACAGCAACTGGCCATGACCCAGACAGACTCTGGACTTGTCACAGAGTTGGACTATGTGGAAAGCCACCTGCTTGTTAGAAGTGTGGCAGGTGGCACCCAAGGGTAGTTTTCTCAAAATAAGAACTGAGCAGCCATTCAGGGACCTCACATGTGCGGAGGTCAGGCCAACAAAGAGGGAGGAGTGTGGGCACTATTCGCTCCCCCATGAGGTGGGTTATCAGTGCTGGCCTGGCGCAAATCCACAGAGTGGGCAATACAAGTGCACAGTGCTCTTAGGGTGTGGGATGGAAACTGGGAACCTGTGATTACTGTAGTCCAGACAGAGCCCCTATCCTTGGGGAACCATGGGAAAGGAAAAAAGGGAGCCCAGGCCCCCTTTACCTGCAGGATCTGGGAAGACCTCCAAAACTAGTTTGGCAGGAATAAAATCAGAAGGAGATTTGTTTTTCAAGAGTGAGACAATAATAAGACCTATAGCTGTGAGAAAACCAGAGATCAGAAGTCAGAAGGCAAATGCCAACAGCTGAGACAAATTTCATTTTGCTATCTTTCAGAACTTGCATTTTTTAATTTTTCTTCTTTACATTTGTTTAGTTTTTTCTTTTGTTTTGTTTGTTTTTATTGTTTGATTTTTATTCTTCCTTTCATATTGCATTTTAATTTTTCTTCTTTCACTTCACTCATATTCCAAATAACACCCTACTCTTGGTCTATTACTTTTTATTCTTTTTATTCAGATTATATATTTCTTATACTGGTATTGTTCCAAATCACACACAGCACCCTTCCCCAGTCTTAATCCATTTTCCCATCTTCCTGAGCTTTATTACTGTTGTGGTTAACTTTATTTTTTCTCACACTACTCCAAGTTTCTCTGCCTTACTCTCACTATTTCTCCTCCATCTAACCTCACATAAGTGCTCTTTCTTCTTAGTCAGCTCACATTCTTTTTCCCTTCTAATAAGAATCTCATTTATTTTTCACCTTTTATAAAAAGTCACTAGGTAGGTGAAATATCATGATTATAGCTGTACTTCTCCAAAGGAAATCCTATTTGTTCACTACTTATTGGTACTTTAAATCTGAGAACACTCTCCCTCTGTCTTACTCCATTTTGCCTTCACCCTGCCCATGATCAGTTCAGTAAGGAATTTTATTTCATTGTTTTGTCTCTCCTATTTTTTTCTTTTTCCCCATCTCTCAACCTAATCTTTACCTTTTTAATTTTACTTCAAACACCATAGTATACTCTTCCTTTTCTTACCTCATTGTTCCCATCACCCTTTTGTGTTTTACTTACATTGTAAATTTTGTTATCTCTCTTTCTTCACCTTAGTTCCACACCAACACTTATCAATTCTCTTCCCTCTTACCACACAACATTTCCCTTCTTTTAGGCATCTCATATTCCCGTTGTCATATCTTATAATATCTGCAATCTCTCTTCATCTTTATTAATCTTAGGTCAGTTGTGGTAGAGACAGCTGATGTGGTAGGAGTGTTCTTTTTACTGGCATAGGTTTGGTTGTGTGGTAATACTGCTTTGTTAACCAATACCTGTACAACAGCATATAAGACAAGATGGGAGTTGTGAATACCAGTAAATCCACTGGAGGGGAGAACCCACGAACAAAGGAGCCACCAACAGCTAAACCCCAAGTACAACAATAGAGCTCACACAAATTGAAGAAAAGGTAATCCTAGAGCAACCAGACAAGGAGATCAAAGAGACTGTATCACTGAGTCCCACAGAATTCCTACCACAGAAATTCACCTTACAAAGACAGCTGGCAAAACAGAGTATCTGGAATTACAGAAACAAGCAGAAAGAGTCACCTAAAGTTGAGGAAAAAAGAAAGAATCCACAATTGAAAAGAATGGGAGACTCCCCACGAAAAGAGCTAATGAAATCGAGGCAAGCAAACTATCAGATATAGAATCCAAAAGAATGGTTATAATGATGCTCAAGGAACTCACTGACAATTATAAGGAACTGAGTGGGAACTACAACAGTATGTAAAAGGAAATAGAACTATAAACAAGAACCAGGAAAAAATGAATACAATTTCTGAAATAAAAAATACACTAGAATTAAAACAAGCTGGATGAAGCAGAGGATGGAATTAGTGAGCTAGAAGACAAGGTAGAAAGAAATACCCAGATATAGCAGCTGTATGAAAAAAGACTCCAAATAATGACGATAGCTTGAGGGAGCTGCAAGAAAATATGAAACACAACATTTGAATCACAGAAATAGCAGAAGGAGAAGAAAAGGAGCAAGGGATAGAAAACCTGTTTGAAAAAATGACAGAAAATTTTCATAACCTGGAGAGGGTAAAAGTCATTCCTATTCAGGAAGCACAGAGGATCCAAATCAACATGAATCCAATGAGGACTACTTTAAGACACATTATAATTAAATTGCCAAATCTTAAAGACAAAGACAGAATCTTAAAGGCAGCCAGGGAGAAAAAGGGAGTAACATACAAGGGAGTCCCAATAAGGTTAGCAGCTGATTTCTGAGCAAAAACTCTACAGGCCAGAAGGTAATGGCAAGAAATATTCCAAGTAATGAAAAGCAAAGGTCTGCAACCAAGACTACTCTATCCAGCAGGGTTTTCAGTTGAAATGGAAGGTGAAATAAGGAGTTTTCCAGACAAAAGAAGGCCAAAAGAATACACATCTACCAAACCAGCACTGCAAGACATGCTAAAGAAACTGCTTTAAGAAGAAGAAGAAAAAGAGTGAGAGAGAAACACAGGTGCAAAGGGGGAAAATAAATAGGTACCTATCAAAAATAACCTTAAATGTAAATGGATTAAGTGCTCCACTCAAAAGACATAGTGTAGCTGAATGGATATGAAAACATGACCCACACATATGACACCTACAAGACACCCACCTCAGAGCAAAAGACATATACAGGCTGAAAGTGAAGGGTTGAAAAAATATTCCAAGCAAATGGACAGAAAAAAAAAAACTGGGGTAGCAATACTTATATTAGACAAAATAGACTTCAAAACAAAGATCATTAAAAAAGACACAAAAGGATACTTCATAATATGCAAGCATAGAATTTAGCAGGAAGACAAGCACTATAAACATATATGCACCCAACATAGGAGCACCCAAATATATAAGGAAAATTTTGGAGGATTTCAAGAAAGACATAGACAGCAACACACTTATACTAAGGGATTTTAACACACCACTGTCAACAATGGATGGATCTTCCAAACAAGATATCAACAAGAATATTGCTGCATTGAACAATGCCTTAGATCAAATGGACTTAACTATATATGTATACACACACATATATACACACATATCTACATATATCTACATATATATGTATATATGCATATATATAACCTTTCACCCCCCAAAAACAAAATACACATTCTTTTCTAGTGTACATGAAACATTTTCAAAGATAAACCACATGATAGGACACAAAACAAGCCTCAACAAATTCAAAAAAATTGAAATTATATCAAGCATATTCCTGAACCACAAGGGTCTGAAACTACAAACCAACCTCAAGGAAAAAACTCAAAAACATTCAAATTCACAGAGACTGAATAGCATGCAATTAAATAATAAATGGGTTAATAATGAGGTAAAGGAAGATATCAAAAAGGTTTTAAAACAAATGAAAATGAACACACAACAGCCCAAAACCTATGGGACACAGCAAAGGCAGTCTTGAGCATGAAGTTCATAGTTATATGGGCCTACCTAAAAGACAGAAACATTTCAAATAAACAACCTAACCTTACATCCGCAAGAACTGGAGGGACAACAACAAACAAAACCCACAGTGAGTAGAAGGAAGGAAATAACCAAGATCACAGCAGAATTAAATGACATAGAGACTAAAGGAACAACTCAAAGGATCAATAAATCCAGGAGCTGGTTCTTTGAGAAGATAAAATTAATCAACAAGCCTTTAAATAGACTCATCAAGAAAAAAAAGAGAGAGGACAAAAATAAATAAATTCTGAAACAAAATATGAGAGATTATTACTGATACCCCAGAAATACAAAGGATTGTAAGAAATTGCTATGAACAACTACATGCCAAGAAATTTGAAAACCTGGGTAAAATGGACAAATTTCTAGAAAAATGTAATCTTCCAAAACTGAATGAAGAAGAAGCAGAAAGCCTGAACAGAACAATAACTGCTAGTGAAATTGAAGCAGTAATCAAAAAATTCGAGGCACACAAATCTCCTGGACTGGACAGTTTCACAGGAGAATTTTACAAAACATTTAAGGAAGAACTAAGACCTATACATCTCAGAGTACTCCAAAAATTTCAAGAAGAGGGATGACTCCCAAACTCTTCTTATGAAGCTAGCATCATCCTAATCCCAAAACAGATAAAGACATAACAAGAAAAGAAAATTACAACCTGATATTGCTGATCAACATAGATGCTAAAATCCTCAACAAAATATTGGCAAATCACATCCAGCAATATATTATAAAGCTCATATACCATGACAAAGTGGAATTCATCCCAGGGATACAAGGATGGTATAATATTCACAAATCGATAAATGTAGTATATCACATAAGCAAAAGGAAAGACAAAAATCACATGATCATATTAATATATGTGGAAAAAGCATTTGACAAGGTGCAGTACCAATTTATGATAAAAACACTATCAGCAAAGTGGGAATAGGGGGCACATACCTCAATATAATAAAGGTCATATATAAGAAACCTACCACCATCATCATACCTAATGTCAAAAACTAAAAGCTTTCCCACTAAGATCAGGAATAATACAAGGATATCCTCTTTTACTACTTCTATTCAACATAGCATTGGAAGTCCTAGCCATAGTGATCAGACAAGAAAAAAAAATAAAAGGCATCTAAATTAAAAAGGAGGAAGCAAAACTGTCCTTGTTTATAGATGACATGATAGTGTACATAGAAAACCCCATGACTCCAAAAAAAAAAAAGCCACCCACAAACTACTTGAGCTAATAAGTTAATTTGGTAAAATAGAAGGATTTAAAGTCAATATTCAGAAATTGAAGGCATTTTCATATACCAACAATGAAAGATCAGGAACAGAAATCAGGAAAAAATCCCATTTGCTATAGCAACAAGAAAAATAAAGTACTTAGGAATAAACCTAACCAAGGAAATAAAAGGCTTGTGCTCAGAAAACTATACAACCTTAAAGAAAGAAATTGAGGAAGACACAAATAAATGGAAGAATATACCTTGTTCATGGATTGGAAGAATTATCATCATAATGTCCATTCTACCCAAAGCAATTTATAGATTCAATTCAATCCTGATTAAAATAGCAATGACATATTTCACAGATATAGAACAAACATTTTAAAAATTTATATGGAACCACAAATGATCCCGAATAGGCACAGAAAGTTTGAGAAAGAAGAACAAAGTAGGAGGGATCACAATACCTGATATCAAAACCATATTACAAGGCTACGGTAATCAAAAGAGTGTGGTATTGGCGTAAGAACAGATGCACAGATCAATGAAACAGAATAAAGAGCCCAGAAGTATACCCATGTCTCTCTGATCAATTAATATTTGACAAAGGGGCAGAAGCATAAAATGGAGTAAGAATAGCTTCTTCAACAAATGGTGTTGGAAGACCTGGACAGCTACAGGTAAAAAAAAAGAAAAAAGAAAAAAAAAATGAAACTCAACCGTCACCTTATACCATACACAAAAATAAACTCAAGATAGATAAAAGACTTAAATACATGTTGCAACAACATAGCAGGCCTAGAGGAGAGGAGGACATAGGCAGGAAAATCTCAGATATTCCATGCAGCAGTATTTTCACTGACATGTTCCCTAGAGCAAGGGATGTAAAGGAAAGAATAAACAAATGGGATATCACCAAAATAAAAAGTTTCTGCACAGCTAAAGAAAACATCAGCATAATGAAAAGAGAACCAACCATATGGAAAAAGATATTTGCCAATGATACCTTGAACAAGGGTTTGAACTCTGAAATATATAAAGAACTCACATGACTCCACTCCAGAAAGACAAAAAATCCAATTAAAAATGGGCAAAGGACCTGAATAGACACTTCTCCAGGGAGGACATACAGAGGGTCCAGAGACCTATGAAAGGATGTGCAGTATCACTAGCCATCAGAGAGATGTAAATGAAAACCACAATGAGATACCACTTCATACCAGTCAGAATGGCCATCATAAATAGATCAACAAGTGCTGGTGAGGTTGTGGAGAAAAGGGAACCCTACTGCACTGTTGGTGGGAATGCAGACTGGTGCAGCCACTGTGCAAAACAGTATGGAATTTCCTCAAAAAATGAAAAATGGAACTGCCTTCTGATCCAGTGATTCCACTGCTGGGATTAATTCCTAAGAATCCTGAAACACCAATTCAAAAGAACCTATGCACCCCAATGTTCATAGCAGCACAAATTTACAATAGCCAAGTGTTGGGAGCAACCTAAAATACTATGTAGCAGACAGAAAGAAGGAGGTACTACCCTTTGTGACAGCATGGATGGAACTGGAGAGCATTCTATTAAGTGAAATAAGCCAGGTAGTGAAAGACAAATACCATATGATCTCACCTATAAGTGGAACCTAATTGACAAAACAAACAAGCAAGCGAACTATAACCAGAGACATTGAAATAAAGAACAAACTTGCAGTAACCAGAGGGGAGGCAGAGGGGGATAATGAGGGAAAGAATGGGAAGGGTTGTCAAGGAACATGTATAAAGGACCCATGGACAAAGCCAAAGGGGTGTAGATGAGGGTAGGAGGTGGGTGTCTATGGGGTGGGGGTAGTGGTAGTGGGGGTAAATGGAGACAACTGTACTTGAACAGCAATAAAAAAATAATAAAAATCACCAGCCTGGCAGAGATAATTTTAGGCAGGCCTGGCTGTCTCTTCCTAGCAGGCTATCTGAAATGTAAATGTTTGTCCCAACTCAGTCTTTGCCTATAGACCTTGCTAAGGTTATAGCAAGGCCTTGTTGGAAAGTGGACATTTTTTCAATCTCAGCATCCATGGTAAGAATAAAGTTGATAGCTTTTTGCCTCATTATGCTCCCAGTATGCTCCACTATTAAGCAGAATGATTTAAATAAATAAATGATTAAAGCAATGGAAATGACTTTTCAGTATTATTTGTTTTATGTGATCATTGGTCCTCTAGCTTGATGCTAATATTTTATCTATGAAAAGATATATTGGGGGAAGCAGACTTCTTAAGCAGTTTTTAAAAATGGAACTTTTATGTTGTTTTTCATGCTCTCACCTCACTAACACTGAAAATGCACTCAGATAAATTTTGTATAAAGTGAAGACACTCTCTCTACTTGGGCTCCAAAGAGCCACTTGTACATAGATTGATTGTATATTCTAGGCCATTCGCCAACATAATCTTATATATATATACTTTATAAATATTATGTTGCTTCAGGTTATTTACTTCTGGTATTTATCATCAAGTACCTGTATTATTAAATAAAGTGTCTACAGAATTTGACAACTGGATCAAATTCTCTTCTCATCTAAAATCAGTTTTACTTGTACCTATGCTGACCAGTAACCATATAACAACTTACATAGCAACCTAGGTACAGTTTCTGGCAACATATTATATTTAATAAGGTACTTGTATCTTTACAATAAATTCAAGAATTTGTCATAATCTCTAGGTTAAAATTGAATTTATTAATGATATGAATGAGGTTATCTGCAATCTAGACCAATGACATGTTTGATCAGCCTCACATCCCTGAAAATTTTAATTACCATCTGAAAGGTAAGTTCAGTATTGGGTCACCAATGTTCCCCTTTTCTCTTATTAACATAGTGACCTAACCCAGGACTCCCATGACTTTATACTTTGTTGCATCCTTATTTTCTAATATTTTTCCTCAAGAGCTCTTATTTCCTCAACATTAATGTATTCAATGTTTGTATTTGATGTTTCCTAGATGTAACTGACACAGGACTGTAGAAAGCATCTCTCTGAGTAGATGCTTCCTTTATACCCATAAACAACTGGTGACAGAAGTTGGTTTATGTCTACCTGGACTCTAGGAGCCCATTCAGATTTTCATTAAACTAGAATCCAAATCAGTGTCTTCCAGCCCCCAAACCTGTTTCAGAAAATCATGATTTCTACATTTTTTGCAATGAAGGAACAACTTTATTTGGAATTCCCAGGCTTCCTTTCCACATCTGATTAAATTAAGGGAGGCTGCTAGCTCCAAGAGCAGTCAATTTATGAGCCGACCCTCCATGGAAGATACAGACAGGAACAAAACAGTGAGATAGGCCAAGCAAATTCCCTCTCTGAATATTTTGAATGACTCAGAGAAATCATTGGGAATCCAAAAGCTAAGAAGGCAATTTAAAATTCCTATCCTTGGAAATCTCTGCCTCTAAGAATAAGAAAATCAAAAAGAAATTTGTGGGACTTTGTCTTACTACGAGCAAAAGAGTAATGAAAGAGTGAAAGAAAAAATAAATCTAGAAGGATTGATTGATTGAAGTGGACAAAGAGGTACCCTGTGGGGGGGAAAAAGTTTGAGATTTTGGAAGATCTGTAGGACAGATAAGTAGTAAATAAAAGAGACCTTGAATGGGGCAGATCTGGGCAGAAATAACAGCAGGACAGAAATGCGTGTTTATGTATTGCAATTACTCTTGAAGAGAGTATTAGGAAGGGATACATTACTACTAAATCAGGAATTGAGACCGGGACCCCACAAGGCACATATGTCTTCATTAATGACCCAGAATTACTCCTCAGCAGTAACCCAATCACAGAAAACAATTGAGAACCATTCTCTTAAGGAAACTCAGAATAAGGGCTATCAGGAAAACACCTCTTTAAGACTAAGGACATATTCTAAGTGGTTACATAACATTTAGGATAATTTATAGGTAAAGGCAAAATACCAGCATGGAATTATTAAAGCATTAATTTGAAGAATCTGAATATTATATATGAAGATGTAGCTGTTGCCCTAGATGAATCCAGCCTAGAAATGTATGAAATCAGGATTATAAAGGCATAGAGAAGACTAGACACATTATTTTTAAAAAATATTTTATTTATTTATTTTTAGAGACAAAGGGAGGGAGGGAGAGAAACATCAATGTGTGGTTGCCTCTCACATGCCCCCAACTGGGGACCTGGTCTGCAACCCAGGCATGTGCCCTGACTGGGAATTGAACTGGCAACCCTTTGGTTCTCAGGCTGGTGCTCAATCCACTGAGACACACCAGCCAGGGCTAGACACATTATTTTAAGGTGATACATACAGTCAATGTTAGACTGAGTTTGCAGTGTTTGGATATTAGCTTGATGGCTTTGAATGTTAATTTAATCCTGTACTTATAGAATGTTGGTCCTAAATGTTGGTCCTTGTGTTTTGGCAGATATAAATGTTAATCAAGACTAATGCTATGTATTTAGGAACTATGTCCACATTCTAGGAAGAAAATGGTGGAGGAGTGGTGGGCAAAGGACAAATAGAGCAGGCTTATCAATTCTGTCTTCTTTCAAAACTGATTTTAGCCCTAACCATGTAATATCCATATACATCTCTTTAGCCAGAACTGGGTCTCATGGCCAGGCTTTCTGTGAGAAAGTCTGGGCAGTTTAGTAAAATTTAGGTTTTGCTAACAAGTAAGGTGGGGATGATACATATAGTGCTGGAGTAACAATTGTGTGAACAATTAACACTTTTAGTAAAAGTGGTACTCATTTCAAATCTCTCACTATGATGGATCACAAGACAAAGAAATGTCAGGACCAGAGGACAAAGAGAAAGAAGGTGAAAAAGTTAAGGAAACGCTCAGATCTAGCAAAAAATGTCAGTCCCCCATGTGATAAAAAGTAGGTTTAACTGTCTAAAGTTCAGCTGAGCTTTCCTCTAAGTAGTGCACACTCTATGGAGGAAAGAGACTCATGGAGACATCTCACTATTACACAGAAAGCATGTACCCAAAAATTCTTCTCAAAATCCAAAATATTAAAGAAAATCAAGTAAAAATAGTGTCTCATCAGGGCTCCAGGGGCATGGATTTTACATCCAGCAAGAACAGCTTCCTTTAAGTTATTTGGTAATGATGAATCTCTAGCTGCAGGACTCCTCAGAGGCCCAAAGCAATGGCAAGGTAAAAATAAGTGGATGCAAGAAGCTATGGTGGAGCTGGAGAAAAAGCGTCTTCAAATCAGGAAAGTATGTGCGGGGAAGTAGTGGAAATTTGCTGCCATATATGTTCTGCAACACTATAGAATCAGGACACTGGCTATTCAATGTTTAAAGAGAAACTACAAAGAAATTAAGATATTTTCAATGTGCTAGATGAAAATAAACCCTGAAGAATGAATCTACCACCACTGAAAATTTTGAGCTCCTCAAAAGAACAGGATTATTCGATTGCTACACAATGAGAGAAGACTTTTTCCCCAACATTCATTAAAGAGAAACATCTTACCATGGAATTTAAATAATATCAGAATTAATTCGAGGTGAAATATTTCTCCTCACTGAATGTTAATTTACCAGTCTTCAAGGCTGGACCCATGGGACAGGATGATTGGCAAGCCTGAAAAACAAAGGTTTTTCTTGATCTTATCTATCCTCCATTGCTCAGGTATCACTATGTCTTAGGAAGAGGAATGTAGCTCTAAATTGTGTTTCGGGAACCTTCCTTTTGCTTGTGCCTGGAGACTGGGTCATTGCCTTCATTTTGAGAGTGTTTGATTTATTCCTTATTCCCAAAGTGTACTTGAGACTTTTTACAAATCGTGGCACGTGAGACACTCGGCAGCAGGAATCCTATCTCAGAGGCATTGCAGAGATGCACCCTTTCCAGTGTGAGGCAGATTGGGGGAGCTGTTGATACTCTTCAGCTCTACTGAGGCATCTGATTTGGAGTTCTGCTGTCTAGTTTAGAATTTAAAAAAGCAATATTGACAGTGATAATTTCTAGATTTCAACAAGATAATTTTTTTGAGATTTATGTTGTTTAGGTGTTAATCTGAGTATTTTATTTTGATTTCTGTGGACATAGCTTTGTAGGATATTATTTTTGGTCTTTTTTTTTCCTTTCAGGTGTGTGATAATGAGGGGTATTTATGTTTAAATTTGGAATATTTCTATGTTTCTGACATCATGTTATTAGAATGCTTTTATGATGCCATTTGATTCAACACATAACTTATGGTGAAGTTATCTTACATAATATGGCTGGGTGTATTTTGAGAATAAGTAAAAAAGGGAATAAGAAATACTTCTATGCCCTAGAGAACAGCAGGGTCTTCACTTAATACATGGTACTGACCCTTTCAGACCCCCTGTGGGGGAAAAAGCTAAACTCATCCTAGGAGTGGAAAGAGAAGAAGGAAGCCCAAACAGCAGCATTGGGTATTTGGGGATAGACTCAGGAAAGGTGAGTAAGATGGTTTTCATAAAATCATGCTTGCCTCCTCTGGAAGGCATAGGCACACTGCCAATGAAATGCAGAACCACGAGTTAAATACAATGAATTAAGAAAACAACAAGGTCAAATATAGTTGAAAGAATTTTTAGGTTTATGACCTCCTTTTTCTATTTGATAGGGCTTCCATTTACAGGGGTGTCAACCTTTTGGCATCTCTGGGCCACACTAGAAGAAGAGTTGTCTTGGGCCACACATTAAATATGCAAACACTAATGAAAACTGATGACCAAAAAAAAGAGTTTTAAGTAAATTTATGATTTTGTGTTGGGCCACACTCATAGCCATTCTGTGTTACAGGTGGGCCACAGGCTGTGGGTTGGACATCCCTGCTAGAGTAACACACCCGGTCTCTCTTTGCTCCTCTTATCCTTCTTGTTAGAAGAATTAATTATATATTTAAGGGAAATTGGAAGAAATATTTAGGCATAGCTAGCGAGTATCTAGTGAATTGAATAGTGCTCTCCCTCCCAAATTCATGTCCTCCCAGAATCTAAGAGTATGTCCATTTTTGGAAATAGCTTTCTTGAAGATATAATCAAGCTAAAATGAGGTCATACTAGATTAGGGTGGATTCTGAATTTAATGACTGGTGTCCTTATAAGAAGAGAAGATAGACAGAGATATCAGAAAAGAAGGCCATATGAAGATGGAAATACAGCTGACAGTGATGGAGTTACAAGGCAAGGAACACCAAGGATTGCTGGGCACCACGAGAAGCTGGGAGGAGACAGGATTCTTTCCTAGAATCTTCAGAGCATGGCCCTTCCAACATATTGATCTCAGACTTGCAGCCTGCAGACCTATGAGGTGGAGAATAAGGAATACGTTAAACCACAGAGTTAGTGGTAATTTATTATAGCAAACCTAGGTCCATCATCTTTCCTTTTGGAGTGAGGTCTGTGTGCAAGAGGCATGTGCTGTGGTCTGCTTTCTGCCATGTGAGCATCCAGCTGTGTCTGTGATTAATGTTGAATCTAATTCACAACTATAATGTTAATAAACTCTTTACATTGAAATTCAAAAGCATGATCTCCAATTATCTTAACAGTGACAAAGCTAATATTTTGATCTTCATCTATATGATCTGCACTTATGTCAGTTGACTTGATTCAGAAAGGGATTAATATATAGTAAATAATACTTATAACATAAATATGTAACATACAGTATACATTTACTTTGTCATTTATTGCCCACCTAATATCCCAGCACATCATTATTATACCAAGACTCCCAACCTCAGTACATGCTATAATGTCTTTTTTTTTTTCTCATCAATTTGTTGAAACACACTGCTCCTGTCCTAGTCAGATTGGGCTGCCATAATAAGATACCACAGACTGGGTGGCTTCAAGAAACAGACATTTTTTTCTTACAGTTCTGGAGTCTAGAAGTCCAAAATCAAGGGCCACTAAGAGTTGGTTTCTTTGAAGTATCTCTTCCTGGCTTGTAGATGGACACTTTCTACCTATGTCCTCACAGGGGCTCTCTGCTCTATAGGGGAGAAAGAGATCTTTGGTGTCTCTTCCTCATCTCATAAGGATACCAATCCTGTTGAATCATAGCCCCTCTTATGACTTCATGTAACCTTAATTACCTCCTTAAAGGCCCTATCTCCAACTACAGTCACACTGGGGATATGGCATATATATATGGAACATAAGTCAGACTATAATAAACCCCTAGATGTTGATGTTCTGTCTCCAAATTTACAGAATTCCCAAAGACACAAAAATGTCTTACTTAGCATTGACATTCTCCCAAACCTCTTAGCAACTTTCTCCTTAAGCTGCCCATACAGGAGACCTCTCCACTCAGTCCTGGTAAACAAATTTCTTTTCTTTTTTCTCTGTTCTTTTCATTCCTTTCCTTTCTCCTTTCTTTTCTTTTCTTTCCTCCTCTTTTATTTCCCTTTTCCTTCCCTTCCTTGCACTTTCCTTTTTCTTTCCTTTATAGATTAAAGCCATTTTCTATGCATCCACAACCTGCCCTGTGTTTTATGTATCACCCTTGGCCACTTCCACAGCCTAAAACTTGCAACTTTATCTCCCTTATAGTATTCATTAGAGAATGTCA
Organism: Anoura caudifer; assembly: GCA_004027475.1. NCBI lineage: Eukaryota > Metazoa > Chordata > Mammalia > Chiroptera > Phyllostomidae > Anoura > Anoura caudifer. Next base: position 255,383 of record PVKU01001316.1, on the reverse strand, counting down.
AATCTCTTCTACTTTTTAAAATAATTTTTTTCTTGGATCTGAGCATTTTTATTGATGTCTCCTCCCCCTCTTCACTTCAATATGGGTGTGTACAACTCTAACAATTTTTTGTTAAAATTCTATAATGTACAACCATTACAAGACTTTATTAGTATTCATCCTAATTAATTTAATGTCAGTTCAAGAATTAATTTCCAAAACTGCAATTAATAATTAGCATTTCATATATGAACACATTTAATAAAAAACAAGGGTTCTAACATAAATAAACTATTTTTATAACAAAATGGATATATTTTCTAGTAAAACTTACTACAAAACTATTGACTAAAAGAAAGCTTACACTTTGACTACTTTCTGACCATAACTTGTGTATCTGTTCTCTCTTTATAACTATGGGACTACAGAGTGCACTCTTCCAGTATTGGTGAATTTGTAAGCAAAAATAGGTTTCGAAAAATGGGTTTCAAGAGATGGTGCGGCAACAGTTCTCAGGTCTCAGTTGTACCAGCAGAAAGGATCCTATTCTGCCTCCCTCCTCAGGGGGAGCTGTCCATACATGATAAACCATGTACCATTAGTATTATAAACTGAGATGTTAAAGTCCCTACTTTACTGTCACATTTTCCTCTCTTGCTCTCCAGTTCTGTTGAATGGGGAGGTGCCTGTCCTGAGTTTATACACAAAGGAAATTGGAGAGACTGTCTTTAAGAAGCATGATTAAACTATACAAAAAACATATGATAATTCACAAAAATATAAAAATGCATGTAAATATATACATTCTATTTATATATAACATTTGTAAATGTATTATAAATATATGATGGTATTGCATGCATATCTGTAAATTAAGGCATGCTATTATTTGAGTCAAAAATTAAATTTCATCTTATAATTTATAATTTAGTGTTATATCTTAAAGCATATGACAAATTAGATGTTGAATAAACATTTTGTAAATTTTAGGGAAAAATGAATGAATCAATCTCAGCTTACAGATGTACTGATATTAAATAGCTTTAAAATTTTGAAATGGAACCTAATAGTCTCCTCCACTCTCCAGTAACTCCAACATTTAAATACTATCCGCCAACACAGAATAAGACATTCACCATTTCACTGATGCTTAGAGGCAATGTCCATTTATATACCTCACAAATTCTACCTAGTATCAACTAAGAGCATACTGTAAGGTGAGTTACTTAATCCTGACTGAATATGGAGGAGAATTATAAATGTTACCATTCTGGTAATGCTACTGTTGTCCATTTGTTTTGACCTAAAATATTTTTATTTCAGAAGCCAAATAGGGAAGGTTAAAACTAAAATAATACCTAGATAGATGCTCCTATTTAAAACAAAGTCATTGCTTATAAACTTCATAGTATACAACTGAAGAAAAAATTATCTCTGTAAAGAAAATCCATTTCCAAATAGATGTATATTTAAATGTATTGTCTGCTAAAGAAAGGTACCATCATAAGCCTGTGTCAGTTTCATTCTTCCTAATGTTTATAACAAACAAGGATGGACTGCCAGTGACCTAACAGGGATTGAATGGCCCGTGTATTCTAAGTGAAGGCCCAGAAATGTGCACTAAGAGAATGACAGGAATAATGAGATAAGTAGATTGTTTGGAGATCTGAAAGCAGGATAATTTTATTAGGGCTGGAATAGACTAGTTACATAAGATATCAAAAAGAATAATATTAGCTGAACATGGCCCAATGTGCTAGAAAAACCATAGGAAATGAGAATATTATAATTGCTAATCAAAAAACATATACAAAGAATTTAAGGGGATTTCTGTGAAAGAACACTGAAAATAGTATAAAATGGTGGCTAAGCTATGAGAATTGGAAGCCAGAAGTCAGGCTTTCAAGTTTTGCTAATTATAATATTTGAGATGTTAGGCATGTTAATTATACCTTGGTTTGTTCTTTTGTACAATGGAGAACGTTATACATGTATATAATTGGAGTTATTGATATCAAGACTAAGTGAGATAATGTATGTAAAATACTTTATGTCGTGCCTGGTACACACACATCAGTCGTCAGTAAACAGCATAGAAGCATGTAGTAAGACTATATTCACACACAGTCTTAATTCAGGGAGCTACTTGGACAGCAGTTTGGCCTACATAAAAAGTAGAATAGGATTTTGCTTTTCTGTGACTGAGAGAGCCACAGACTAAGGTCTACATGGGATTGAGAGGGAAGCCAGGAGGCAGATTGAGAATTTTAGATGGCACTAAATCCTGGCCCAAATGTAAAAACCTATTGAGTTATAATGAAGAGACTGTGTTCTGTAGTTCATCAATTAAAATATGACCTGTGTACCTGTGACTTCAACATGAGTTAAATGGTTTATGCGCCATAAATCATGGATCATCATGGATCGCATGTTAAACAGAATGGTTAAAAAAAAAAAAAGCCTAGGTAGAATAGACAAAATTCTAACACCAGATGCTTTGTCATTAAAACTCCTAAGCACCTGCAGTCACATGAATGCAATGTAACATTATTTCTTAGCTGCATAACAGTTATATCCCATTCTATCCAACCTATAGTATTTCAAGAACAAATATTACCAAATTCTTTGTAACTTGGTTGTTTTTGTTGTTAGAAAATTTTATCAGTCTTTACCTGCAAAAATATAAATCAAAGTCATTACAATCACATTAAAATAGTGTTGAAATTCTTATGGGTTATATCCACTTGCAGGTTAGTTTTGACTCAAACAGCAGATGACCATTCATGCCAACACCATGTAAAACGTGGCCATTGGTCCTCTCCCTTTTTTCCTGCCTTGAGTCCTTACTCCGACCTGACTCCCCTTTGACTTTCTCATCTATTGCTAATGTTTCTGGGTTCTGAACTTGTGACTCCCCTTTCAATTCTAGTTTATTTGTTCCCAGATATAACCTCAGCATCATTGCCAATGCTATCCTTTTGTTTTTTCCTTTGCCAGGAAGTGTTTTTGTTTTGTTGTTTTTCCTCTCAGCTGCTATGAGTTGCTCTTTGTAAATAACCTGAATGATCCAGCCAGGACTAGAGAATTTATACCTGGCCACCTACTCTTAAAGGCATATGTGTGTGACATTTTCAGAGGAACCAGATTATGAGGGAACCCTACAATCACAGACAATTTCTGGGCAAAATTTTTAACTTCAAACCTGAGTCCAATGTGTATTATAGTGATAAGAACATTGTGAAGACTCCTTTTTAACACTTTTCCTTTGATTTGGTAAAAGCCCCACATTTCTGCTATCACAAAAAGGTTCAAAGCCCATATAACTCTTCAGAATAATGTGTAATTCATAATCATTTTACTCCTTTGACTCAAGCTATAACCTAACATCCCCTTATTTGTCATATCTGGGAGGATAAGATGTTTGCTGAATAAATAAGGATGTTTGGGTTGTTTGTCTCTTTTTAGACTATAGGAAAAGATGCTCTTCTACTATATCGTAATCTCTTCCTGGTATTGTTATCAATCATTTTTTATCCCTCGAATTTACATTCTTGAAACTTCCTTGAATTCCTACTGAGAATTTTGGGTTAGAGCCAAAATTAAGTGTGGGAAATCAAGTCATATCTCAGACCAAAAGTTAGCATCAATATCATCAGAATGCCATTTCTGGATCATTTGATTTTATATCATCCAGTGCTGACACTGTGTTCTTCCAGACTCCTGCCAACCAGTTCTTCAAGCCTCTGCTTGTACTTACAACTATCATTTTCTTAATTTTTTATTACTCTTCTTTATTCACTATGAAAAAACTAGGGAGGAAAGAGAAGGGAACTTCATGATGCTGCAATTCTAAAACATCATCAATCATAAGAAGGTGAGAAGCATCATTGATTTAAACATTAGCTTCATGTGGAAATTGTTATCACAGATGTTTGAAATGTGAAAAATATAAGCAACAAAATGTAACATCTGTAGATTGTTCATTATATTTTACTGGGTCAGCCACTGTACTAGGCACATATTACATGCATTAACTCATTTATTCTTCTCAATAGTCCTGTGTTGCAATTTCACCCATTTTGCAAAAGACAAAACTGAGTTATTTATACATAAGAAACTTGCTCAAGGTTACTGAGCTGGTAAGTGACAGAAAGGCCTATGTTTTTTAAACTCAAATACCAAACTTCTGTTTTATCTCCTGGAGCTATGGTAGAGGAGACAGCCTGCCTATCAGCACGAAGGAGCATGGAATAAGACGGGAGTTTAGATGACTTTCTACAATCCAACCATCTTCCCCAGCAAACTCTAAGTATACGCACTCTCAAGATTACACATTCCCATTGCCTGAAATAATTTAATCCTTAAAATTTAAATTTAAAGCCCCACTCAAACCACAGCATTTAACATGCTTATTTCTCCTATTTTCTCCCAATCTCCCAGTTCCTTGAGACCCCTTATTTTCTCTCAGTGTCCCACATGTGTCTTCACTTTCTTTTCTACTGAACTTGAATCCACTCACCCATCTCCACATGTGCTCTTTCACCAGTAAACTTTGCTGTATCATCCCTCTTTCCCTTGCCAATTCAATTCACAATTTAGAATACGTTTAATCATTTCTTGCTCTGTCGAGCATTGTGTTCAGAAGAGCATGCAACCATTCAGATAAAATCCTTTACAGATGCTTAGTGACCACCAACCTAACTAGACCTCCACCACTGCTGGGAATGGACTCTGTATTCTCCCCAGTTACCTTCCTCTCGCATGTCTTATAGTGGTTCTTCCTACCTCTAGTTATTCTCATTAGATCCTTACTCTAAGCCTGCTTTGTTCTTAGTAGATAATCTAGCTTCCTGCTTTCTAGGAAAGGTATAAGACTGAAGTCCCTCCTTTACACAGCTCACCCTCCTTTATATACCCATGCAATTTCCCCAGCTATCTATAGAACTCACTCCCTCAAGTATTTCAAGACTTGGCTTACAAGCTTGTTTGCTTTTTTTTTTTTTTTTTCAATTCCAACCACCTGATTTAATTAAAAGCATCTCTTTCCTTGCTGATGTGGCCCTCCTGATTCTTCGTACAGCAATCACTTTGTAACATACTCTCTAATTTATTTATAATGTTTACTATTATTGCTTATCTCCCCAAAGTAGAATATAAGTTCCACAAAGAGTTTCGTCTATTTTGTGCACAGATGTATTCCAAGCACCTAAAACAGTATGTGGCTCATAGGTAGCAATACATATTTGTTGGGGGAAAAAATAAATATGCACAAGTGTTTTGATTGCTTGCTCTGTCCTCCCAGAGAAAGAGGTTACTTAACCCTTCTCTAAATAACACTGATTATAACTGCTACTCCAGCAGAGATCAGGATGATTATGTAATTTGCTTGTTTATATCTGAATTGTGACTTTGCAAGATGGTGTGATGTTTGCATATTTGATACCCAGCATGGGAAAGCTTTTCTTGCTCTCTTTTTCTTAACTGGTTCAAGGGCATAGAATGCATTTGCTGACTCCCTTACCTGTGACTTTCTTTCAGTAAATCTCACAGAACACACATCACTGCTCTATTCTATCTCTGTCTTTAAATACACTCCCCAAACAACTGGCCTCCAGGTTGACCCAAAGGGACTGACTTCCGCTGTATTTCATTTTCTTTGATAGCTTTGGCCAAAGATTTTTGCCACTGCAACTGAATTTTGTACAGATTATATTCTACCAGAGACTTCATTGACAACAGCAAGTATATTTCTCCTTGGAACACAAGTTCAACTTAAGTCGCAGTCCCCAGTGAGCAAGAATAGCCAAGTGTAGAGCAGTAATATAATCTACTATCCCCTATGGCTAAAACTGTTTGCCTGGAATTCACAACCTACTGAAAAGTGCAATGCAAACACTGGCTCTTTACAAATTTTCAGGGATTAAATATGATTGAAAAATACTTTATTAGATATATAGTATTTCAAATGCTGAATTTCCAGGTTTTAGTAAAGATATCCTTCTTAGAAGATTCACTGAATATACCCTGAGAGCCTAGATCCCACAGAACAAATAAATTTTTTTAATGTTTAAAAATGCTATTATGGCCTGTCTCCTCATTCTCCTTTTGATGAAGAATAGAAATTGCTTGGAAAAAAGCTCAATAGTTTTGTTAAATTTACTATTCAGGCTGTGTTTAATTCTTTCTTTAATTTTTTTTAGTATTGATTGATTTTAGAGAGAAAGGAAGAAAGAAATATCAATTTGTTGTTCTACTTATTTACACATTCATTGGTTGCTTCTCGTGTGTATCCTGACCAGGGATAAAACCTGCAACCTTGGTGTACAGGATGATGCTCTAAGCAATGGAGCCACCCGGCCAAGGCTTCTAGTTTTTTTACCTTTACCTGGGGTTGACTTCATTTTGTCTATGTCAAAACATATTTTTCATTTTTTAAGTAAAATGTTGCATGAAATAATGTGATTTTTGCTTCTTTTATAATAACAACCTATTTTTTTAAAAAGTGTGATGATTCAATATGTGATATTTTTGTATTGTTTGAAAGGAATGACTGTCATCTGTCTGCTATGGGGGTCAGGAATCAAAAAATTTGTAGTTAAATAAATTAGATATGGATTTGCTTTTTAAATTGTTTCCACTGAAGGAGTCTTTTCTCTGGCTCTCCCTTTTCCTCTTTAAATAAACAATTAGATTAGCCATCCCACTTTATTTAGGCTGTGACAAGGCTGAACAAACTGTCAGTCTCCAAATTACAAATGGATTCTGTCACTAAAATGTGTTTATCTGCTTTTGATTTTGTGAAAGCCTAATAACTTTTTTTTACAAAGAAATGGTATTCCTCTACTAGTTAGTGTAAGCCTCCTATCATGACATTATTTTGTGTGTGAGGAAGGTATATTAGGAAATATTTCAGGGTTTTTGCTGTTTCACATCTTTCACCTTTCAGTTTTGCTCCTCTGTTTTCATTATATTTTTTTGACCTTTCTGAGGCTTGTTGTTCTTTGATTCCTCCAATTTATTCTTAATCTCTTAGCCTTCTAGTGTGGCTTTACCTCCTTCCTTAACAAATGTCACCCTGCTTGTCCATCAACTACACATCAGCAATTTCAGTTTCTGTGTTTTCTGCTATAAGCATATCAAGTATTATTCCTATTCATCTCTTCTGGCATATTTGTTGTTTTGATCTTCTCCTTAATATGCAACCCAGTTTGATCATCTTCTTTCAAAATTCACACTTTTCTTTAGTTCTTTTACTTTATTCCCATTCTTTCAGTGCCAGTAAGAAATTTCTATGTATTCCTTATAGAGAAATTAGAAACCACTAAGTTTGCATTCCCAAACTTGCCACTATTACAAACATTTGCCCTGACCTTGTTTCCATTTTTTCCAAAGGAAAAGTTCTTCTTCTACCCAAGTTTAATTCTTCCACATATTTTTCATATTTTCCTCTTCTTTCTCAAATACCTTTATACAATGTTAATGAATGAAACTCATAATTTTCATGCATGTACTCTCCACTAGACACTTTCTGAATATATAATTGAGAGTATTCTGCATAAAAATGTAAAAATAAAGAAATAAAAAACAATCTCTGAATTATTCCTCACATTTTTTTCTGTCCATCTCAATCAAGCTTCTGAAAGATTAGTCCAGTGGTAGAAGAGTTTCAGAAGGAGCCAAGTTCCAGGATGTGACTGTGGGGATGGGAATGCCAAGTGGAGGTGAATGGACACGATGCCAAAGGTAAAGAAACCAGAGGCTCTTATGTTAGTTAGATGGGTGCAAAAATGAAGTACAAACTCACTTAAAATAAAGACCTGGCTTAACCAGGAATAAAAGACTGTGACCAGGTACTACAATATTAGTAAATGAGCAAGAATAATCAGAAAGACTGTGGATAATTTATGTGGTGGATGAGTAGGGTTTGGCATAAGCCTCCAAGGAGCAGGATTTTTACTTCATGGAGAAGAAATAGTGTAGATTCTGAATGTAGGTCAGAGGGATGCCACCAACTCCAGTTCCCCAAAGTGAGGTCCACATCAGAAAAAGAGTAGAATCCAAATGAAATGGCTTTAGGGGAATATTAGGTTTTCGTTGCATGGTCACCTTCCAGTTAAAGTAGAGAAGAGTGGGGATGTTCAATGAAGAACGGACAAGTGAGAAAGAAATTAGTAATTGTGGATCAGGGTCTCTCCCAAGGCAGATAGATGGTGAGTGCTGAGCAATGAGGTCAATCCAAGTGAAAGGGAGCCGGAAGCGGTTATGTGTATAAGAAGCTAGATTACAGATGAGTAGAAGCAGTCAGATATCGGGCAATGAGAAAGGATCACAGACCTGAGTAATGGCAGACTAAAGTGGCTACAAATTTCCATGATTTGCTATAACAGTTTCCCATTCATTTGGGAGAAATCAGCAATGTCTTCAGTAACTATAACTCTGAAGGGAAGGTTACTCAGTGAGCAAATTCTGACTTGAGCTCATCGCCATTGGCTGTGATAACAGGCTCTGGGTATGAGGTTCCTATGCAGAGGCTCCCTCCATTATAGTGTGTGTGCTGCACAACGAGTTGGAGATGTCAGACAAGGCCTGGCCATATAAGGTGAGAGCAGATATTTACTAATCCAAGCTTTATAAATTCAGAGGAGCCACTGGCCATGAATAATAGTTCCCAGTCTTGCACTAGTTCAAACATCATACAATGGATTGCATTTTCCAGTGTTCTGTTCATAAAAACCAGATTGCCACATGCAATTGCAAAATGCTCAACATCTTTTCACATTTTCCCCAGCATATATATATATATATATATATATATATATATATATATATATATAGAGAGAGAGAGAGAGAGAGAGAGAGAAATTAGAAAAATTAGCATATATATATATATATGCTGGGGAAAAACTACATATATATATATAGTTTTTGTTTGTTTGTTTATTTAAAAATTTTGTTTTATTTTTCCATTACCATTTAGCCCCCTTATCCCTCCTTCCCTCCTCCCTCCATCCCTGCAATCACCATGCTATTTATTGTCCATATTTTTGTTTAAAATAACCACCATTCTATGAACTTACTTGAGTCCATTCCCAATGCATTTACTGTTGGAAAACAAAATTAAGCCAGCTTTATTTCTGGGTTTGATGTGCTTTCCAGACTTGTTAGGTTTAGCTGGAAGTAATCTTACTCCCCATAGTGTGAAATGTTCAAAAGTGCTTCACTGCAACTATGGACCGAAGCTTTTCGTTGTGGCTAACCAGAAATAAGCAAAGGGACAGAAATAAAGTTGGAAAGATGGGGGATGTAAACAAAGTGTTTTATATAGCTAACCTGAATACAGAAATAAAGTAAAGTAAAACCAGGGTGCATAGTTGGGAAAGTTGTGTTAAGATGTGCAGTTTCCATTCAGATATTGTACATCAGGTAAACCAGCACATTACAGTTTCTCTCATCTGTGAATTATGTTCATGCAGATGCTATGTGTCTTATAATGAAAAGACTTCCAAAGGGGGAAAGTGGTTTTCTTCATGTCAAATGTAATAAACCCAAATCAGGTAAGTCAGCTTTGCAACCTGGAATCCTATTTGTTTGTATTAAGTTGGCTTTTCTCGTGTATCTTTCACCAGTGATATCAGACTATATGTCCATTCTGATGATGAATAAATGGAAAATTTTCAGTGTAAAATCACATGGGAACCTCCACAAGATCGCTCTGATGTTTTTTCTCTTATTTTTTCCTGCTGTGATTTTGGAAGGCTGTACTTTTCTCCTGTTAAAATGATTAGTGCTTTAAGTGAATGAGATCACTTACTGAAATAAAAATCCAGCCAAGCCATATTCTCATATCATGATCTCATACAGGCTCAGCCTCACGAGAGGCCCCCTGAGAGATTTTGCAAAATTGTTCATCCAATTGTTGTATGTGGCCTCTGTTCAGAAAGGAAACGTGCTTGACAAAACCTAGTAAAAAGGGCCTCTGGATGCCAAAAACAATATAAACACACGTGTGCCTTAACATAGGCTGTTATCTTGCAAAAATAATCTTCCTCTGCTGTACGTATAAAGCCCATGGTGTATGAAACACCTGAATATTAATGTAATCCTCACTCTCTGCATAGGGAGGGACCCAAGATGCTGAGCTCTGTATGTTCCCTTGTGTCCATGAACAAAGAGTCCATAGGTCATCTGTGCATGCTGAGACTTGGCCTGCAAGCTGCACTTGGGTCAATGGTCAGTGAACATATCTTAGATTCTAAGTAGAACCAAAATGATCATGTAAATGTGAGATAAATTAAAGTAATAATTGTTGATTTACCTTCAGGATTAACCTAGAGAACACTGCAAACCAATGCCCACTACTTCACTTAATCCCCCCCACTCCATTCTCTCGATTACCTCTCTTCCCTCTTTCTTTCTTCCTTGTCACAGATTTTTTCTTCCTAACTCCTCTTTTCATGTTTATAAGTGATATGGGCCTATAGATTCGTTTTCTTTTAATGTGTCTGGTTTTGGTCTAAGAGTAATCTTGGCTTCATAAAATGAACCGAAAAGAATTCATTCTCGTTTCTCCAAAATAGTCATGTGCTGCTTAATGATGGGGATGCGTTCTGAGAAATGTGTTGTTAGGCAATTTCATCGTTGTGCAAACATCATAGAGAATACATACACACACCTAGATGGTGGAGCCTATTGCACAGCCAAGCTGTACAGTACAGCCTATTGCTGCTCCTAGGCTATAAGCCTGTACAATACGTTACTGTGCAAAACCACAAGAGACAGAATGAAGCCCAAGAGATAATGATGCCATCAAGTGGCACAGTATGTAGAGAAATACATGAGGCTGCTGCCAGTGTAGCACAGCATACTGTTTTACAGCTAACATTTTTATAAGTAGGAAGTGTACAATGTAAAATAATATACAAGTCAGTAACATCATCATATATCATCATTACAAGTATTAAGTACTTACATAACTGTATGTGCTACGCTTTATACATCTGCTAGCATGGCAGGTTTATTTACACCAGCATCACCCCGAACATGAACAACACTCGGTACAAGCACATCGTGATGACTACTATGTCACCAGGTGACGAGAAATTTTCAGCTTCATTATAACCTTGTGTGACCACTGTCAAAATGCAGTCCATCACTGACCAAAATGCAGTGCGGTGCATGACTGTGTTCAAGAAGAGTTCTAAAGGACTGGTATTCCTTTGTCCTAAGAATAATAAAAATAATTTTTAAAAGTTTTACCAGTGTAGGCATTTGTGCCTGCAGATTTCTTTGTAGAAAAGTTTTCAAGTACAAATTTGATTTTATTTGTAAATATAAGGCTACAGAGATTATCACTTTATTTTATCATTACCTTTAGTAATTTCAAGAAATCTGGCTATTTCCTCTAAAGTGTCTTATTTATTGCTACAATTGTTTGTGATAGTGTTTTATTGTCTTTTTAAATGTGAAATGTCTGTAGTGATGTAACTTTTATAGATGATATTGTTAATTTTTGTAAACTTTTTTCCTGATTAGACTGACAACAGGTTAATCAATTTTATCTTTTCAAATAATCAGCTTTTATTTTTGTCAATTTTAATTTTTTCTATTTCAGCTATTTTTGTACTTATAATTATTTCTTCCTTTCTTCTGCTTACTTTTAGATCCTTCCTTCCTTCCTTCCTTCCTTCCTTCCTTCCTTCCTTCCTTCCTTCCTTCCTTCCTTCCTTCCTTCCTTCCTTCTTTCCTTTTTTCTTTTAGATTCTAAAGTTAGAGGCTGAGGTAGTTGATATGAAACTTTTCTTCTTTTCTTACATGGTCACTGAGAACTATAATTTCTCTCCAAGTACTGCCTTCCTATCAGACAAATTTTTGTATGGCATCCTTTCATTTTCATTAGGTTAAAAAAACATCTAATTTCCCCTTGGATATTTTTCTTTGATCCATTGGTTATCAACAAGTGTGATTTGATTTCCAAACATTTGGAAATGATTTCTAGAATAATTCCATTGTGGGTAGGGAAATACTTTCACTAACTCAAGTATTTTAAAATTTATTAAGGCTGATTTTATGGCACATAATGTGGCCTATCTGGTGAATGTTCTTTATGCACATGAAAAAAAATTATGTATCCTATTGTATGCATTTTTCTATAGTTGTCAGTTAGGTCAAGTGACTTGATTATATTGTCCATGTTTTCATATTCTTTCTGGCTTTCTGGTTTTATTCTAGCAGTTACTGATGGAAGGAGGGAAGGCTGAAATTTCTGACTGAATTGTGAATTTGTGCATGTCTCTTTGCATTTTCTTATGCAAAGAGATAGTTGTTAATTTTTGTATTTAAAGTGCTATTATCAGATGTACACATGCTTAGGCTTGTTATATACTCTTAATTTGACTCATAATTATGAAACTACCCCAACTGTTACTTATACTTTTTCTTTGAAATCTAATTTTTTAATTTTAAAAAATTTTATATTCCAGTATTATTTGAATTAAATTATATTATTTTTAACAGTTTTTTTAAAAACATTTTTTTAAATTTATCTTTAGAGGGGAAGGGAAGGAAAGAGGGTGAGAAGGAGAGAAATATCAATGTATGGTTGCCTATCGTGCATCCCCTGCCAGGAACTGGCCTGCAACTCAGGCATGTGCCCTGACTGGGAATCGAATCGCGATCCTTTGGTTCACAGGCCTGCACTCAATCCACTGAGCTACACCAGGCAGGGCTAAATTATCTTATTTTAATATTTTAACTATTAGTATGTTTATATTTGAAGTTGTTTTCTTATGGGTGGCGTATAGTTAGGTCTTATTTTCTATATCCAATTTTATGATCTCTGCCATGAATTATGGTTTAGACCAAATATTTAACATGATAATTGATGTGGTTGGGTTTAAATCTTGGATCATGATATTTGTTTTTCATTTATACTTTTTTCTATTTTTCTTTTTAAAATATTTTATTTATTTATTTTTAGACAGAGGGGAAGGGAGGGAGAAAAAGAGGGAGAGAAACATCAATGTGTGGTTACCTTTCATGTGCCCCCTACTGGGGACCTGGCCTGCAACCCGGGGATGTTCCCTGACTGGGAATTGAACTGGCAACCTTTTTATTCACAGGCTGGAACTCAGTCCACTGAGCCATGCCAGCCAGGGCTGTGTTTTTGGAATAAATATTAATCATTATTTTTTCCTTTGCTTTCTATTAGCTATAACTACCGCTTTTTTTAGTGTGAAGCAAAAATGTTTTGATAAAATATATGTCAAAATAAAAATAGACAAAAAGGAAAAATGAAAAACAGAAACAAAATGCACACAGGACAAATGGAAAAAATACAGTAAGAGGGAACATGTAGAGTAAGAATAGTTATGATTTAAGGCCAATTATATAAATTATGAAAAAATAAATTAGATATTATATATAAAAGCAAGCCTCTGATCTATTTTATGTACAAAAAGCAAATATGAAATATTATCAGGAATAATGTAGAGTATTTATAGTCATAAAGAAATTAGTTCCTCAAAATGAAACACCTTGTAACAGAGCTTCAAAATTCATGAAGCCAAAATTCATAGAATGAAAAGAAGAAATCTACACTTCTTGTTAGATTTATCAACATTCAGCTCAAAGTAATTAATAGCAAAATCTAACACAAAATCCCCAAAAATCCATAACAAATACTTGCACAACACTATTGATGAAATTAATATACTTGATATTTATAAAGTACTCCATCTACCAATAGCTGATGATAATTATTAAGTAGACACAAAATATTGGCAATCACAGATATTTTGCATGAGTCTCAACAACTTTAAAATATTTGAAAGCATAAATTATAGTTTTTACCAAACAGAATTAAAGTAGAATTTAATAACAGAAAAATATTTTAAAGTCTGTCAATATTTTAATTAAATGATACATTTTGAATTAATAGTTATTATGTGAAATTGCATGTCAAGTTAGAAAATATTTTGAACCACATGAGATTAAACAAAAATATTAAAACTGTGTATCTAAATTTAACTAATGAGGGGGAAGGTCTTAAATTAATATTCTAAATGTATACCTTACAACCTGAGAAAGGAAGGAAAACATTAACACACAGGCAGAAACAAATAAATAATAAAGATAAGAAAACAAGTCAATGACATAGAAAATAGATACACAATAAAGAAAATCAGTGAAATCTAAAACTTTTATTATGTAAAGACCAACAAACATGATACAGTTTTCACAAGTCTGATCAGGAAGGCAGCAAATACAGTATAAAATCTACCAAGATAATCAGTGAAAGAATGGAAATTACTAGAGATTCAATTGGCATAAATGGATAATAAGGGAATATTATAATCAATTTCACACCAGCAAATTCTACAACTCAGATAGAAGATGCAAATTCCTTGGAAGACACAAAGCCAAAACTCAGTCAGGGTGAAATAGATAATCTTGAATAGCTCTATATCTCTTAAGGAGATTAAACATATAGTTAAAAATACTCCCCTAAAAGGAATTCCAGGCATAGATGACATCAGTGGCTTTTTCTTCAAAACTTAAAAAATGAATAATACAATTCTACATGAAATTTTTCAGAAAAATAAATGAGAAAATCCTGTCCATTTCTAAAATTTAATAAGACCTGCAGTTTGAAGATTCAAAGACAAGAAAGACATAACAAGAAAAGAAAACCACAGGCTAATATCATTAATGAATACAGATGTAAACATTCTTTAAAGTAATAAGGAAATTGAGTTATGCAACATAGAAACAGAAGAATATATTATGAGTAAGTGTAGTTTATCTCAGAAATGTAATTTTAAAAAATCAATCAGCATAATTCACCACATTAACAAACTGAAAAATAAATAGATGTGGTATAAAAAAACACTTGACAAAAATTGACTCCTATTTATGATAAAAACTCTCACTGAACTAGAAATAAAGCAGAAATTCAACATTAAATCTAACATCACAGTTAATGTAGAAAGAGTAAATGTTTTTTCCCTAACATCAGAAACATGGCATAAATGTCAGATCTCACCACTTCTAATTAACATAATGCTCACAGTCCTAAAAAGTACTATATGAAAAGAAAAAAGGTATATATAGTTCAAGGGGAGAAAGAAAATATTCATAACTGGAATAATGGCCTATACAAATAATCCTAAGGAATCTACAAAAACAAATGCTTTAAGAAATAATGTCTGAGTTTAGTGAGGCCTCTGCATATAAAGTAAACACACAAGAATCAATTATATTTGTACATACTAGAAATGAACCATTGGAAATTAAAACAAAATAACTCAAATTATTTGCAACAACATAAAAATATGAAGTACTTGGGATATAGTTTTTAAATATATGCAAGATATGTACGTAAAAACTAAACACAAACTTTGCTGAGAAAAATCAGTAAACATAAATAAATGGAGAAATATTTATGGATTAAAAAGCTAAATTTTGATACAAGATACACTTTAAAAATTGATCTACAGATTCAATGCAATTCCTATCAAAACTCTGGCTATCTTTAAAAAATTTTTTGGGTAGAAATTGCAAGCTGGTTTTAAAATGTAAGAGAAAAATCAAAGAAATTTTGAATAAGAACATAATGAAAGACTTATCTGATTATAAGACAAGTTATAAATAAACTGGTATTGGTTTAAATATAGACATACAGAACAATGAAGCAGACAGTTTAGAAAGAGGTGTGTGCATATGTAAGTGTGTGAATAATCAATATTGAACAAAATACAAGGTACTGTAAGAGAGAACATGTCATATTTCTAATGCATGGAGTTGGAATTATTAAACATCCAAATGCAAAACAAAAACAAAACAAGGAAGCATCTATCTTTACCCCATTCATACACACTTTTCTTCTAATTAGATTATAACTTGAATGAAAGAGCTGGTAAACCTTATAAACATTAACTTTGGAGAAAAACCTTCACAAACCTAGATAAAATAATATTCATTAGGTAGAACAGAGAGAATACTAACTCCAAAAGTAATTAATAAATTGTATGTTGTTGAACTTAAAACTATTAAGAATAAAAGAAAAATGACAGACTGGAAGAAAATGTTGGCAAAACATCTATCTGATAAAGGATTCATATTCAGAAAATATAAAAAGCACTTAGAAATCAAAAAGAAGAAAAAATCCCAATTTATAAAGAGAGTCAAAGATTTGAAGAGATATTTTCCCAAAAATGATACAGAATGGCGAATGAGCAAATGAAAAGAGGCCCAGTATCACTAACATTAGAAAAATGAAAATTAAAAGCAAAATGAGATCCTGCTACATACCTATTAAAAGAGCTAAAATTAAAAAATCTGACTGTCTTAAAAACTGTAGAGCAATTAAAACCATTGTGTATTGCTAGTAGAAAAAATACATATAAATTACTATGGAAAGACTTTAATAGTTTCCTATAAAGTTATACATACATTACCATATGACTCAACAATTCCATTTTTGAGTATTTATCCAAGGGGAATAAAACATGTTTACATAAAGACTAGCAGTCCAATTTTCATAGTAGCTTTATTCATAACAGTAAAAAGGGAAAACAACCCAAATGTCCATCAAATGGTGAATGGATAAACATATTACATCATGTCATTTGTATACATATTTCCATATGTATATAATGGAATACAATCCAGTAATAAAAAGACACAAGGTACTACTGATGCTAAGGAAAAGAAGCCAGACACAGAGATTACACGGTCAATGATTCTATCGAGTGAAATTCTTTAGAATGTAATACCATACTGACAAAAAGTAGATATGTTTGCAAGAGGCTGAAGGAGGGAGTAGCAGATTGATTTCTAAGGGGCACAGGGTGCCCGTTAGTGTGCTGGAAATACTCAATATTGTTATTTTTGTGTTGATCACTTGATTATACGCATTCATCCAAGGTCAATTAATTGTACCCTTAAGATTAGTGAATTTTATAATATCAAAATCATAGTACAATGATGCTGATTAAAAAACACAGTTTCAAAATGATAGAGAAAACACCCTAAGGTAAGAATTGGCAAAACAGCAATAGTAAAATTAAAGAGAATTACCGTAGATTGATCCAAAACCTGAACTGTCTTTCCAGAGATCAATGATTTAGAATGGTCTCAAGAGCTCCTATTTCAAAGTTACCTGAATTTTAATAGATCTGTATTTGAAATTCATACAAGGTTTATGTGCATGAGCATGTGTATATATGTGACCAAGGCTGCAGAACTGGTGATGGAAAGACAGATATCAAGGGAGCCAATGGAGAGAGGCTGAACTTGACTCCCACCCGAGAAAGAACAGTGACAAGGAACTGGCCAAGTAGGCTGTGGGGCAGGCTGCACAGTTCTGTAGCATTGGTTTGAAAGCTCTATGATCACAAGTGCTCCTGTTTACATGCAGTAATATATTTTCCTGGGGAACATACCCTGTGTGTAAGCATCTTTCTTCAGGAATAAAGGGGGTGCAGATTTGCTGCTAATATGCAAAGTATTTCATTAAGTAATGGCTTTCAGTAGGCTCATTTAAAGCTCTCCTACTGCTATAGTAATAAATTGGATCTATAAATTGTTTGCTAACAGTCAATGTTTCCACTAAATACAATCAAATGGGAACATACCTCTAAAATGAACAAATTAGTTTTCATTTTGTTTAATTTTCTCCAAACAAAATTAATTTTACCACCATTTCTTGCTGCAACTTGTCTAGCAATGACATTTTCTTCCAATCTTCCTGGAGGCTTTCTGAGGACACCAGAGGTCTCTTGCATTCCCTCTTGGTCCATAGCCTCCTTAGTAGGCCGGGAATTATAATAGTAGGGACAATTACACAAAAAAGACTTTGTCTCCACACTTTACCTTACAGCAGCCCATGCTTGCTCCGTAATTCAGTCGATCCCCTCTTTGTTCCTGAAAACAATGAGTAGTCACTATTATTTTACTTCAAAACTCTGGACCCAGAAGACAGAAGTGGGGAAGGCAAAGGCATGGCAATGAAATAGAACTTGCTTGGGGAAAGTTTGTTGATTTCCCATGAATTTTTTTCTCAGTCACATTCATTTGCCAGATCAATCACAGAAGTACATGGTAGGATGATTTAAGACATGTTGAAAGCGGTTGAGATGCAAAATGACTGATGTTAGTCTTATTCCTTTCTGTTCCACAGCAAAAAGCAGCATACAGGCATGGCTTTGTGAGGCAAGCTAGGATCTGTACATATTTGCATTTCATCTCATTATTATTTCTCACAAATATGCCCTAATTACTCCAGAATAGATTATGTCCTACATCAACATCCTTTCTCTCCCACCAAAAACTGAATGCATAAACAACAAAAATAAAAACATTTTGTCCCAGTTAACCAAATAAAATATGTATTTTTAATTTCATGTAGTTGAATCTAGCTATTTACATCAAAGAAGATTAGAGTGGAACAAGCTTGGTTTTATATTGGTGTGACAGACCTACTGCCTTTACGCCAGCAATTTTCAACCCATGTGCCACAAGAATTTTTTAAATATGTGATACCTGACTGTTTAGTCAGGAGCACTGACCTCTTTTCTCTTAGATTGTCAAATAAAAAAATGACAACAACCAACACAACAATAGTCATCTGGTGTGAGTGAATCAAAATTATACATATTTTTGTGAGATCAGCAAAAAAGTACATTTTTTGGTGTGTCACAGAATTTTAGTCATCAGCTTACATGTGCCATAGGATGGGAAAGGTTGAAAATCACTGATTTAGTTGATTATTGTCATCTGGCGTATGAGTGTCTCACAGACATGTGTGGAAAAAATAACAACAAAGTATAAAACATAACACTTATGGTAATCCAAACATGATTAATATGAATACTTATTTCTCTTCAAAGATCTATGAGGCCCTACATGGGTAGCAGGGGTTCTTTCTCTGTTTTAACTCATAATGAGATCTGGTATCTTCTGAAAGCCTCCATGCTAAACAATCAGTGATCGGGAGAAAAGTAACTTGGGTCCAAGTTCTTTGGGACTCTGAGCTTCCTGGACTTCCTGGAAGTCTATTTCCTTTGCCAGATTGGGGAAGTTCTCCTTTATTATTTGTTCAAATAAGTTTTCCACTGGTTGCTCTTCCTCTTCCCCTTCTGGTACCCCTATAATTCGGATGTTGGGACATTTAAAGATGTCCTGGAGGTTCCTAAGCCTCTCCTCATTTTTTTTTTTTTTTGAATTCTTGTTTCTTCATTCTTTTCTGGTTGGATGTTTCTTCCTTCCTTCTGATCCACACCATTGATTTGAACCCCAGTTTCCTTCCCATCACTATTGATTCCCTATACATTTTCCTTTATTTCACTTAGCATGGCCTCCATTTTTTCATCTAATTTGTGACCAAATTCAACTAATTCTGTGAGCATCCTGATGACCAGTGTTTTGAACTGTGCATCTGATAGGTTGGCTATCTCTTCACAGCTTAATTGTATTTTTTCTGGAGCTTTGATCTGTTCTTTAATTTGGGCCATTTTTTTGTTTGTTTTGGCATACCTGTTACATATAAGGGGCAGAGCCTTAGGTGTTCACCAGGACGGGGCAACCATGTCACTGTCTCGTGAAGCTGTATGTGGGGTAGGGGTCTGAGAGGGAACAATGGTACTTGCTCTGCTCTCTGCCTGCTTTCAGTCCTTTCCCCTGCTTCCTGCAAGCAAATTGGGCCCTTCTGGTGCTGAGTCCCATGTGGATGGGCTTGTGTACATTCTAGGACCCTGTGGGTCTCTCCAACAGACTCTCCTGTGAGGCTGGGATTCTCTTCCGGCACCTCATCCCCCACAGGTGTTTTCTGTCAGAGGTGTGAGGCTTGCACACCCCACTCCACAATCCAGCACTGGGTCTGCCAGCTGCAGCCTTGCCTGCCCTGGTCCTCCAGTCACTGTCTTGCCATGAGTCCTCTCTGCATGCAGGTCTCTGCCCTTCCTACCGGTCTGGATGAATGTGTCTTCTTTAACTCCTTTGTTGTTGGACTTCCATATAGTTTGATTTTCTGTCAGTTGTGATTGTTTTTTGTTCTTAAATTGTTGTTGTCCTTCTTTTGGTTGTGGGAGGAGGCACAGAGTGTCTACCTATGCCTTCATCTTGGCCAGAAGTCCCCAATTCTCTGTCTTTGGTAATTCACTGGACTTTCTTTCCAGTCCATATCCTCTTTTGTGGTTCAAATGGGTCCTTGGAGGCTATACCTTCATAGTCACCTTTTACCTTCCTGGCATAACTATAGAATTTAAATAGAACATGTGTTTCAGATTCAATAAATGCTTATGAGGCATATAGCGTATAACCTGCTTCTGGCTAGACACTGGCTGAACAGCACTGAACAAATCAGAATGTGTCCCTGTCTTCATGTTGGTGCCAGTCAAGCTTTGCAGGAAAATGAGCAGACGATGCAGTGTAAGTCTGGGGCTCCATCTTCAGTGATTCTAACTGAATGAAGTCTAGGTAGGCCCAGGAATTCTAGAGGCTGGAAGTCCAAGAGCAAGGCGACAGATTGTTAGTTTTTCCATTTAAGTCATTCTGAAAGTGAATTTTAAGTGTGCAATACTGAGTTAACTATAGGCACTGTGTTATACAGAAGATTTCCAGAACTTCTGCATCTTACATAACTGGAACTTGCTTAATATATTGTAAAAAAAATTCTTGCTTACAGAGGAAAAGAAACAAAAGTTTTGCCTTCTTTGTATTGAGACATTATGTGTTATGATGAAAATAATGACTACACTACTGGTCTCTACACTCTGTCTGGCTCCAGACAGCTGTTCATGCTGCCACCTGACCATTCACTCTGACTTATTACCTTGTCCCATTATCCTGATCATCTGGTTTCAGTCATTGCTGTCTCTTTCTTCCCTATTATCTCACTCAGCAGTTTTCACAATCTGGTGTTTACTTTTAGGTGATTACTAATATAAGATCTGCTTTCCCTTTTGCCCTGTAAGTTTATGCTTGTGGCACACAGTAGGTGCTCAAAATGTTGAGTGCACACATTTACTGCATTGACAGGCAATCATGACAGATGCACACAGCATGGTTAAGAGATTCATAGGCATTTTTGCTTAGTTGTGTGTGTTGTTTTCCCCTTGGAAATGGAATACATGATAGTATATTAATTCTTCCCATTAAGAACACCTTATGGCATGCCACACTTCAGTATAGTTTATATGTCATGTTCAGTCAAATTAATTTGTTTTTAATCAGATTTTGAATCTTGCATAGTTGTCTGTGTTTATGAGAAAGAGAAAGGCAATGGACTTGATCTTCCTAGAGTTTTTTTTTATTTCCCATATGTCTCTCTAAGTGAAGCTTAATGAAGGAAAGAGGCTATTGCAAATATTTTTCGGATAGCTACCATATAAGAGAGTGATAGACATATTTTATTCCTTTCAGTCCCAACATATAGCAGCCACATTTGTTGCAAACCAAACCCTTCAATACAAACATAAAATATTTTAAAACATATTGATTCAAAACTTAGCTCAATTTGCTCCTCATCCCCTCACAGATTATCCCATCCGAATGTACTTTGGCATGTAGAAATTATATAATTTCACTGAGGAAAAAAAATGAAATGGAAGGAGTATCACTGACTGGCCCCAAACAACACAGTGGGCATTTATAGATCAGCACATAATGACACGAAAGCAGACAATTTTTTTCTAGGAAACAAATAGAAATGTTGTCAATGTTCCTTACAATTATGATGAACATACCCTGGTTTGCCTGTCCTGGCACAATTAGTAAAGGGACTAAAATATTTTCCATGCCCATTTCACAGTTATCAGGATCAAATAAGAAAACATGTTCATGCTAACATTATTCTTCTATTCCATTTTAAGGCAGGCCTGGGTAGCACTGTAACAGAAAATAGACAACTGTGAAATGCATGAGACTCAGAATATGATCAAGCTGCTAGATGTTGTATTTTATGTTGGGCATCTTATTTTACCTTCTTATTTCTTAGTTTGTTTCATGAGCAAAATAGGGAAAATAACAGTGTTAACTTACATTCTAATGCTTGTGAAATAAATGCAAAATATCTCACAAATAAATATTGGCTTTTAAAGTTCAGAGCAGAGCTGCTGTGATGAGGGTTCTTTGCAACATAAAAATAGGTGGTAAACCCCTAGCATTTCCACAAGTCTGCATTGTGTGTGCACACATATGGCAGACTCAATAAAATGGTGGGAGGGAGGTGAATTCAAATTACTTTGGAAATGAAAGCAGTGACAAACTTCAGAGATTCTATGTGTTAGAAGGTTGGGTTACTAATTAGTTCCTTCAATTCTCCTATGTTTTATTATAGCCCATATCACATTATACCAAAAATTACTTTGTAATATATTTAAACAGAGATATTATGAAGAAAATTGGATACAAAAGTGTCACCAAAATGAAGACAGGAGAGCATTTGTTATTACAAAACTTTGGCCAGCCTGAAGTTGATGGAATGAGACCTAGGGTATGGTCTTCAGAGATTTCATGTGATCAGTAGAAAAAAAAAAAAAAAGGAGCAGCAGGTGGATTTCCAGAAGCAGGATATTCAAAAGTTGTCAGTGTGGAAGAGATTGGTAATTGTAGTTGAAAGCCCTAATAAAGGCCAACCACAGTTATCTGGTTTAGCTTGTTTCTTGCCATAGAACACAGACATTTTACAACATTTTTTTAAATAGGAAGTGATTGCAGATTTTCCCACACTTCAGAATAAGGTTATTGTGAGAGAATTGAAGAGAGAAGGGACAAAATAGTCTTGGTGCTCTGCCAATTTTTTTTTCTGGAAATGTAACTTTTTTGTAGCTTTTTAAGAAAAAAAATGTCCAGCTTTTTGTTAAACAAGATTTGAAAAATATGTAAAATTTGTATGTAATTTTATGTATTATATGTAAAACACTGGATCTTCAATAATTTACCTTTTTATGATCTAGAAATGGAGAGAAGATAGGCGAGTTAAAAGGGTAAATAAGTTTTTAGCTCCCTGGATTAAGAATTGTTCTGAGTATATTTATAAATTGACAATTTACTCATAAATTGGCAGTTTATTAATCAGCATTGACAATTTTTTAAAAATTTTATTTATTTTTGGAGATAGGGGAAGGGAGAGAAACATCAATGTGTGGTTGCCCCCTACTGGGGACCTGGCCCACAACCCAGGCATGTGCCCTGACTGGGAATCGAACCAGTGACCCTTGGGTTCTCAGGCTGGCACTCAATCCATTGAACCACTCCAGCCAGGGCAGCATTGACAATTTTTGATTGAGATTCTCTAATTTGCCTTCTTGATTAATTGCTACTTATTGATACATATCTTAAGATGAGCATAATGAAAGAAAGTTCAACCTAACAAGAAAACAAAAATAATTAAGGGGAAAAAATCATCCTCAAGCATAAAACCTTATAAATTGTGAAAAGATTACTAGTAATCAGTGTCTGACTTTCTCTTTATGCAAATATTAGTGGAAATTATGCATATGCAAATAAAGATGCTTCTTTATGACAGAGATTAAATACATACAGTACAGTGATTAGTATTCTTTGTATACATTCAAATACAGCAAGATTGATATGCAAGCAAAATAAATTACAATCAGGAATAACACTCTATTATTATCATATCATTCAAAACCAGTACCAAGTAGGCTATACAGCTTCAGGGAAATGTGGGAATCTG
The DNA here is from genome assembly GCA_004027475.1 of Anoura caudifer. Lineage (NCBI taxonomy): Eukaryota > Metazoa > Chordata > Mammalia > Chiroptera > Phyllostomidae > Anoura > Anoura caudifer. The sequence continues at coordinate 231,706 of PVKU01001316.1, read as the reverse complement.
GCATGAGATAGGAGATTTCTCTTTTAGGAATATGATTTTACGTCACTTATGATTTAAAAACCTATAGGCAACAAACAAAACACAACAGAAATTATATAGCAGCATAATTATTTGTGAAACAAAAAGTGTCTTCCATACATTTGTAGACCTGAGGGGTGAACTTCTTGTCCATCACCCTACTCATAAAGACTCGTGTGATTACATTGGGGCTATACAGATAATCCAGAGTAATCTTTGTGTTTTAAGTTGTATCACCTAAATTTGAGAGAGGTTAGTAAAGGGCACAAAGTTTCAGCTATACAATAAATGAGGTCTGAGGATCTAACGTACATATCGTGACTACAGTTGATAACACTGTATTCCATATTGAAAGATATATATATAAAGTGTTGATGTCTTAATTAACTAGATGGGTTAATTAATATATTCTTTCATGATATACATGCATATCAAATTACTATAGTGTGCATTTTAAATATCTTAAATTTTATGTCATTTATATTTAAATAAAGCTGAAACAAACAAACAAAACCTCTAGTCACAATACTGTATATTAGATTTCCATAATTTACTTATTTTATAAATAAAAGTTTGTATCCTTTTGCCAACATCCATTAATTTCTCTCACCCCCCCTTCTTACATAGCAAGCACCATTCTATTCTGTTTCTATGGCTCTGCACCTTTTCCATTTTAGGTTCCACATAAGTGAGAATCTACTTTGTCCGTTTCTCTACTTTATTTACTTTAGCATAATGTCCTCCAGTTTCATTGATGTTGTTGCAAACAGAAAGATTTCTTTCTTTTTCAAAGCTGAATTTTTCAGTGGTACATGTGTGTATGTGTGAATACACCACATTTTTTTATTTATTCATCAATGGCACTTAGGTTATTTCCATCTTGGATTTTAAAATAACTTTGCAGTGAACTTGGGAGTGCAAATCTCTCTAAAACACTGATTTTATTTCCTTCATACATACACCCAAAAGTGAAATATCTGATCATAGGATAGTTCTGTCCTTAATTTTTTGAGAAACTTTCATACTGTATTACACAGAAGCTATGCCAATTTACAATCCAACCAATGGTGACCCAGGCTTCTCCATATCCTCACTGACACTTATCCTGTTTTTGACAATTGAATGAAACACAGCAAATCTGGATTCAGAGCTTGTTTTACTCACTTCATTTACTTTTTCTCCATGTGCATGTATGGGGGGCAAAACTTTACCTATACGCTTTTAACGTCTTCAGCTTGAACAGAGAATTAGATTGACATAGAAAAGCCTACAGATTTATTTCATGTAAATTTTAGGTGATATGGGAGTCTTCATAGGAAAATGGAGACCCAAGGAAATGCCAAACCTTCATGCTTTTACACTCCATTGAACAAAGAGAAGAAAAGCAGCTAAAATGCATAGGGAACCTAACAGGAGATAAAAGTTATTTTAACAAGGTATGTTTATAGAGCTTTCTCTTGGTTTGGAGCTCCATCTCTGGTGATGGAAATGTTTCTTTCCTCTTGGTACTGGGATTTTTATCTCCTATTTTCAGGAAGAAAAGGGGGAGCTCGGAGCACTCTTTCAATTCACTAGATTTAGCTCAATAATCCTTAGGCCAAAGTGGCGTATTTTGAATTGGCTTATTCTGCCACCCTTCACACACTGCACTTTGGAGCGGGTCACAAAGGCGACATGACCATCAGTTGTCCCGCTAAGCTGGACCAGGCAGACAGAGGCTCCCGACCCCTCCCTCGTCCTTAAAAAGTACGGTAAGCTCACCATTCCCACAGCTGGAGCCCTTTTCAAGGATGCAGCCTTGAAAGAGCGACGTGGTGTTAAGACCACCTGGGCAGTAAATGTGAGACAACCAACACCTTAAAGGCCTCTGTGTTTAAGATGCTGGTGGGCGGATGCAGAAAACTACTCATGCTCTGCGTCCAGGGCAAGCTGCCTATGTTCCCTTGCTTACTAAACCTGCCACCGACCGCCTGCAGTTGCCTGCCTCTTTCTTCCATCTCATCCCACCCTCTGTGTATGAAGGCTTGGTTTCCAACTCATATTTGACAAGACAACCAGGAGACTGAAGAAATGGTTTTTAGGAAAGAGACATTTGCTGTGGAAATCCTGAGTTGGCCATCGACCTCTATGTGGGTAGAGTGGCCACAGGTCAGAGGCTGTGCACCATCACGTGACTACTCAAATGCATGGAAAACGGCCGCTGGCTTTGTGCGTTTGTTAAGCGACTGTGCAGGGCACCTGTGGCAATGAATCGTAAAGGTGGCCTTCAGTTGGGAGTCCAGCTGCCACCGATGCCTCATTAGAGGTTGAACACTACAGTTAGAAAGTTGGAAGAACAGCTGAGGTTGTGCAGTCCTCTGCTAGCATCAGGGCGGCACACAAGTGGGAGAGCAGGACAATAAGTCGTTCTGCAAAGCGAGGACACAAACTGCATCGGATTAAGGTCCTAAAGCTTGTGACAAAACCTCACCCAGACACTCAAAGGTGGAATCCTTGGGATAGTGTGAGGAGGAAGGGGAGGATGTTATGATGATGGAAAGTAAAATGCACATGAAAAGCCCTATACAGTCTGACCCCTAATACAAAGAAAATATTTAATAGTAGTTACTCTAGACTTCTGAAAACAGAGAAATATTCAAAACTCCTAGGAGAAAAAGTGGCATTCTTTCTCTGTCCTTTGAAGTTGTAAATTGTATCTCTTTGAAACGTGAATATCCCAGGATTGCCTGAGACTGAAGCAAAGAAGCGGGGAAGAGGGTTTTAAAAATACAGACTGCTTATACTCCCTTACTCAAAATTAGTCCATAGCTTCTGTAAGGTATTGGTCAAGGGGAAACACAAATCTTAAAAGTCTCTCTACAAATATTAGGAGGGAAAAAAGCTTTAGCAATTTGCTTGGTAACCATATCTTGTTCTGTCTGCTGGTCACAATTTGGGTTCAGCTGGTGTTTATAAACTAGTAAACTTTATACTGTTTTTCTCCTGATTTATGGTTAAAATTTGGAGTGAAAGCAATGGGTCTCTACTTATGTTTGTGAGTTTGTGTACGTCTGAATATATGATATATATATATGATGTTTTTCTACTTCTAGATGGGATATGAAAGGAGCAGATTAAATTACTAACAGATAACAACCACCTTGGCCAAGTGGACTGACTAAATGTACTGCCCCAGGCTTTAACACATTTGAATGGTCAACCAGTAGGGCCTATTGCCCCGAATGTTAGACTGGGGACTCCTGAAGAGACACCCAATACTGTTAAGTTATGGAAGTCACTGTAAATAGTCATTGTCCAGACCCTCACTGTGGATCAATGTGCTATACTTCTGAGAACACCAAGCCCCATCATACCTGGGAGAGGCGCTATCTATTGAAATTTGCCGTGGATGTCACTGGGATGGGTAAGTTACTCTGTACTCTTGGGTGAAGGGGAACTACCCAGTCTCCGCTGGTATCCTGCTGTTTTGCTGCTAAACCTGGGGTGGAATATGCTCCACTGAAAGATGAGGGAAGGTAGGGATACTGGCCTGGTGTATCTTGTCCCCACTCCATCTCCTCATGCCTGGCAGTGTGCCACCCCTGGCCACCATGTCTGGTACGCACAACCAGGTCAAATTTTTAAAGCTAAGTCCACCTTAACAGCTAAGGATCAGGCCAAAAATACAATTCTTATGGAAGGGAAAGACCTTCTCATAGAAGTTCCTACTAAATATCTGCCTTTTTCACCTTAGGTTTCAGCTGCTTTTGTGATGTCTGGTTATGGGATGGGTACTTGATGGACATACTGTTCCACAATGGGGCCCATTCATACGCTTAGCAAAGAAGTCAGTCCAACCGTTGGGCATGTGGGAAGCTGCCCATCTTTAGCTCCTCAGAATTGCCATGTGGGCTTCACCACTCCACAGAGAGAACTGGAAAGCCCTAACGCAGTGCATTAAGAATGGACAAGCCGGGACAAATACTCTTAATTCCTTTGATATTCCCAATATTGATCCAGAGACCTGGCCTCTGTCACGCACTGTCAACAACACTGGTCATGATATTCATTCCCTATTGATCAGACTACACAGGGAGCCCATTTAACCTGAATACCAAAGGATCCTAAAAATACCATGATTAGATCCATGGTGGCTGCACTCAGATTCTGAATGGGTTCCTGTGGCTCACCCCAGGTTATGGACATTTGAGTACCCAGGCAGCCCTATGTTAAGAAAAGAAAAATCACTCCAAGCAAAACTAACCCAACTGTACCAGGAATACGGGTTGGATATGTGCAGTCATTCCATCACATCAAAGGACAGAAACTGGTTTGACACTGGCTGCACTGCCCAGGTATGCACTGGGTAGTCCAAATAGTTCCCAGTGGTTGTGTGGCACAGACTTTTGGCCACGGCTTCCTTCTGGGTGGTGGGGCCACTGCACCCTGTGTTTTCTCTTGGAACAGGGGAGGATCCACCCCATGGTAACAAAAATTGCCAATCCCCTTTCTTCAAGGCCAGGTTAGCATGCTCTATCCCTATTTGGTCTCTATCTTTGTCCCCTCCACTGGCCTGGAAGATGTTATAACACATACATCGAAGCCCTTACTACCTGCACGCAGCAGCATGCCTTAAATAGTAGCCTGCAGACACTGTCCTTACAGAACACTGAAATGTCTCTAGTGAGAAAAACTGTCCTCCAAAATAGGATAGCCTTGGACATTGTTACTGCCTGGTAAGGAGGCACTTGTGACATTAATCAAACAGAATGTTATGTGTTTATGAATCTGCCAATGTGTCATCTTCATTAAACCACAGAAGGCCATGAGTGAATGCCCTGAGTTATCCAACCTCCAGCAGAGGGGACTTAATAACTAACAGCAGTTTGGATTATGAGGCTCTTGGTGTAAAAAAAAAAAAAATTGTCACATTTTGGAAATAATTATCTTAATCTCTGTTTTCTCTTGTATGTGCCTACATCAGTCCTGTAGTCTCAGCCTCCAGTGAAGCCAAGGAACCACCAAGCAAGCCCCCTCCATTCCGGTGAAACCCCTGTCTAGCCACTCAAGACCCATAGTGGAAGAGGGGAATGTATAAGATTGTAAGAGCCATTCATGAGGGATGGAGTATTAAAGAAGGTCAGTGAGAGGCTGTAACACAGGTTGACCCACCAGCTGACCTTGGTGATATCAGGCTCCTCACGCCCTGGCCCTTCCCCTGTACTCTGTGCTCTGCCCATCATTCTCACAGCAGGAATGCATATTTGAGAGAGCAATACGGTGTTGAGTCCATCTAGACAGTATATGTGACAGAACCCAGCTAAGGCCTCTATTAAACTTTTAGGAATCTAAAAGTGGGCAGGGATATAGATATGCTCCTGTTGTGGCCATCCAAGACAAACTTCTTAAGTAATTTCCTTTGCTTCTTAAAACTGCCACCTAGCCATCTAAAGTGATCTGCCTCTTTCGTCTCTCTCACCTTGCCCTTGTTCTTGAGGTCATATTTGAAACCAGTACATACAATGAAAATTTTTCACTTAGTATAATAACTTCTAAGTCCACCCATGGTGTTGCAAATGTAAGATTTCATTCTTTTTTATGGTCAAGTAATATTCCATTGTATGTACGTGCATATACCACAATGTTTTTATACACTCTTAGGTCAGCCAGATAGAGACAAATACCACATGATTTCACTTATATGTGGAATCTAAAAAACAAAATAAATGAACAAACAAAATAGAAACAGACTCAGATAGGGAGAACACACTGATGGTTGCCAGAGGAGGAGGGGTGGGAGACTGGATGAAAAATGGGAAGAGATTAAGAAGTACAAATTGGTACTGATAAAATAGTTGTAGTGATGTAAAGAACAGCACAGGGATACAGTCAATACTGTTGCCATAGCTATGTACGATGCCAAGTGGGTATGGAAATATTGAGGGGAACCCTTTGTAAAGTATATGATTGTCTAACCACTATGCTGGGCACCTGAAACTAATACAAAATAATATGGAATGTAAATTGTAATTGAAAAATAAGGTTAAAACAGAGAGAGAGAGAGAACTTTTTGGTTCACCAACTTGTAGATAGATATATGGAATACTAGTAAAAGACGTAAAGGGGGTATTTAGAATTAACTTATAAATATATATTAACTTATTTAAGTGTATATAACCTATGCCTTGACAGTCTGATGTTTTTATCATAATGAATCATTTACTCAGAAGGGAAGGGAAGAAGTAAGTGTAAATGCCTGATGTAAAGATTGTCACCACAGGCAGGAGGGTGCTGCAAAGTCGAGATAGTGCCATTGGTCTGAGAAAAAGAAACTAAAACTATGTATAGGTAAGAGTGAATTGTGTCTCTCTGAGTCCTTGGAAGCTGTTTTGTGGTATATGAGGACTTAGGATTTCAGAACCAATTACATAAATGAGCAGTGGATAAAATGGAAGAAGTGGCTAAATGTATACTTAAGTTGAATCTTCGGCATTGCCTTAAATTGAGGGATTTCAATTCTTGATAATGAAATGTTTTTATTGTTTTTTGATGGCATTTCTTGTTTTGTTTTTTGATTGCGTCACTTCTTAACTAATTTTGGTGATGGGGTCTCTAAATGTTTATTAGAAAAGTATTAACTTGCTTTTTTGTACTTTGCTGAAACCTGTGCAGCTTTTGATGAAACAGGAAATCAGCAGCTTGGTTTTTGTTTTGTTTTGTTTTGTTCTGTTGGTATTGCTTTAATTCCAAAGTTTTTCCACTCTTGAGAAAACCTAAGATATTTGAAGATAATATATCATGCCAACAGTCCCCACTGCTTATATAGCAGCAACAACTAGGAAGCAAGGAAACTGTAATAGGAAAAAACTAAACCATCTCCTTTTGATGTGTCTGAAAGCCTTGCACCTTTGTTGGTAAATAAAACATCCCATGGGAGAGCAATCATAAAGCAGATGAAGGGCAATGCCAAGCATCACATGTTTGATTTTAGACCCTAAAGATGGGTGCATTGTAGCACATTACAAAATGTTACCTAAAAACACAAGTGATCCATAAAAAGTAACTATTTCTATTACCATTCAAATGATTGTTGCATTAAAAGATCTATAAAAACTTGAGGGAGTTTTAGGAATCCTATAGTAATAAATATAACTGAATTAAGACCTAGGATTGATAGTTCAGCAAAAAGAAATTACTCTTGTGATTACCAGGTATATCACTTTTACAAATGTATTTTTATTTAGTTGTATTTCCTGGCCTTATCTTTAAATTTATTGGACTAAATTATTATTTTTAACAGCTCTGCAAAGCAAGAAGTCAAGTGGAGTTTTATGATTTGAAAAATACTTTGCTCAAGCAGCTTTATATCTGTAAGAAAGTAAAATTTCTGAAATCCAGTGATGAAAATGGGCTTTCTGACTCTCTTGAATTAATGTGAGGAAAATCTATATATTTTCAAATAATTTAAATAATCATTATGTGTACTTTTTTCTCAGACTTTAAAATGGGAATAGCGACACTCACTGTACCCACTTCTTAGAATGTGATAAAGATTAATTCAGTCTTTTCAATTAGAATACATAAAATATTTAAGCAGTTGGAGTACCGGAGAAATATGAACAGTGTTACTAGGTGAAAATATATTATTCACTGGGATATGGTAGGTTTTTGCCTTGATACTATATTTTCGATAAATCACTTCAATGCTGTAGGTTGCAATAATCTTCTAAGAAACTTTAGATTTCAGGCCATTTGAGAAAAATGCTATCCATATGTGAAATTCCCTCTCCTTTAACAAATTCTCTTTAATATCAGAACATTCCTGGAGCATACATCCTCAACTTAATTGTTTGATTTATAGAACTTTAAAATATCTTCATTTCTGTCTATAAATTTACTGTTTGTGGCAGTGTTGGTCTTTCATATGTATTTATGGAAAATATTTCTGAGATGAGATGATTCAAAGTAACTTTGTGTACTCAAATAAGTGAATTAATAAAATGCCTTAGCTCTGTTATTTTCCATTATGTAACCTTGCCAAGTAACAGTACAATATCCCTGAGCCATTCAAACATTGCAATTAGTTTCTGTTAAATTCTCTAGCAATTCACATCTTATTTATTGGGATTATTACTGATTGTGTGTCCTCAAAGAAGCTTTTATATAAATTCATGACCCATTGTTGAGGGATAGGAAGAATCGAGCAAATGGCTAATTCTAGTATTAGATCCACCTGTAAAACTCAGTCTGTACATATATAGACTCATATTTTTATGTGTCAAGGACATGAAATAAATCATTTAGGTTGATGTTTTGTTAAGTTATGGAGAAAATTAGGAACTAAAGATTGAGAAGCAATAAACATAAAAATATTTTAAAATTTATAAAAATAAGAGTTAGTTTGATTATTGAAGATATGCCACAAAGAAAAGAATTATTTGGAGATAAACTAAAAAAATGTTCAAAATTCTCAGAAGACAAAACATCAAAAAAAAAAAAAATAGAAGATAGAGAGAAAGAACTATCCAGAGGTGAAAGAGTAAACTAAGTAAATAAGTAAGCAAGCAAGTAAGTAAATAAATAAACATTAAAGTACAGGAGATAGCTTGAAAAATAAATAAAAATCAGCAAGATAAGGTTTAGAATGGTGCAGGCTGCAAATGAGAAGTTGACAAGAAGAAAGGAATCCAATAAAAAACAATAGAGGTAATTGAAGCAGAAAAAAATTCTACTTTAAAAAATACCATTTGCAATAAAGATGTTCAGTTTTACTTAATGAAAACACTACTGATGAATATTTTGACTTACGGTTTTGTGTACTGACTTGGGCACAAAAGGATTCATTTGAATGATCTACTGCAAGTGAACACCTTGATATGCAACTTACTATTTTTCTAAATGAAGCCTAGATCACAGATTTATAACAAGTAAATAACCCAATCCTAGTTCTTGTTTTAAGAACTAGGTTCTTAAATGCTTCCTAATTGATTTACTCATAAATCATAGTTCCTATATAGTTATCAGAAAGAAAACATGCAAATAATTTTCTCTCATAATTTTCCTCTCTCATGAAGAGGCCAGAGGAAAATAACAGAGGTACTATTGAAGATTTTTAGAAGTGAACAAAACATTGATTATTCATTAAATCTTTAGTGTGCATTACTTCTTGAAAACATTAGAAGATAACTTGCCATGAAAGCTACAAATATGGGACAAAGATTTAAGAAATAATAATAACACAAAGCACAATAGAGAAAATATGTTTCCTAAAACCTGAGGCTAAATATAGCTTTAATGCAAAATCTGTATTTGACTATGCTGGAAATCAGGAATAAAGGCTAATAGGAGTTGCTTTATAGATTTCATATGAGAACTAGATAGCAAGTCATTGGGAAAGAAAAAAGTGTCCTTAGCATTCAACTACAGGACAAATTAAACCCCTGTTTAAAAAAAAATAAACAACCTACAGAAAATGAATAACACAATGAAGAATGTTTGCAATAACTTTTTAGAAATATTTTTAAAAGGTGTTCCCTTTCCATAGCATTGTTCTCACTGAAGACAGAATTGTTATTCTAAAATCTACACCAGATCATCGTGTCATTTCATTAATTACATATTTCAGTGGTTTCACATTGCCTATAACAGTCCTGCCTGGAGCTAATTATTAAGATGCAGATTCTTAAGTCCTAATTTAGATCTTTTGAATGCAGATATCTGAAGATGAGACCCAAGCATTTGTGCTGTAACGGTTCCATGGGTGAATTTATGACACTGAAGTTTGAAATCCCTTAATCTCCACGTTAAAGCTTTTTCTGCTGCGCAAGGCTTTTCCATTTATCTTCACTGATCACTGTATCTTTCGGGCTCTCTCTTCCTTTGTAAGTGCATCTGTATCTAAGTCCTATGTATCAGACCCTCCCACTGCTTATCACGTACTTCCATATCCATCCTACCTTTGTTGACCACACTGAATCCTCTGACTGAAGAGAGTACCCTTTTTCCTTTTGATTGCTGAAGAATTTGTCTTATTGAACTCTGGGCTAAACGTTTTCTTCTCTCTAATCCTTCTCCTAATCATTCTAGGTAGGGCCAATGATTTTTATATCTTTATCTCCATTACCTATTACATATTTACAAGTTTCTTGGATCTTTTAGAGCTTATGTAAAATCACTGTGCTTTTGGTTGCCAATATTCCCCACTAATTTTTTTAGTATCTCAATGATAGAGATTTGCATTGTCAAAAAATAAATATTCAAAATGAATTGGTAAGGATGTGTAAAAAGTGTCGAGTTAATAACTAAAGCTGGTTTCCTGATAACTATTTATTTCCATTTTGCATATGCTTCTTTAAAGTTATTTGTTAAAGCTATGCACCATGCAACTTACATTTGACAAGTAACTTACATTAACATTTAATACATGACTAAATAAACATCTAATAACTTTCAGTGCTGTTGTCACTGTAGGTTGACTTGCTGAATGGAAGAAGACCATAGAAATCTATTCTAAATCAGAAATATCTAAAAGAAGATGTTAAATAAGTAAATAAAATAAGTAGAAGAAATGCAATACAATACAATATGGCAGATATTGTAAAAAATTAAAAGACAAAATCTACATGACTTTTTAAATCCTTTTTAACACCAAATGGGTTAATTTAGACAAACAAATAACAACAACAGCAAAGTAAAGAATGAAATAACATGTCCTAAAAAGTGAGAAGAGCTCCCTGGAATGAAAGTCAGTGATTTTTGCTTAAAATAATGGCACAGAGCAGAATGTTTGGGCCACAGTCCCTGAGCCTTTTCTTCTGCCAGGGCAGGTGTATTCACCTCTGGTCCAGGGGACTGATTAGCAATGGAGCCATTTTAATGTGCCAAGCATTTGGTGGAACTTTTGACCAAATTTATATTTCAGATCAATAAGTATAAATTGGAATCTGAGGGTCAATTTTAAGGTTTCTATGACCTACAGAAATCTGAATTTCTAACTTGTATAAAATCTAAACAAATAACTGTTGTATAAAATGTGAACATCTAACTTTCCAGTCTACAATAAAATTATATGATTTACACCCCTTGATTTTCTTTCTCCCCCTATTCCCCACTCTAGATTTCTGACTGGGGCCCTGTATTTGAATCTTATTAATTCCTTTCTTTTTTGTTATCCCTAATTATAGAGCTGTCAATTCAAAACCCACAAAAGAGGGAAATTTGAAAACATTCTGGACTCGTATTGTGCTATTGAATACATGGTGGGGTTTTTAATATAGCTAGAGGAAGACAGCTTTAAATGAACTTTTCACAGGGAAAAAATAGGTGAGTGTTTAACAGGAAGAAAGGGAATTGACAGATATGTAATTACCGTAGTGTCACCACTTTGTTTCTCTCTCCCCTTTGTCAGCTGCCTTCTCTCTTAACTCACCAATACAGCCCTCCTCCATTTACTTTGTTCAGGCTTCTTTTATCACATGTACAAAGCGGACTGAGCAGGCATCTGCTTCGGTTTTCTTCTTCAGGTGAAGCATACAGAGTTGAGCTCCACGGGTTTAGGGCTCAAGATCTTCAGAATCCTGGGGGATTTGGCCCGCAGAAAGAGCAATAGAAGAACTGCCCTCTAATTAGTAGTTTTCAACACAAAAACCCTTCATGTGGGGACAATTTGGGAAGATCTGTTAAAAACCCACAAAATACTTTTATTTTAAAAAGGGGCCAAAAATGTTTATAAGTTGAATGCCAAAAACGAGTTTCACTATATGTGTGTGTCAATGTCCTTGTAATCCTACTAGTATCAATAATAATTGTGATTCAGGTGAGGGAAACAGAAAGGGGTCAGAGGTAACATGCAAAAAAAGTTTTACAGAATGAAAGGGAAAAGACAGGACAAAAAGTCAGCTAGAAATTACACTAATTTTAAGGATTGTAACTTCTTATCTCTGTGTATGGTAGCCATTTCAATTAACTTGAATTTACATAGAGATGCCATTAAAATTTAATAGATCTTGTAAAAAGTATTCATGTTTCGAATACTTAAAAGGCTTAAAATCATTTCTTTCAGGGTGATGCCTTGATATATTTTGATAACTCATTGTCAAAAAATGTGTTCACTCTTCACCTAAACTTTCTAAAACAGAAAGACCAAAGCAAAACACAAACTGTTATATACTAAAATTTGTATTTTTGAAGTTATGTTATTTATAAATGTTATATCAATAAAAGTATAAAAAGTCAATTCTATGTAATGCAAAATTATGAGTTGTTTGTAACCAAATTATATTATCAGAGCTATTTTAAACTATATTTTGGATCCATTGACTAAAAAAGAAGAGTGAATTGCGTTAGGAGTAGCATAATATTTAGTTTAGAATTCTTACCTGACATTATCCTTTGCCCTTTTACATTCACTCTATAAATATGTTTTGATATAAGTTCAGATGGGATTACTTTCATAAAATCTTGTCTAGTGGATTATGGAATGAGTTTTTAGTACATATTGGCTAAAATTGACCAAATGTTTTCTTATTAGTAAAATGTCTAAAATAGTATATCATGACATATTATTTAATTCATTGCAATGACTGTAACTGTGAAATTTCCCTCTAAAATCAGGAAAAATGAACTACATAATTCTTTTCCATAAGAAATGTGATAGTATCAGCTATTTTGTGTATAGATATACTCAAGCTTCTGGAAGCCAGAATCTAACTTAATTAAGGAAAGCATTCCCCCTTTCTTTATAAGAGTTGTAATTATGTATTTTATCCCACACTACTCTTAAAGGTTCCTGAATTCCCCTCTAATATACTCTAAGTATTTTTAAGGTATACAAATTTGAGATTAAAATTAAGGATTGCTTAATTCTTGCAACTCCAATACCATCACACAATGCTTTTAAGACATGGAAATGTATACATCACAATATATGGGAGGTGTTTCTCCCTCCCCAAAAGGAACTATAATGAATGGCAGATTTATCTAAGGGAAAAATATATTATTCATACTTTATATAAAATTTTTCTATCCCCCAAATGCAAATCAGTTCAATATTTGGTAGTGGCTTTTGATGATAATAAATGACTCATGACTGCTGGTCTAGTGATAAAGCCAGGTACATTCTTTCTTCAATGACAAATAGCTCAATTAATCAAACTATCAACAAATATATCTGATTAGTAAAACTGTATTTATCTCTTCCAGCTTTAAAACTTCAAATCTTATTTTACTGTTGGTAAGATTCCATGCCAGGTGCTCTGATGGTTCCAAAGTTTTTAATGTTAAGCACAATGAGCAAAGCAAACAGGAATTCACATGAAAAACACTTATGCTTATTTTAGCTGGGGTAGTTTATTTTTATTTATTTAAGTACAGTTGGTATGCAATATGATATTAGTTTTAGGTATGCAATATAGTGATTCGACATTTATATGCCTTACAATGTGATTATTGCACAAAGTGTGCTAATCACCTGCCACCATACAAACAAATCACAATGTCATTGACTCTGTTCCCTTTCACCTTTTTCATGCTTCCCCCCACCTCCATCCCTCTGGCAACCATCAGTTTGGTCTCTGCTTGTGTGAGTCTGCATCTGTTTTGTATTTTTGTTCATCTGTTTTGCTTTTTTAGATTCCATTTCTATGTGAAACTATGTGGTATTTGTATTTCTTTGTCTGAGTTATTTCACTTAGCATAATACTCTCTAGGTCCATCCATATTGTCACAAATTGCATGATTTATGGTTTCATTCTATTTTATTGCTGAGCAATATTCCATTGTTGTACCACATCTTCTTCATCTATGCATCAGTCAATGGACACCTAGTACACCCAGCTTGCTTCCATATCTTGGCTGCTGTAAATAATGCTGCAATAAACATAGAGGCACATATATCTTTTTAAATCAGTGTTTTCATTTTCTTCCAATGAACACCCAGAAAAGAATAGTTGTTATAACTTGTATGCAATTATATCTCATTGAGATTTGATGTGCATTTTCCCGATGATAAGTAATAATTGTATTTAAATTATTGTTTAAAATATTCAGTCCCATTCTCCCCTTCACTTTCATGGAAGAATATATTTCTCTGCTTCTTGCCTTTGGGCTTAGCCATATAGATTGCTTTGGCTAACAGAACATTAGCACACATAATGCAAGGAGGAACTTGAAATGTTTACTGTTTGGATGTACATGTTTGGTTTTGCCTCTTCCATTCACTATTTGAAAAACATACCCTAGCTAGCTACTTGCCCAAAGAAAAGGGGTAACAAAGGAGCAGAGTGACTTTGCCAATTTACCAAACTGCAGCTTGCAGCAGAGCTGCCCAGAGCCGTCCACTTAACCAGGCAACTATCAGTCACTGCACAGACAAGTTAGTGAACCTGGCCAAGATTAACAGAGCTCCTTTAGATAATCCACAGATGCATGAGAAGTAAGAACTCCTTATTGCATGCCATATTTTATTATTCTTTATACAGAAACAATGCCTGAGATAAAAGCTGACATTTACTGAACTCTTAGTGTGTTCCAGATATTATTCAATAACTTTATATTGGCCAACTTACTTAATATCCATAAGTCATATACAAAGCAATAATTGCAGTCCATGTTTATTTTGACTGCAAAGGAGATTGTGGGGAAGAGAGGTCATATTTTGTCCAATATTTTACTGCTAGTGAGAAGTAGAGTTGGGATTCACATTCTCTCTGTATTGTTCTAGAGCAATTCAAGTTTCTGATTCTCAGTAAATGTGTTACACATTCAACATAAGCCAAATGGGTAGGCATAAACAATATTGCATTAAGAAAATAGAGAAATTATTTTTCACCTGAATTAGACAGGGACCTAAGGCAGGTGAGAATTAAATAAAGGTGCTTCTTTGGCAAATAGCTCCAAGGGTGGCAGTCACTCACCCAGAAAACCACAATCAGAGCTGATAAGCTTAGTTTTTAAAAACATTCTAAAAGGAGGGAAACAAAAGCAAAGGGACATAAGTAGTGAAACAATTTTAGCTTTTAATTCAACCACTTATTAGATCTCCTTCAAGGAAGAAGACACAAAACCTTTTTGTAAGAACATAGGGCAATTAGTTGGACCACTGTTGTTGATAAGCTGTTTTACCTTTTTAAAAAGGAATAACCTCAGACCCACCATCCTCCTTTTCTCTCTCTCCTACTTTATGATGGTCAGGAGTGAGTGGACTCAAAAACCTTTAGGCATTTTTTTTCTCTACCATTTTTCTCTCTATCTGTGTGATGACTCCTTTCTTTCATCTGTAATCTCCTTTTCTTTTAGTGTTTCCAGCTATGATTTGCTAAGAGTTCCAAATCCTTATATTCAGCATTCTTACATATATCTACTGGGCATACCACTAATTTTTCAAATCAAACCTCCCAAAATTGATCTCACCATTTCTTTTTGGAAATCTTTTGCATCCTCATTATTACTTTCACTACACAATGGTCACTTAAAAATTTAGAACTCTTTTTAGAACCTTTCATTTTCTTTATCCTCCAGATTCAAATGGACACCAAAACTATACAGGATTTCTGTGAAATATCCTTGAAATTGATACTTTCCTCTCAACTACTTTCATTGGTTTTATTTTGTTCTTCTCTCTTCACCTATATGAGAACAAAGGATTCTTAAGTAATCTCCTCACCACTGCTTTATCTTCATATTTTTCTTTTTAAGTAACTAGTTCTTTTTAATTATTTTTTTTTGAATCATGAACTCCTCAACTGAATTTGCTCCTCCAGAGAGACCTGAGTAAATGCATGCACACACACAAAATCATGACATTAATCAAGGGGTCTGTGGACCTCCGGAGCCTGTACAGTGTCCCCTGAAGACTGTGGATCCAGTAAAAAACCTTGACTCTAAACCCTCCTACCCAAAAAGGCAGAATTTTTTAAATATTCAGATCTAATCATCTCCTTCTTCTAATTAAAGTTCTTTAATGACTGCCAGTCTTCTTCATGATAAAATCTAATACTTCACTTTGGAATTGAAAAGCCCACTATAATTAAGCCACTCTACTTCTTTGTCTTTTTTTTTTAAGTTCCCAACTTACATCATGGGATTCAGTCATATTTAAAACTCCTCAGAAGTCCTAAACTGTTTATTCCACCCCATTCATCAATTCCTCCCTGCTTCAGCACACTCTCCCCACATGTCTTCCTGTGAACTCCTGACCCAGTTCTTCTGCCACTTGCTCAGTTGGAGCACTCATCCCTCTGTGGCATAATTGATTTATCATTTGTCAACGTCAAGGAGTCTATGAACTCTTTCAAAACCAGAATGTGTCACTCACATCAGTGACATTCGTTATCTAGCACAGTATCCAGCTGTTAGTAAGTTCCCAATGCAAGTTTCTGTAAAGAAGAGACAGAGATGGAGCAGAGAAACAGAGACAAAAGAGACAGAGAGAGACAGAGGAAGGAGGAGGAGGAGGAGAGAGGTGGGAAGAGGGAAGACGGAGGAGTGAGGAAGAGGGAGAGAGGAGGAAGGGAGGGATAGAAGATGGCTATAAGAGAATTTTGTTGAACTAAAGAGTTTATATGGGGATGTTGTAAAGGAAATTCTATTCATGAAAAGGAAGATAATTAATATATATCAACCATTTTTAAGTAGATACCACATAGGAAATAGTCCGTCTTCCACTGTCACTTAGTTCTTATAGCAACTCTATTTGCTAAAGTTGTAGTTGAATTCAATAATACCCATAAAGGTCAGCCAACTCATCCCATACGTGGTCTGTGAAGTGATACTGCTGAGACCCTGTGTGAATCTAAGGACCACTCAATCACCCCCATTAGTCTACATAGCAAAAGTAAACTAAGATTTTGCCTTTCACTCATTTATATATGATTTTCTTATGAATCTTATGGAACTATGGTTATGAAAATGTAGAAATGCATTTGAATTATACACCTACTATCTAAAAATGCTGATTTTTTATTTTTTCTAAGTAAAGTTAGTTCACTTAAAATAAGGTCACTTTTGAGCAGAACCTATGCAAGTGTGTCAAACTTTCCTTGTGGATATGCAGGTTTAGGTCCAGGCCTTATAAATTAATCTTTTGAGAAATCAGTTGACAGTCTGATGGGAAACTTACAGGCAAGGAGGGGTGGGAAAGAAGTGTTCCAAGTCATGAAAGTCAGGTACCTACATCCAAGATTTCTCTATCCATCGAAGCTTTCATTTAGAATAGAAGGGAAGATAAAGTGCTTCTCAGATAAGGTCAAGTTAAAGAAGTTCATTATCACCAAGCCCTTATATGAAATGTTAAATGGACTTATCTAAGAAAAAGAAGATAAAAAATAGGACAGTAAAAAGACAGGAAACTCACGGATATTAACAACTACACCTAAACCAAAAGCAAACTAAGCAAACAGCTAGACCAGGAACAGAAACACAGAAATGGAGATCATATGGAGGGTTAGCAACAGGGGAGTGGGAGGAAGAGAGAGGGGCAAAGGTACAGAGAATAAGTCGCATAGATGGCAGGTAGAAAATAGATAGGGGGAGGGCAAGAATAGTGTGGGAAAAGTAGAAGCTAAAGAACTTATGACACATGGACATGGACTAAAGGGGGGGAATGTGGGTGGGAGGGGGTGTGCAGGGTGGAGAGGAATGAAGTTGGGGAAATAGGACAACTGTAATAGCATAATCAATAAAATATACTTAAAAATAAAAAAATAAATTACTTTTACCTTACAGTGAATATTTTCCTTTGCCTGGAAACCAAAATTAATTTTATATCAGTGCTAATATAAAGTGTAAAAAAAGATAAGCCTGTTGCTTTCCATTTCATTTTCAAAAATTATCAACATAAAGAAACCAAGTTTAACTGTTAGTAAACGTGGAAAATAGAGCCCCACGTAAAACTACTGCTGCCAAAACTTAGGGTCAGAAGCACCCAGCATCAGCCTCTACAACTGTAAGTAGCTTACAGGACAGAGAGAATAGTTGCTTTTGTTACCTTTATAGGAATATAGGTGAGAAATGGCTATAGGAATATTTTTCAGTGCAAGGCACATTACTCTTCTGAATGAGGTGGACTAATGTGCTTTTTTTTTTTTTCCATTTATTCTTCAGCTGCTGGGTGTCACCAGCTTCTTCAGCACCCTCCAGCCCCACCCTGTGTAGTGGGCTATGCTGTGTGGGCCTGCGTATGGACTGACTGTGTTCCTCCTCTGGCAAAGATAACAGAAATGGACATCTTTTCTGAATTCTGGTTTTAAGAGAGGGTGATTATTTTTGCAGCTGCTTTTTTGCTGTTTACTGCAAAAGTATTTCTCATATGTTCACTGTTAAATCATGTGGTGGTCTCCAACTAGGGCAATAGATGTGTTTTTCACCAGTCATTTCTATGCTCATATTTAAATGAATTTTTGATAGTTTTAGTCAAAATTTGTCATTTAACTATTCTTAGTAGTATTTTAGTATCTTAAATATTTTTACTATTTACTATTTTTAGTATCTTAAATATTTAAAAAAATATTTTCATGATTCTTATCCAGTAGGTACCAAGTACAGTCCTGAACTCTGAGCCTCTCCAGGTCATTAAAAAGGAGTCCAATGGCCTTGTTCTTTTTCCTGATAAAACAACAACAAAAAAGAATTGTTATATGCAGTATACATAATCCTTAGTGTTACTGAAGGGGTAATTTTTTTGCAGTTCTGGGTCTGTTTATTATAATGTGAATAAAGAAATTATAGCATTTAAGAACTCTTAATGTCTAACAGAAGATCTACTGGGTGTGCTATCTATCACCTTAGCAGCCAGATCTTGGCTAACTCATTTCAAGATGCCTACTTCCCCAGGAAATACAGCCAATTCAGCCAAATTTCTTTTGATCAGTAGTAGGCAGAGCTTTTGAAAGTTTATAATCTTAGGAGGTCAGGAGTTAGATGGATGGGGATAGTGATTACATTTAATCCTCTTTATTTTATTTACATGCAAACTTAGACACTTCCTGCAAGGTGAATTCTCAAATTTTAGTGTGCCTCAGAATCGCCTGGAAGCCTTGCTCATACACAGGTTGCTGGACCCTACTCCTAGTTCAGTAGGCCTGGATGGTCTTAGAGAATATTTATTTATACTGAGCTCCCAAGTGATGCTGGTGTAGTAGGTCACAGGGCTACTCTGTGAGAGCCACTGGATTATTATTCCAAGGGACCAATAGTTGGAAGCATTTATCTCCTCACTTCTAAAGCTGTGTTTGACCATGCTACTGAATGTCCTTTGATGAGGAGAGTTTAATTCCAAGGATGATAAATAACAGCACAGAAGTTCTTCTCAGCTGCATCCACTCTATCTTGGAAACTAAATGGCCATGATAAGGAGATTATTCTACAATCTTCAAGTTGTCTATTTTAAGGCTTTATTGTACATTCTTTATAAGTGTATTATAAGTGAATAATAAACACATGTATTAAGGTTAATAATCAATGTAAAAAGTCAGGAAGCATAGAACTTGAAAAAATTTGAAAAATCACCTTAAAAACAGATATACACACTCTCTTGAAAGCATCTTCTAGAATTTCTAAGCAGAGCCACTTGACTCATGAAGAATTAGGAGCAATGCTAGACAAATTCTGTCTAAACTCCAAATATGTTAAAATTACCTATATCTACAAATGAAAACTTTTCACTTTGACAATAAGTGATTGCAAGTTTGCTGTCTCATCCTGCGTCTTTCTGGTTGTAGTGTACACATTCACCTTTATTTCCTCTCTGCTCAACTCCAGAGTCATGAGACTCCTTACAGCCCTGGTGCATCATCACCACCACCATTTTGTTCATCAGTTTCATTTTTTGGGATGCTCTTGCTCATTTGCTTTGCCTATTTAAATCCTCCCAAATCTTCAAAGCCTGGAAAGACAGCTGCCTCTTCTGCTTAGCTGTCCTTACTGATTTTTATTCATATGCCATTCCTTCCCTATATGGTCACAGCAATAGTTAATCTTCCTTGCACCAAAGTTCAGCACTGGAACATCAGTCTCCTTGCTTTCTTCCCTAATTTCAAGGAACATGTCTTCTGTTGGCATAGTAGGGGAACATGACAGCAACTCAATAAGAACTTATTTATGAGTAGTATTTGATTTTTTAAAAGGTTAATATGACTTCTAGCTAATAGTCTTCAATCCTGCACATGCACCAAGGTCTCATTGTTAGGAACACAGGTTTGAGAGTCACATTGCCTAGGTTGGAGTTTCAGTTTCACCACTGAAAAGCTGGCAAGTTAGTGTGGCCGTATCTCAGATTCCTCCCTCACAAAATAGGGATGATGATAATCATATGTATGTCATATGGTGGTTGTGAATGTTAAGTGAATTAAAAAGGCAGTGAGAACAGAGCCAGACCCATGCAGGCACTCAACAAATTTGTATTATAGTGATTGCTATCAATGAAAACATTTATTGTCACCCCTAAATAGCGAAAAAACCCAAGTCACAGTCTTAAATGCTGGGGTAACACAATAGTAATAAACTTGAACTCTGTCATTGAGCTAGGCATTTTAAAGTGAGATAAGCATGATTTCCTTTGCTTGGATAAATTAAAACATACTATAAAACAATATGGACCTTTTAGTAGGAATTTTTGCACAGCCAGCATCAGTGATCAGAAAATCTATAAAAATCACCCCCAATTCCTTCAGAAAGAGAGAGAGAAAAGATTTCTAGCTAATTTAAGGGCCTTGAAAGTCTGAAGTATGTTATGGCACTGCATATGGTGTTCACTAAGACTAGCAAATATTATAGGAAAGTATATCACAGAAAAGGAAAAATGAAGCCCCAAGTAAATATGTAAGCATAGTAAACATTATTGAAACAAGAATGATAGGATAAACATTATAGCCTTAGAAAATAAAAGCTTATTGTAAATGTTTAGCAAATAACTTTTAAATGTACCATAACTATGACTTTTGTCAAGTACATACTTATTACATTGTTTTTGCTATCACTGTAGTTTATCATGCATACTTTTCTATATAAAACAATCACATAACTGAAAAGATATTAATCTTAAAGTACCCTCATATGAGTATAATGTTTTAATTTTAAAAAAATTAGTTTAACTAACTAATAAGTAGCCATGTTCTATAAGAATTTACAATACAAGATGAGAAATGCTGATGTTATTATAGAATAAATATCATATCTATAGAAAGAAAGCAAAGGAAGGGAAGGGAAGAATCATTGCTATAATTCCACTTCAGGAGAGAAGTCTTCAAAGGGGAAGAGAGAGTGGTGGGGCGCAGAGTTAGCCAAGTCCCTCCTCTTCCCAGTACAATGAGAGACCCGGAGTGGACACAGAAATGGAACGCCGTTATTGGATGAAATGGTTTCTGACCCCTACCCTCTGTTCCGATTATCACCTTTGTTTAGAATTCCCTACTCTTTTTAATCTTCTACTTGCCTGGACATACCTTAAAAAGATAAATCTAATTAAGTCTATGGATATAAATAAAAATTTTAAATAGAAAATACTATAATATTAGGAATCAGAATAATGGTGAATTTGGGGTGGGGAGTTATTGAAATGAGCAGGCAGGTATTTCTGGGTCATAGTTATATTCTGCTTCCTGCTCTGTGCTTGTTGTACTGGTTTTCACTTTGCTGTACACATTCATTGAGCTGTACCAGTATATCTTCTCTGTATGTATGTTTTATTTCATAATATTTACATATTTTAAATGTCAACTCACATCGCCTCTTCTGTAAAGCTTTTTCTGCAATACTGTTCCCATCTTAGGTAATCTAGCCTTCCTGAACCTACAATATCAAAGTTAGTTAAAAGCAAGTGGCCATATATTTTTCTTGTATTATCATAGCAACTGTAGGCGGACTCTTACTAACTTATTCTTAATAAATTATCAATGACAGAATTAATAACTGAATAACAAATACATGATTACATAAAATTCACAGGATTAAAATATGAGTGCCAAGGAGAGTAAGACATAAAAATACTGCCGACAATCAAGAACTTGAACAAGATGTTAAGGACAGTTCTTAAGTTGGACAGAAATAACTAGTTAAGCATGTAGATATTGGTTACCACTATGTCATACTGCACAAATTTTAAATTAATATTGAAGTGGAAACCTATGTAGGCTCTTGCCTATAACTTACTATACACATAAATATTTATTTTATTCCTATATTTTTATTAAAAGGGGCTATCAGTCAAGGACATGAATTTAAACCATTTTTAGTAATTTTAAAATAGAAACTTCCTGATAATAATAACCTTAGATTTATTTACTCATTAAATACTTATTGAACCTCTTCTGTTTCACAGGAGATACAAAAATAAATAAGTTCCTTTTCTCAAGGTACTTACTAGTTACTGAGAAGACAGAAAGGTATAAAAGGTCTGTGTTGAAAACATCCAGCCATTGTTAATATAATGAGAATGGTTCATACAACACTGATGTAACCTGGCAGCACAGGAGAGTGGACTGGAATGCACATACATGAACAATGATGACTTCACTGTACTAATCAGTGAGGGTGGTAGATGCCATTGAGTGAGCATGTGCATTGTGTGGCCATGGCATGCAAAATGACTGAGGGAGTAAAACAATGAATCTGCATCAAATTTTGCATTAAGCTAGAATACTCCTCCATGGAAACTATTCAGATGATTCAGAAGGCTTTCGGGGACAATGCAATGAGTGTAGTGCAAATACAAGTGTAGCACAACCACTTCAAAGGTGGACAAGAGTCTGTTGAAAGTGATCCACATTCTGAAGAGCCTGAACAAGCGGAACACCTGATAATGTCGAACATGTATGGGCTGCAATCAACAAAGATCACCAACTGACAGTGTGAGAACTAGAAGCTGATCTGGAGATTCTGAAAACTACTGTGTCTGAGATTTTGATGCAGGAACTTGGCATGACATGTGTCATGGCAAAATTCATTCCACGGCTTCTGTTACCAGAGCAGAAGGAATATCATGCTGCAGTTGCTAATGACTTGATTCAAACCAAACTGTGTGAGATCCTGAGGTGCCTCTTTTGAAAGGGACTGAGGTATCATAATCCGGTGTAAAATGTTTCTTGTATCTAGTATCTTTTTCAATAAATGTCTTTATTTTTCATAGTAAATTCCTGGATACTTTCTGGACATACCTCACATAAGTATTATATTAAAGATTAACATGGAGTGCTGGGAAAAGTTGTAGAAGCCATACTTCAGATAAAGAAGAAGTCTAGACTTGCAATTTTTTTACAGTTTCAAACTAAGCAAATCTCTTAACTGTGAATATTTTCTTAACATGAATTGAAAAGTTATATATTCCAAGTTTATGAAACTATAGGGCTGATGGGGGAAAAGCGCAATTGGGGTCTGAGGATGTAGCATAATCAGAGTTATTTGATGTTTGTGGGTATCTCATATTTCCCATGAAGCTGAGGGTAGAAATAGTACCCTCAGTTCATTACCCAATCAGTTAATTACCCTATCAGTTATGGTAATTTTTCATTGTAGCTACCCAATCTATAGTTGTTAATTTTTGAAACCAAAGATATGATTATGACTTCTGGCTTCATCATCAGCATGTAAAGATTCTGGAAGTCATTACTCTCTTCCTTACAATAAGAAAAAGCTGATCCAAGTGAAAAATCAATGACTTTTCTTAAACGCATCTGATAACCACTGTCTTGATACCTAGAAAGAGAGAGAGGTGCATACAGAGGTACAGTTTACCTGTAGGAGAAGTTCTTGGAGCCATAAATTGGTAGGAACACTTACATGGTGATTATTGTGAATTGAAAAAGGTATAACATATGTAAAATTGCAATAATATAAGTGGCTACACTCCTCTGGGGTGGTCTACCTTTGTCTCCAAGAAGATACACAGAAGATCACCTTATGGCTCTGGGAGGGAAAAGGGAAAAAATAAACATTGTCAAATATACTCAGAGTCTTTTCCATAATAAAAGCCTCTTCTCCAGGGGAAAGGATTTTTCCAGAACTTTATTCCAGTTGTTGGAAGGAAATTTCTTCCATTCCCTTTCACAAATCTCTCAGGCTTTTCTGTATTAGCTAAAGTGGAAAACAAAACAAAACAAGATAATAAAAGAAAAGCAGATTGAACAGGTCAGTACTTTAAGGAAATGAATGGAAAATGCTGCAGCCAGGCAAGGGCATAGGAGGCAGAGGGATACAAACATTCGTGAGTGTTATGGCCCTGAGACACAGGCTCACAAAAAGACTGAGCTGCAATCATTAAGATCATAGATTACACTCCTATTTCACACCTTCTCTCACTCCAGCAGGTCACCAGTATAATACAATGAATTCCAGATGAAAGAGCTATAAGACATAGACTCTCTCTGAGAAGTCCCTAGCACCCACAGGACACATTAAACACCACACAAGCCGTAGCCAGATTAACATAAATCTTTAAACTCAGGCATATCACCTCAGGTCCTATTACCAGAACAACATGTCAGGTTTTGGCATGAAATTACAAGACATGCAAAAAGGCAAGGAAAGACAGAGTCTAAAGAGAGAAAGCCATCATCATAGTCAGACTCAGATTTGACACAGATTTTCAAATTATCAGGCTGGAACAAATTAAATAAGTACGATAAATATGCTAACAGTTTTAATGGAAAAAGCAGTCAACATGCAGGTAAAAAGAAAGATGGAAGTACTAAGAAAGAATGAAAGAAAACACTGAAAATCAAACACTGACTGAAATAAAGAGTGCTTTTGATGGGCTCATCAGTAGATGACATAGCTAAAAAAAGAACCACTGAACTTAGTTACAAGTCGAAAGAAATGTCCTCATCAGAAGTGCAAAGAATAAAACATGAAAACAAGAAAAAACAACCCAGAGTGTCCAGTAATGTGGACAATTTCAAAAGGTATATATAACACATGTAAAATTAAAATAACAGGAGAGGAACGAAAGACTGAAATAGAAGAACTGTTTGGAGTAACAATGGCCAAGGATCTTCCAAAAATTGTTGAGCCTCATCAAACTACAGGTCTAGGAATCTTAGACAACAACAAGCAAGGTAAGTAGAGCAACAGTAAAAGCCCACACACGTAAGCTTATTATACTGAAACTGCAAACAAACAAAGAAGGCAGAGGACAAAAATACCCTACCTACAGAGGAATAGGAACAAGAATTATAACTAATCTCTTGTTAGAAACCATATGAGTAAGAGAAGAGGGAAGTGAGCTTATTAAAGTATTTAAAGATATGTTGGTATGGCAGCAGAGCTGATTTAATATTAATGATGATAACCTAATAAACTACTTATAAATACAGAGAGCTCTCCCAACTTCAGAAAATTCTGATCAGGGGACTCATGTAGATCTGGAGAGCTGAATTTCAATCAGTAACTCAAGGTGAATGGAAAGGGAGACAGGAAATTTGGGAGAGACAGCAGGTCACCATGAAAGTTTAATTTCAAATTTAGTAGAGGGAAAAAAAAAGAAGGTTGGGTGGAAGTGTCCTAGACTCCCATATAGTCTAAGGAAAATACAACCAGTACATTTGTAAGTTTTTGAGACAAAGCAGGCTGTCACAGGAGCCCTCTGTCTCCCAGGAACAGGCCAACCTTAGTGTGGCAGTCACATACAGTCTGTAGTTTAAGGCTTCCCATGGAAAGTGTGGTCTCAGGGCGACTGCTGTGATGGATTTCAGAGCACAGCATCTATGGTTGTGTCTATACAATTGTGGTTGTGTTGTACAGATACATTCTCATGGCAATCATAGTACCAAAGGCATAATCATATCATGTTGTATTTTTAAAATTTAAGATCTCCATGAGGTAATTTATTCTCATAAGTTATATAATTTCCCACTGTAATCCTCCACTAGTAAGTGGAGGATTAAAACCCAGGTTTTTTTGTTTTTTAATTCTTTGGCTAGGACTTATTATTTCTAATGCTAGCACTATTTCTACTGCAGAAAGAAAATTGAATTAAAGTATAAAATTTAGAAAATAATTAAAATGGCTAATCTATAGATAAAGATGGAAACATAATTGTCAAAATCACTTATTTCTTTTTTAAATCACTGAAAGGCAATTGTTTCCAAAGTAAATGAGGAAGTAAGTTTTATAGGAAAATATCTGCCAACTTTTAGTTATTGTTTCTTAGCATCAAGTCTGCCCTTCTCTAATAGTTTTTTTAAAAATGGGAATGAAATCTTAAAACACTATTTCTGCTTAACCCTACTGGCTTTGCCAGTAGGGACACTAGGAGCTGTTTATATAGCAGGAAGAGGGAGAAGGGACTTGTTCCATCACAATTGTTCCCTGTAGGTGCTCCGCCTCCTTCTCACCTGTTTTCTGTTCCTGAGTCAGCCTAGCAATGCTTCTTCACTCCAATAACAACAGTTCCTGACTGTACTAGCAACTGAATCAATAGCACTCGAAACAACTGTTGTAGAACCAGCTCTACAGTGCACACTCACACCTGAGCAGCACTAGCCAGCCAGTGCCTCCTCCTCAGAGAAGAGTCTGGATCCCAGACCGCTGGCTCTTCCTCAGCTCAGAGGCACCAGTGCAAGAGAAGCAGTGCCTCCTCCTTAGATTCCGAGCTTCCACTCCATGGGGCTCCTCTAACCTTCCGTGTTGTAATAATTCCAACCTGTTTCTTTGATTCCTTGGCCCTAGGGGTAAAGGCTGCTTCCTTCAATACTAACTCTGTTATTTCTAGTATTTTTTTCTACCTTTTGAATGAAAAAATTACTTTATATCCAGTTAGCCAACTTAAACCCAGTTAAACTACGTTATGCCCAGTTAATTCTTATATGTATTTTTTTTCTGTTAAATAACAGGTATGTTTTTTTGTCTCCTGAATGGACCCTGATAGGATGAGATGAAATTAGAGAACAGTTTATCTCATGCATATGATATCTAGCATTAGACTATATCTGGTTTAGAATACAAGCAAGAAGAGATTTGATCCAAGCTGAGTACAAATAGGTGTTATTTTGAGTCTGAGAAATAGGTAAATTCACAAAGATTCAGAATAACTCTTTTGAGTATGTAGGTACTATAAGGCTAATTTTAAAAGTCTATTTGGTAGTAAATAAATTTTGTTGACTGCTAATTATCTACTTCTTAGGATTATCTCTTTATGTTCAATTTAATGCAACATTTCTCCAGATGCCCTATACTAGTGATTCTCAACAAAGTTGAAGGGAGTGGATTTAAATTGTATAACTTTACAAAGCATAGAAGGAGTTTAGATGCACTGCCCTAATTTTCTCCATGAATAGGGTCAGATCTGGTAGAGAAATGGGTGTTCCAAGAGTTACTGTTTTGTTGCAATGACACCAGTAGATATAGAGGAGCAACCTCAAAATCACATGTATAAACTTATGTTATTTATTGTGTAATGTTGTTGAAGATAGGTTTTTCTTTCATTGTTATTATTACGGTAGTTGGATTAATCCAGGTAGACTAGCTTTGAATTAGTAACAAACATAAAAGTTTACTTTTCACCACACAATGTTTATCAGGGGATTAGTGGCCCTACAGGAGAGTTATTTCAATGACTCAGAAAAATAGGCTCTTTCTCTCTTGTAGTTCTATGATTTTTTTCTTCGAGATAGTGAATATGAAAGCAGGAGGGTTTCAATGTAGTTCTGAAATGGTCCAACCCATAAGGGAAGCACATTAGTTTCAATTATGTCTCATCGACCAGATAATGTATTCACATCATCTTAACTCTAAGGTGGCTGAAAAATCTGGAGGGAACACATTGATATTCAATAACCAGTAAGTGTCTCTGCCACATCAGTCATCACCGACTCATGATAAGACTTGTGTAATGCTGTCATAAAAATATTTTTGAATTTGAAGATTTGCAGAAACCTGGGGACATATACCTCTTAGATGTCAAGGGTCTGCTGCAGAGAGAGAAAGAGAGGCAGCTCAGATGTTTGTCATGAATAGGTGTATTGTTGAGGAAGAAGGGCTTTTCTCACAAACCCATTTGCTATCTTCTATTTTGACAATCTCAGAATGACAGACTTTTCCCCCCCTGCATCTAAATTATTATAACTCTGGCAGATCTTGCCATTATAACAACAGTTTTAATTTAAATCTGTAAAATACAGCTATGCTATTGCATTAGATGTGGCAATTAAAACACATCTGAGTGATAGAATAAAGTATTCACAGTGATCTTAACTATAGCTGAGGTCATGCATGAAGCTTGATTTCTTGTGTGTGGTGTAATCATACAAAGGGTTTTACACACAAAAAAAATTCTAAATGTGCATAACATGAAACAATTGTGATATTTAAGACATTTTGCCAAAATAATAGCCATAAATAAAACACCCCACTTCTTAGCAAGCAGTGTTAGTTAAATTGCTTTCACTAATGTTTGCATGTTCTCCCTTGGAAGGTTATTCTTTCAAATAGTGTGGTGATAATTACATTCATTCTGGAACATGTATGAACAAATTCAGGTCAGATTAATTTCAGGACAAGTACTCTCATGGATAAGGAGCTAATGGATGGGGACTATAGGTGACATATAGCTGACAAAATAAAGTCAAGGGCCTAACTGTGTGAAATTTAGCAGGGCTTCTTTTGTGAAGTACTCACACTTGAAGTTGATTTTTTGTCATTGGTTGAGTCTCACAGGAGCCCTGTGTTTCAACATTTCTTTTGCTCTTCATAAGGTACGCCTCTGTGTGCCCATAACAAATAGGCATTGTCTTTCCTTGTAGTAAGTTACCATTAAGATTAATTCCCCCTCTGGATCTTTCCTTACTATGCTGTAAATTAACCTAAGGGACAGAGTTACAAATATTAAAGCTGAAAAAAAAACTTTAGGACTCCCCTTCTCCAGTCCAAATGCTTCATTTAACATATGAGAAAACTGAGTCTTAAAGAAAGGACATGTCACTTAACCTACACTCATTCACCCTAATTATAAAATGAAGATACGAATTCTGTTCAAATCTACCTCCAAGAATCAAATGGGGTAATGTGTGTAATTTTTTGAAAACAGTAAAACTTAAAAACAGAAGTAGTAATGATTATAAAAATAACATTCACTGAACACACAGTATGGACCAGGCACTGGGATTTATATGCATTATCTTGCAAATCATCACAACCCTATCAGAGAGATTAATAATAACATTTAGTGTCCCATTTTTAAAACTGAAGAAACTAATGCCGGGAGATTTGCCCTAGGTTATTAGCTAGGCAGTAGTGGAGCTAGGACTTAAACCAGGGAGCCTAACTAAAAAGCACAGCTCTTGCTGTTTTCTTATAACCCAAGGATTCACACCCTTTTCAGAAATGGCGTCCTGGAGCGTAAACTCACACACAATGCAGAGTTTTCCCATTGTTATGAATTAGTTTCATAAGGTTCTTTTGGAATCAGAGAAACGGAAACTGTCTATCCCTTTCTAGGCTTAATTTAGTGTGTCCTTTACCTTTAATACTGGAGTTTTAACTAAGAAGAGAAAAGAGGAAACTTTCTGACACTACTGGGGATGTTCTGTCTAGAGCTATGGTTTCCTAACTGCTGTATATTTCGCCAGTTGATCCTGGAAGTGTCCAGTGCTATCACATCTGAATAAACCTCTCATTACTCTGTGTTCTGTTCCCTTGCTGAAATAAGCATGATACTGTAAACTGCCGATCAGGAACTTAGAAAAGAACCCAATGACCATGGCAATGGCACCTGTGTGTGTGCTCTGTGTACATGCACCCCAGGATGTTAAAATACTGCCACCTTCTGTTTAGCCCAAGTGCTGCTGACGCAACCTGTTCCCACAGATCCCTCTATGCCCCGTCATCTAAGCTGATTTGTAATGATCCTGAATTGCATTTCTGCAATATATAACATGACAAGTTAAACGCAAAGCCTGCCAAAAAATCTTGATGGGCTCAGCTTTTGTGCTGCAGCATTTGAAAAAAAAACCGTTACAACTGCTATCCACGAAAGTCTGCTCAATATTTTTGACAGTGAATTATTTATGCAACTGTTTGTCTCAGCATCCATGGAGCGGCGGGGGAGGGGTGGTATTTAAAGATTCAAAAAAGGAAATATAAAGGGGATGGGGTAGGGATAATTTTACATTGTTCAAGTGTAGTTGGTTACTCCAAGGTTTTCCAGATGTTGCCAGGGCTCTAAGTTTATTCACAGGAGATGAGCAATGAAAGAAAGCAAGAAAGCAAGAAAGCAAGAAAGCAAGAAAGCAAGAAAGCAAGAAAGCAAGAAAGAAAGAAAGAAAGAAAGAAAGAAAAGGAAAGGGAAGGGAAAGAAAGAAACACAGCATGAGCAGGATTGGGGATTTTTGAGGGCAGAGCACCAGTACTTGCATTTTTCTCCAAAGGAGAGGGTTGTACCAAAGAGAGAGTGTGTGCCAGACCCCAGCAAGCCAGGCCTCCAATAACTGCCTTATCAAGACAATCACCTCTTGCTTATCGGCATGAAACTATTGTTTCCTCCAAGAGAGGAACCCTGCAGCAATCACTGGCACTGTAGAGTGATTACATAGATCTGGACCTCTGCCAGCCTGAAATCTCATCCCTACTTATCCCCAGAAAATAAAGGTTGTGGAGCTTCACTTTATCTCAATCCCACAGCCCTGCAAATTTAACTGTGTCCAGGATCATTTCAATAACCAGCACATGGCCACTTCCACCCATGTGTATACGCTTAGGTCCAGGTGATTTTGGCCTCCTTATATCATTAAAGTATTAGGGTTGACTTAGGAAAGTCATGTTTGGAAAATAGTTCTAGAGGCCAAAACTGTCTAGTGAAGTGCTTAATGGCCAAAATTTTATTGACTAAGAACCTTATTTTACAATAGACAGGAAGAGGTTAAGAATAGTATGGGAAATGGAGAAGCCAAAGAACTTATATGTATGACTGATGGACATGAACTAAAGGAGGGGAATGTTGGACAGTTGGGGGTGTGGAACAGAAGGGAATAAAGGGAAGAAAAAATGGGACAACTATGATAGCGTCATCCATAAAATATACTTTAAAAAAGAACCTTATGTCTTATACATCTATGATTACACTCAGTCTTCTCTTGTGTCTGAAATTATCTGTCTATATATCAATCTAGTTTTATGTCTCTTGCTACAGGATACAAAAAGCAAACATGTATTATATATATAATATATATAATTTCCTTCTGAAGACTTATAGAAAAAAATCAACTAATCTTCCAATTTTCCTTCTAGAACAAATAATATTCTTAATGCCCTTACTTTCCCTCACTTATTTTTCTTGAAATGCTTCTTGGTATGTTAAAAGTTTTATGTATATCAATACTAGATGCTCAACACTAGTTGGAGACAATCTTAGTAAACTTAGATTTTGTAAATTGCTAAACTAATAACTTTCTTATTTTTTAATTTATTGATTATGCTATTACAGTTGTCCCATTCCCACTTCATTCCCCTCCACCCTGCACAGCCCCTCCCACCCACATTCCCCTCTTTAGTTCATGTCAATGTGTCATAAGTTCTTTAGCTTCTACTTTTCCCACACTATTCTTGCCCTCCCTCTGTCTATTTTCTACCCACCATCTATGCTACTTGATCCCTGTACCTTATTCCCCTCTCTCCTCCTTCCACCCCCCTGTTGCTAACCCTCCATGTGATCTCCATTTCTGTGTTTCTGTTCCTGTTCTAGCTGTTGGCTTAATTTGCTTTTGTTTTAGATGTGGTTGTTAATATCCGTGAGTTTGCTGTCTTTTTACTGTCCTATTTTATCTTCTTTTTCTTAGATAAGTCCCTTTAACATTTTATATAATAAGGGTTTGGTGATAATGAACTCCTTCAACTTGACCTTATCTGAGAAGCACTTTATCTGCCCTTCCATTCTAAATGAAAGCTTCACTGGATAGAGCAATCTTGGATGCAGATCCTTGACTTTCATGACTTGGAATACTTCTTTCCAGCCCCTTCTTCCCTGCAAGGTCTCTTTTGAGAAATCAGCTGACAGTCTGATGGGAACTCCTTTGTAAGTGACTGTGCCCTTATCCCTTGCTGCTTCTAGAATTCTCTCATTCATTTGAATCTTGGCTAATGTAATGATGATGTGCCTTGGTGTGTTCCTCCTTGGGTCCAACTTCTTTGGGACTCTCTGAGCTTCCTGGACTTCCTGGAAGTCTATTTCCTTTGCCAGATTGGGGAAGTTCTTTATTATTTGTTCAAATAAGTTTTCCACTTGTTGCTCTTCCTCTTCCCCTTCTAGTACCCCTATAATTTGGATGTTGGGATGTTTAAAGATGTCCTGGAAGTTCCTAAGCCTCTCCTCATTTTTTTTTTTTTGAATACTTGTTTCTTCATTCTTTTCTGTTTCTTTGTTTCTTTCTTTCTTCCTTCTGGTCCACTGCATTGATTTGAGTCCCAGTTTTCCTCCCATCACTATTGGTTCCCTGTGCATTTTCCTTCATTCCATTTATTCTAGCCTTCATTGTTTCATATAATTTGAGACCAAAATCAACCAATTCTGTGTGCATCCTGATCACCAGTGCTTTAAACTGTGCATCTGAGAGGTTGGCTATCTCTTGGTCGTTTAGATGAATTGGTTCTGGGGCTTTGATCTGTTCTCCCATTTGAGCCATTTTTTTGGGGGGGGTGGGGTCTGGTCTGGGCTGTTACCTAGTGAGGAGTGGAGCCTTAGGTATTCCCTAGGGCAGGGCAGCCCAGTCTCTGGGTTTTGACGCTGTATGTGGGGGTGGGGTCTGAGAGAGAACAATGGTGCTTGCTCTGCTGTCTCTGGGATTGCAGTCTCTTCCACTGCTTCCCGTTTGCCTGGATTATATGCCTGCGAATGTGGGACTGCCTGGTCAGCCAGCCGCCTTGCTCGGCCTCACTGGGTCTACACAGTTGCCACCCCATGCCCACGGTCCGCTAGCCACCGCCTGCACACCTGGGATCTGCCAGCCTCTGCTGTTTGCCTGCCCAGTCCGCCAACCTCCACTGTTTCTTGCGGCGACTCCGCCCCTTACCAGTCTGGATGAATGGTTGTCGGAATTCCATACAGTTCAATTTTCTGTCAGTTCTGGATGGTTTCTTGTTTCTAAATCTTTGTTGTCCTTCATTTTGGTGGTTTGAGGAGGCACAGTGTGTCCACCTATGCCTCCATCTTGGGTGGAAGTCACCAAAATCAGGTGGTTATTGCTAAGCTTGATTGATCCTCTGGTTTAAGCTCCTGCTACCTCCAATGGTGCTTATGTTCAAGAATATTTTATCTGCCACACCTAGAGGATGGGAGTCGCTATGTCAAAGATTATTGCACATGCAGGAAGGGATACTTTCTTCATTTCTCCAAAGCTGTAACTCAGGAAAAGAAGCAAATGTCCGGAATCTGGGATCCAGTCTCCTGACACTGTCAACTGTGTCACCGTCCAGGCAAGATCTCTGATTAATCTAAAGCCACGTGGCACCTTCTCATGGCCTACTAGCAAGAGTTCTTTTAATCTTCTTCCAGGCAAAGTCTCTCCTGCTACTGAGGGCACACAGCCAGAGGGAGCACCCCAAGGCCACGTGGTCCTCTTCTACCAAAGCTTCGAGGGTCTGCACTCTGGCGAAAACCACGTAGCTCTCTCTGGCAAAGCTGCGAGGGGGTCTCCACTATGGAAAGCTGTGTGGTTCTCCCTTCACCTAAGTTGCGGGGAGGGGGTCACCACTCAGCCAAAGCCCAGCAGCAATTCTCTGCTAAAGCCACATGGATGCGGGAGTCTCTACTCTGCCAGAAGCACATGGTTCTTTCTCCTAAACTAATAACTTAATTGTAAGTAATTTCCAATATAAGTACAGTAAAACAGAATTTTTATATTCTTAGAGCAGAATTCTATGTTTGAGGAAAATTCGGAGCTATGTGCAAAGAGGCTGAGTAACCCTTTAGTGGACACGCATGCAGAGAGTAATCCTCTCCCAGCCTTGGCTGAAATGATGACAGCTGAGAGCTTTCCCGGGTGTAGCATCCCCGACTTCTCAGAGATTACTGCCCAATAGTCTGGTATCTACAATGCCTCAAAGTAAAAAGTGACTCTGATTCAGAAAATCTTAGATGGAGCTATGGTCACAACAATGCAGGTGAATACAGTTTTTCCACACACTCCAATATTTGGATGTCCATGCCATGTATCAAAACTCTTTTTTGTCTTCAATTTCTTCAAGTTGAGCAAATACAAGCACTGCTTTTTAGTTATCTGATTCTATTCATACACTTTTGAACAACAATCTCTATCTTCTCTCGATGGTTGAGCTTTGATAACCTCCACTAAATTTTACTGACTGGCCTAGAAAGAAAATCACATAGCAACTGTCACTTCAGTACCTTCTTAAGAATCTTGCACAATACCGAAATTATGTTACTGAAAGGTAGCTAGTGAAGACATAATTTGTCAGATCCCCAGGCTGGAAGGAAGGAACTCTCGGAAAACCAGATCTAAAGAAACGTGTTTTAAAGCTAGATTGTGCAAGGGAGATCTTGAGCCAATGCTACCATTACCGACAAAGAGACTGAAGTACAGAGAATGACTCAATCACAATGAAACTGGAACCCAGTCTACTGGCGGGAACTCCTTTCTTTCAAACTATAACATCAGTTTACAGACAATCGTGTCACAAATAGTTCAGGAAGCTTTATTTGATATAAGTAATGTATTAAGGAACCACAAAGAGTTGAGTTCAAAACTGAATGTGGCGAGGTTACAGAAAGGTTTTAGAGGACTGGGAGTGAAAGTTCATAGAGCTTAATTCCCTTTGATCAGGGGCAGTGGGTTATTTAGGCTGTCAGTGATTGGCTACAAGGCGCTGAGTCACGCTGAGGAGGGGGTAAGGCTCAAGCTTTGTCTACAACCTGCGTTTTCGCGTGGGTTCTCTGGGTGATGATGACGCAAGTGAGGTGAGCATGCTGCTTTAAGAAAAGCTGCACAGCTTCATGTAGTAGCTTCCCGTTGGATTGTAGAGAAAGACTCCTGGAACCAAAACTGGAAATTATTCAAAGGTCTAACCAAGGAGTCACCAAGTTTGAACCAACTAATATTTGCTTCTCCGTGCTTAGAGTCTCGAGACTGATTTCTGGGGGAAGAGAGCATTGAGTAACAGCAAGAACAACAAACCGCATAAATGTCAGCTCTGCTTAATTCTGACCTCCAGACTCTCCCACAGCCTCTTCCCAGTTAGAAGAGACATGGCCAGAGGCCTCCCGTCTCTCGTTGGTCTCTCAAACCATGAAAGTGTGAAAAAATGACAAATATTTTCTTTCTTCAAAGGACTCTCAGTTCTAAAGTAATAGTTTTGTAAATATTCCTAACAGAAGCAAATCCAGGATTCTTGTTATCCCCAGATTTCTATCTCCCCAAAAAAGGGTAGAAACTTAGATAATTTGGGTGAGTCATAAGAATAAACTAGATGGAGTCAAGATTCGAGATTTTGTTGATTGCAGCGACCCAGTGACTTTTCTGCTGCTTTATTATCTCTCATATATAGTGCCACACAGCAGGGCGAGCTAAATTGTGAAAACCAGTATGACCTTCAGCCATTGGGGGACCTCGTCCCATGAATTGAACTCCCAGATATGAGGCCATAAGCTGCAGAATAGCAACAACCTGCTTCTCTGTCTTTTTCTCCCAACCCCAGCGAGCTGCAGGCACCAGACAAGAGGAATAAAAATAAAATTGATGCATTTCTTTTCCCTTCTGCTGCAAACAGGGAGCTACGGCCAGCGTCTCCATTAAAAGTGGGAGAAAAGGTGAACTCGTCCTATTTGATTAGGACTGTCACCATCACACAGTAGTTGCAATTAGTCCATGCCAGGCTTATTCAGACCTTGGATGCTTTTCAGCAGTGAAAACGGGAACACTTGAGGTCTATTGAATTGGAGCGTGGCATCTGCCGCACACCGAGGGGAGAGGTCGGGGGTCAGTGCTTGATTTTGATAAAGCGTGCCAGATTAATTGTCTTCGGTAATCCTGTTTGTCATGGTAGATATGCAGAGGGGGCTTTGTGGCACAGGCTGACATATGGGCCAGC
This sequence comes from Anoura caudifer, assembly GCA_004027475.1. Classification (NCBI taxonomy): domain Eukaryota; kingdom Metazoa; phylum Chordata; class Mammalia; order Chiroptera; family Phyllostomidae; genus Anoura; species Anoura caudifer. The sequence continues at coordinate 195,688 of PVKU01001316.1, read as the reverse complement.
CTGCTGCTTGCCTATTCAACCCCCCCAACACATGCTCTCTACAGTTGGACTGGTTCCCAGGGCCTTGTTTGCCAGGGGAGTGGGGCCTCCTGCTCCTATTCAGCCAGCCCCCATCTCCACAAACAGGCTTCCTAATCTGCAAGCTTGCCTGGGCTATTGAAAGAGGCCCCATTATTCAAAGAGGCCTAGAAAGAGAAAGGGAGAGAAGGGGGGCTGGTGAGGAGAGAAAGGAGAGAGTGAAGGGGGAGGGAAAAATTCGAGCACCAGAGATCCCCATGAAAGACTCTACAGACTGGGGAGGGGGTTGGGGGCAAAGAAATATAATTACAAAAAATAGCAGCCATGTACTTCAGGCAGAGCACTTCAGGAGGCTGATTATAGCTCCTCTCCAAATCTGAATCTATCACCAAATTATACCCTGCCTCTTTTGTAAAATAAATGTTAATAAGAGGTAATTTGGGCCCTGCTGATTGTTAAGCTCAAAGCAGATAGAATTTTTTTTTCTGCTTCTGTGGGTGTGTCTGTATGTGTGTGTCTCTGTGTGTTTATTGTAATATCTGCAAGGCTTGGGTTTTTTTTTTTTTTTTTTTTTTTAGCCCTTCCAATCAGAATTTATAGTAAACCACAAAAGATGAAACAAACATTTAAGGACCTGACGCAATGGCGGAGAATCGAGAACAGTTTGAATTTTATGACAAAGGGTGAATGTACAGATCAGTGACTGGCCCTTAATCCACTAGAGCATACAGTTGGTGTGCTCTGGGGAGAAGCGTGGGGTGTGAGGGAGGAAGAAGGCTGGCTGCAAGGGCTGCCTGGTGGGGAGAGGAGGGTCTTTGCTCTAAATAGCTTTTCCTTTCTTTGGTTCATAAACAGGGCTTTTTTTTTTTTTTTTTCATTTACATAACCATTATTTTGAGTTGCTGATGCTTCTTTTGGAGGCTTTTACATTGAAGAGCACAGAAAATAGAGACAATCCCGTGACAGATCTTTTGAAAATGTTCTTATGATGTGTATTTATGAAGAGATACAGGAATGGAGCAATTAGAAACAATGAATAATAATCTTCAAATCAGACAAAAGCATGAAGATATTAAAATAGAAATCCTTGATCATAATAGCCCTGAAGCAGCTCTTCAGGTACCTTTTCTGTTCTGTTCCTCACATCCACAGGGCAGAGACAGGGGTGGGGCGGGTCAATCATTAGCATCACTGACCATATCCTGCTGGGTCTCCAGTTGTAGTTTCTCACTTAAACTCTTTGAATACTATTTTGTTGCCTGTGATAAATTGGTGATGCCATTCTCTATTGTGAATTTCAAGGGGGGAAATAATAAATTTTCAAAATTTAAGGAATTTAACTGAGAAGAAATCATTAAATGCTTCCTTTATTCTAGATATTAGAGGAAAAAAGTTTTGAGTGGGTTGTGGTGTTTTTCTCTCCCTATGTAGTTGACCAGTACATCTATACCTCAACAGTGGTTTTGCTTCCCGTAATAAAGCAGCCTGGGACCCAGGGACTCAGGGCTGGGTGTGTAGTGGAAACAGAAACACAGGCTGCCTTCATGGACGTCATGGTGTATGATGAGTCGTTGTTGTTTCACAGTAGAGAACAGTGTTAGGCATTTTATTTATATACACACATACACACACATAATTTTATTTATTCAAAAATTCTAAAAAAAATTGGGTAAGAAAATAGCAAAACTTTTTGACATTTCCAAGAGGGAAAATTAACTCGTGCATGATGTTATAAAGAAGGAGGAGAAGGCTACGAAGAGGAGGAGGAAAAATATAACATTTGTGAACACATGGTCTGTGCTAGTGTGAATGATACTCTGTGTGATCCTTAACAAAAGCTACAGGAGGGAAGAGCTGACGATCACCCAGGGCACTTGGTGCCTCCATGCTAGTTATATGATTGAAATCATCTACTAACTCTGTAAGACAGGCAGAAGCTGATGCCCAAGCATTATTAAAGAGAACCTCTCTTGGTGAGGCCCAAGAATTATTAGCAGTTTCTAATACTTCCCAGGTGATTCTAATGAAAACCCAGGCCTGAGAATCCCTGATCTTAGTCGTGCTTTTCAAACTTTGAGGGCCAAGCCAAACACTGGGAGTTTTGTTAAAATGAGGTTTTCCAATAGGTAGTTTTGTGGTGGGGCCTGAAATCCTATAGCTCTAACAGGCCTCCAGGTGATACTGCTATTTCTGGCCTCTGAACCTTCTTTAGAGTAGCAACGCTTTAAAGGTTAAGCAATTTGTACACAGCTGACCTGCATTTACAACGCTGTTTTTCTCCAAGTGAAGGAACTGAATTCTTGAGCACTGTGATATTCTGGCTCCTAGAGAATGAACTCCAGCAAGAATGCTCCCCTGCAAGAATGGAGAGCTGGGGCTTAGTTTCAGTTTTCCATTGCCCTTGACTTTGGTCTTGCCTCTGTGGGCCTCAGTTTTCTTCTCTGTGTTTCAAACTGATTATGGTTGCTGTTCTTGGATTCCCGATGTGTCACCTTTTTAAATGCCATTCATGAGATTATATATTATTCTCTGTAGTGAAAATGCCAATTTAGGACTTTTCTCTTTCTTTCTTTCTTTCTTTCTTTCTTTCTTTCTTTCTTTCTTTCTTTCTTTTCTTTCTTTTTTAATGCATACATGTATTTCATTATCTGCTTGCTAGGATGAAAAAGAGGTAAACAAGTACTGGTATTATTAAGAAGGGTCCTAGGTTCAAATCCCTAAACTGACCCCATATAATGGCCTTTATTTTTGCCATTTTGTACCACTCCAGGGGCATTTATTCAGTAATGAAAACCAATTAAAGTGGGAATCTGTGAGGAGATATTCTTTGCATTTTAGCATGAGCTGGTGCTTTCAGAATGCCCGGGGCAGTGCACATGGGGGTTGCGGGGTGGAATAAAAGGGCAGCGTAAGTGCTCCACGGTTTGGGCTCTCTGAGCCAGAGGCACAGCACCTGTGCCTTGATGGCTGAAACACAGATGCAAAACAGATGCAGAAAGGGATAAACTCCAGATCTTTCTCTCTTTCTCAGCTGCATTTCTGGGGAGATCTATGTCAGAGCTTTTCAGTTTTTTCAGAGATTGGCACTGGGAGAATCCCACTGAAGAGATGGAAAATAACACGTAACTAGCACCTCCGTCCCTTGCTGTAGGATGGTTTGAGCCAAACCTTTTTATACCTGGGTGATTAGGCTCAGTGGGAGCCAGGTGATCCTCCTCTGCTCATGGGGAAAATAAGCAAATACTGCCCACTTTCCTCTCATGCACTATATTTAATTATAATATAAAAGTGTGCTTCTGAATTCCTAAAATAAGCTTATATAGATGCTCCTTCCCCTTGGGTCATAGAAATGAAGTAGAAACTAAACTTTGTGTATTTCAAGAGGACCATACACATTCAAGAAGATCCATATGTGTAAGTAAATCAACACTCTCCTCATTTTATTTCTTCTTAATTTACTTTTATTTAACTTATTTATGCTTTCATTGTTTTACCTAAGTTAGCAAAACGGCTTCTTTGTGGATTTTCAATTCAATTTGACATGTGAGTCTCAGAAAATGCCTAAGAAACAAATTTTGAAAAAAATGGCAGCTTTCTATCCCAAGTACGCCCGGTCAAAAAGACCACTACTTAGAACAAGCTTCCACATGTTGCTTTATTTCTACTCTAGAACTACCTACAGATTTGTTCACAATGCTTTTGCCACATTTACAAGGTCAAAAATTATGTGATGGGGAAAACAGCTTGAGGGAAATAGCAGAAGTAAATCATCTTTTATTTAAAGGTGAAAAACATAATTTAGAAAAACATTGTCATTTCAGGGCTGCCTCGAATGTTGAAATTTAAGGAGTCTTAAAGCTTAGAGGGAAAACTTTGTTCATCTTTTGAGCTCTCCCCAGTGGGCTAAGGACTCTTATGCTGGTTTTAATATGTTTTACCAGTTCAGTAATATTCAGACTCCTAACGGCTGCTCCTGCTGCAGGTCATTAGTGGAACCAGTCAGAATGACCAGTTCAAAATGCAGACGGGTTGCTTATATAAGATTCATGTCACAGGATTTTATATCCTGAGCTAATGCTGATGAAGAATCATTGCCTCTATCATACAGCAGCACACATAGAGACTTTGCTTGTTGTTTTTGTGAGATGGTTTAAAACCAGGTTAAGGAAAGAAGTGCTTCTCTATGTGCTCTCTCTCTCTCTCTCTCTCTCTCTCTCTCTCTATATATATATATATATATATATATATATATATATATATATGGGGGAGGAAAATGAATCATCTTTAACTCTTAAAATTTCCTACTTGTTGGCCTGCCTACTAACAGTTCCCCAGTGTGCTTTAACATTTTGGAAATGAAAAATTTCCAAATTTGGATCTAGCATTTTGGAAATGAGAAGACTTTGGGAAACTAAAAAGTGATGGTTTGCCTTACTCCGCCGCCAGACTGATGCTATCCAGGCTGGAGAGTCAAGCATTCCTGATTTATTTAATCCAGTCTCAACACTCTTCCTCCTATCTATTTACATAAAAATGATGACCTAAAATAACAAATGATGATCCTCCTTATCTTAAGAACCCTCAACCACTTCCTTGAATAACAATACAGTAATAATAACAATAATACTAATGTAATATTATGAGTAGTTATTACCTGCTCAGGTCATTTTACTTTATACTAACCTCAAACTTCATGGGTACGTACTACTGCTTCCTCCAATTAGGAGAGGAAGAGATTAAGGCTTAAAAAGTATAGATAGCTTGCCCAAGAGCCCACAAGCTACATCAGGTGGTAATCAGACTCCATATCTGTTCTTGACCATTTGTAGCCAAGATATGAAGAAGCAAATAAGCAAGCACATAAGCAAGCGCTTAAAGGACCCTTACAACATATAATGCAATGTGCTAGAAAAACAGAAAAACAAAACAAAACAAAAAACATATAGGCCCTGCACTCAAATTTCTGGCAACTATAAGGTATTTGCCAAAACCTAGTTCTTTTTCTTATAAAAAAATTATATATATATATATTTTTCATTCCTTGACCTCAAAATGCTAGACTCAAGATAGATATGTCAGAAAAATAAAAACTCAAAAAGCACTGCAAAAATTAATTTAAAAAATTAAATGGGAAATAATTATCCTCTAAATCACAAGGCAATTCTGACACAATGCCAGTGAATGAAGTATCTAATTTAAATGCTATCAGTTTAAGAAAAAGAATTAGGTTCTATGAACAGAGATAGTAGGAATAGTGGTGGTTCCATTTTGTTGCATTGAAGGGTTCACATGACTGTGGCTATATTTTTCATATAAATATTTAAATATATTATAACTTATTTGAATTAATAAAGATGTATAGGTTTCCCTAAAGCATTAAGAGTTAAGCTGCTGAATGAATACCTTGCTAATTGAATTTTCAATGATGTTGTAGGCATTTTGTTCTCCTGAATAGTAACTGAGTAAAGAGTAACTGAGTTTTCTGTAGAAGCCTGAAGTTTTAGAATTGATTGTGAAATATACCTAATATTTTAGATTATAAAAAAGTAGTAATAAACAATGTGAAAAACAGATCATATTTGTTATGTTGCAAGACCTAATCTTAAGGGTTTCACATGTTTTAATCATTTTTATTTTATCATTTTATTTTTTAAAGAATTTATTTATTTATTTTTCAGAGAGAGGGGAAGGGAAGGACAAAAGCAAGGGAGAGAAACATCAATATGTGGTTGCCCCTCGCACACCCCTAATTGGGGACCTGGCCTGCAACCCAGGCATGTACCCTGGCTGGGAATTGAACCAGCCACACTTGGGTTCACTGGCCCATGCTCAATCCACTGAGCTACACTAGCCAGAGCTGTTTTAATCCTTTTTAAATCTCACATGAACCTTTGAGATATAGGAGTTTGGCAGAGCTAGTAGACATTCACCAAACTTGGTTTCTTTACTTCTATTTCATTGTCTAGTTTTCAGTTATCTATGGCTTTGTGACTGACTTCAAACCCATCTGTGATCTGTTTTTGATTTTTAGTCCAGGACCATACACACCTTTCATGCATGGCCCTCCATGTTCTTTTCTATTTCCAGCTGGCTGGAAAGAGGTGGAAATAGCCCCACCTCTTTCCCCAACAAACACATCCCCAAACACACACATACAATGCAGCCTCTGGGATCTGCATGCTAAAGAAGATGGAACCACAGACAAAAAGAACCCGCTGGCATAAAAGACATTCAACCTGGAACGTAGATTGTAGCAGGAACAAAAGATGTTTTAATTGGTTAACCCACTGACATTTTGAGATTTATCCATTATGGCATCAAGCCTACCATAGGTTTCTATGACTGTTTCTGACAATTTGAAGATGAAAAACTGAGGCTTAACAAAAGTTAAGAAAATTGCATAGTACCTCTTGGGAATCAAGATTGTAGCACAGGAGATCCAATTCCAGAGCTCAACGCTTACCCACTATGCTAAACTGCAGCGTGATTCATTACTGTCTTCTAAGCTGTTACTACTTACACCTCTGGCTGAAACTAAGTAATACAAAATCTTCACTATAATACTTTAGTGTGAACAACTCTTTAAGACAAGTACAATTTTAAGAACAAGCTCTTCAAGCCAAGTAAAATTTTAAGCAAGAGTAATTTAAAAAATATGTTAATTGTCCTTCGTCTATCCTTGTTTCTGTCAAGTATTGTGCTTATTGTTTGCTGATAGTTTTAAATTGGGGGCAATTCCTAATATTCAGCCTTACCAACTACAGGTTGGATCTTGGGGTAAGGAAAGTCAAATGCATGTGAAGTTCCCAATGAAGAATCAACTTTGCTTTTGGCAAAGTTGTATACATTGTTTGAGTTAGAACACTTAGCAGAAATGAATCAACAAATTTACCTACCAACTATAGAAGAAAATGATGGATTTTTTCAATGCAACATTTATCCTTGTTCTGAATGTTTAGTATTCTTGAAAGGAACACTAATCTGTAAAAAGAAAAATATTTTAGAGTATGTTTCTAAATTGCTGTGATAAAGTTAATGTTGATTGGAATTTCAAGTCAAGAGTAGAGGGCCAGAGAGTATTTGAGTTGAGATGGTGAACTAGATTTATAATTTCATATTTCTTGGTTGGCTGGAGAAGGGATCACAGGTCAAACTCTCTGTAAACATAAGAGCACTTTTTCATACATCTCCCTCATCCAGGCTTTTCTCAGTCTCTGCTGTTAATTTAATTTTATTACATTTTATTTTTTCTACAATTGTATTTCCCTGCCATATTTTACAAGTTCGCTGTTGATTAGGAAACTACTTTTATGGGTATTTCTATTTTTCTTATTGTCTAGTGTAGTGTTTGCTCAGAATAAGTAAGCTGTTCAATCAACATCTCCTAAATCAATGAGGGACTTAATGGTCACTAATGTGAAATGGGATTTAATTCAGCTCTTGAGTCCCTTGCAGTATATAGCACAGACAGTGATAATATCTTATGAATCTAATTCGGTAAGCTAAATATTAGTCATTGCTTCTCAGATAGCTGATTCTATGCTTAGATGTTCATTTTATGCCCATGTAGCATATAGAATATTCATGACATGAAAATGGAAATATAATTTTGACTATTAGGATTTCAAATTAGTACAGAGTAAAAGGAAAGTTTGATGCATCATGTCTGAGACAAAATGAATGCAAGAAAGATATACAAAATTTGAGTGCCTGCAAAAGTTGTTGAAATCTGAATAACATTGGAGACTAGTTAATTGCACTATGCCAATCAATTTCCTGAGTTGATAATGCACTTTTGTTATTCATGTCACCATTGGGGGAAGCTGGGTGACAGGCACAAGAAATTCTCTACAAAATTTTTGCAACTTCTCATGAGTCTATAATTGTTTCAGAATAAAAATGTTTAGAAAAAGTAGTGTAAATTATTTTATTATAGAAGAGGATACCAGAAAATACGTGTACCTTTTTAATTTTGAAATATTCATTTTATGGTTAACAAAGGACATTTTGAAAGTTACCTCATTGGGAACCAATATTATAAGACCCCTATATTTCTGCCTAATTTGGTGTAATCTAGTTCTCCTGTTAGATAATATATAGTGACAGATATTATAGAAAATGTATGTTGGTAATTGTACTTTTTTGTTTTTGACTGCTTAGAGTTACTTATATGTTCAGATTGTATGCACACTATGTTAATTTTATAGCCTTCATACTCATTTGATATTGAGCCATCTGATGCTGCCTTTATTGTACTGATGGAGGAGTTTACTCCTTCATGTTTTCAGTATTCCCTTACTAATTAAGGTGTTGGAGAGTTCTGTCATCTCAATGCTAATGATATAACTTTATGCTCGTAATGTAATTCATTAAAATTATATTATACCAAGAGGCTAAATTGATCAAGTACAATCCAACTCACACACACACACACACACACACAGTATTTTATAAATGTAGATGCATCCAATTAAGAAAAGCCACTTCCATTTAGTTCTACAATTCTCAAATAAGCTATTACTTTATCACTTATAATTTCTTTTTCTTAGGCTTAACCTTGCCATATTCTCTTTAAAAACTTTAGTAATATTGTCAAGACTGTATTAAATAAGATATTCTTCTATGACTATATTTAAAAGATGAAAAAGACTTCATAAATAATAAAATCTAACGGGCTCATTTTATAGAATAGAAAACTGAAGGTCAGCCATATCATATGTCTTAGTGACATAGCCTGGATTAGAAAAGAGTCTTCCGATTTTCAGAACAGTGTATATTTCATTGTCTGACCTGACCCACCTCATGAAAGGGAAAGTGAAAAATCCAAAATTTTAGGGATTAAAATTTCCATTTTAGGTAATTTCCTCACATTACTTCCAGATATATATGTGACCTGGTGCTGACACCTTAGATATTTATTAACAGTTCTACACACTGTGTCCTCTACTTCTCTTACTGTGATTAATCAGACTGCAGGATAAAAAAAAAAAAAGAAATATGTAGGAATCGCTTAGTCTGAGAATGTAGTGAGAAGAAGAAGGAGGCTTGAGAATTATGTCAAGGTCCTTCCCTCCCTTGTCATTGTTCTGTCTGGATGTGAAGACTTATGTTGCTGGAAAAATCTCCATTTCTCTGTCAAGCCAGAAAACTGCAAAAGGCATGTGTTGGCAATTCTGTGATGGGTGAGATGCCTTACCATTTTTATGCTTCAAAACTGTTTGCCATGTTGTTTAATTACCTAATTAGTCATTTTTTGTTTTGTGTTTTTTTCCCCTTTTTCTCTATGGATTCTGTGTCATGAGCTGCAGCCGCATCTGAAAAAGGATCTGCGGCCTTTCCAGTCTAGAAGAATTTTCCCTAGTACGCTGATTTTTGTTTAGTGAGAGATATACTAAGCTTCTGATGTGGAGGGGAAGGAGGATAGATGCATGTTTTGGGAAGATGGTTGCATTGATTGGAACTTAAAAAGGAAAAAGGCTCCCCTCATCCCCTTCTTCAGTCAGTCCACAAACATCAACTCACAGGCTAAACCTTCCTCTTTCATGGTTTCCCTTTTCCTGTCTTCACTGCTGTCAATTAGTATCTTACATAGCCAATAAGGAGAAGTTAAGGAAATGAGTGCTCATGGAAGGTATGAGAAAAAGTTGTGGAAAACACTGAAATGGATTGAAGTGATTACTGGGTTGCTTCAACAGAAAGCTATGTATTGTGGGGTTTGCACTTTTCATTATTTTTGAGCTATTCTCCAAATCTCTAACTTACAGATAACTAATAGAAATGAAAATAATTATTTTCCATTTCCAAATGAATTCTGTCCAATATAGGGACAATTGATGTCCCTTCTCCTTCTAAAAAAAAAGTGGGGGGGGTTATATCTGTTTGTAAATTCATTTAGGCACTCTTGATTGATCTATAAAAGTGTGGTCTTTTGAATTCTCTTTCACACTCATTGTAATATTTAACCAGTTCTCTCACTAATTAAATAATTAAATCTCAAAATAAACATTAGGTATACTATCTTTTTAAGTATATTGTTGTAAAAGTACAGATTGTTATTACACAAAATAAGACAGCCTGCTGACTTTTAGGGTAAGCATCTACTTTTTCTTTGCATAGAGGAATTATATTTAACTTGAGTGTTTTGTACTTACTAGTCAGAAAGAAGAATATTATTTTTAATGAACTAAAGAAAAGCAAAGGCTTCAGTGGCTACTTCCTGTTCTGGACATAAACTCCCAGACCAGTAGTTCACGGAGATGATTTCCCAGTGAAAAGCAAAGAGTCTGTTTATGGAGTACATAATAAGGGAAACATATGGCATCTGGCGTTTTTGAAAATGAATGGTTGTCACAACTCCCCAATACCAGTTGCCCCTGAACCTACAAAAGTTCTAGAATATGGCCAATAATGAAAGCTTAAAGCAGGGATCAGAAGGAAGAGATAGCAGAGAGGGGCTCTGTCCATCATTGTTGAGAAGCATCTAATTTAATGCAAAGGGAATTTGGGGGTGATTCTCTGGTGGAGGATCATTTTATTGAAGAACACTGGGAGTCACTTGGGGGGAATGTGACAAATGCTGATATATTATTTCTAGAAGTTGCATAATGTTTGCTACATAGCTGAAGGAAATAAACATTTGTTGAATGAATGTGAAAATTTTTTTATTGTAGCATCTAGTAAATTTATTTAGAATATTTGAATACTTTTACTTTTAAAAAAAATTATTGTATTTTTTATTTAGTCCCATTATACCTCTTTCCCCTCTGTAATCACCACACTGTTGTCCATGTCCATGAATCCTTTATTCTTTTTGCTCAATTCTACCACCCTGTAACCTCACCCAACCCCCTTAGCTGCCATTCTGCTCTCCATCTGTGAGTCTGTCTCTATTTTGCTTGTTAGTTCAGTTTGTTTATTAGATTCCACATTCGATTGGAATCATATGGTATTTGTCTTTCTCTGACTGGCTTATTTCACTAAACATAATGTTCTCCAGCTCCATCTGTACTGTCACTAAAGATTTAACTTTTTATGGCTAAGTAGTATTCCATTATGTAAATGCTCCATAATTGTTTTATTCACTCATCTACTGTTGGACACTTAAGTGGCTTCAATTTTTGACAATTATAAATAATGCAACTACATAGGGGTGCTTATGTCCTTTTAAATTAGCATTTTAAGTTCCTTCATATCTATTCCCAGAAATAGCATTAATGGATCAAAGGCCAGATTCATTTCTCATTTTTGAGGTATCTCCATACTGCTTTCCACAGTGGCTGCATCATTCTGCAATCCCACCAACAGTGCAAAAGGGTTTCTGTTTCTCCACATCTTGATTTATTGTTGATAGCCATTCTGACAGGTGTGAGATGATATCTTATTGTGGTTTTAATTTGCATTTCTCTGATCATTAGTGATGCTGAGCATCTTTTCGTTTGTCTCTTGGTCATCTGTATGTACCCTTTGGAGAAGTGTCTATTCAGGTCTTTGCCATTTTTTAAAATTGGGTCATTTATTTGTTTTCGGTGTTGAGTTTTATAAGATCTTTATAGATTTTGGATACTCAGCCTTTATCAGCTATATTGGTGAATATGTTCTCCCATTCTATGGGTTGTCTTTTTATTTTGTTGATGATTTTCTTTGCTATGCAAAAACTTTTTTAGTTTTATGTATTCCCATTTGGTTATTTTTTTCTTTTGTTTCCTTTGTCTGTGAAGATATATCTAATAAAATATTGCTATGAGCGATGTCCAAGACTTTGCTGACTAAGTTTTGTTCTAAGATTTCTATGGTTTTTAGGTCTAACGCTTAAGGCTTTCATCCATTTTGAATTCTTGTGTGTGGTATAAGAAGGTGATCTAGTTTCATTTTTCTGCATGTATCTGTCCAATTTTCCAACATGATTTTGTGAATAAACTATCTTTAGCCCACTGTATGTATGCTTCCTCTGTCAAATATTAATTTACTATAAAGGTGTATATTTATTTCTGGGTTGTCCATTCTGTTCCATTGATCTATGTGTTTGGTGTTTATGCCAGTATCATGCTGTTCTGATTACTATGGCCTTATATTATAGTTTGATATGAGGTAGTGTGATTCCTCCAACTTTGTTCTTCTTTCTCAGGATCTCTGTTGCTATGCATGCATGTTTGTGGTTCCATATAAATTTTTGATTTATTTGTTCTAGTTCTGTGACATACCACATTGGAATCTTGATGGGAATTTCATTGAATAGATAGATTGCTTTGGATAGTATGGACATTTTAATGATGCTAATTCTTCCTAATCACACTCACTGTATGCTGTTCTACTGATTTGTGTCTTTTTCACTTTCTTTTTCAGTGTCATAATTTTCTGAGTACGGGTCTTTTACATTCTTGGTTAGGTTTATTCCTAGGTATCTTATTCTTCTTGAAGCAACTGTAAATGAGATTATTTTCCTAATTTCCCTTTCTGTTCATTATTGGCATATAAAAATGCAACTGATTTCTGGATATTAATTTGTGTCCTGCTAATTTGCTGAGTTTTTAAATCAGTTCTAGTAGTTCTTTTGGTGGAATTTTCAGGGTTCTCTATAAACAATACCACGTCATTTGCAAATAGACACAGTTTTACTTCTGGATATGTTTTATTTCTTCTTACTGTCTTATTGGTGTGGCTATGACGTCCAGTACTATGTTGAATGAGAGAAATGAAAGAGGACATCCCTGTCTTGCTCCTGGTCTTAAGTGGACCAGTGGTAGTTTTTGACTGTTGAGAATAATGCTGGCAGTGGGTTTGTCTATGTTCCTTTTATTTCTACTTTGCTGAGAGTTTTTATCATAAAAGGGTGCTGGATTTTATCAAATGCTTTTTCTGCATCTATTGATTGTGCCAAGCTTGCATTCCGAGAATAAATCCCACTTGAAATGATATATGATCTTTTTGATGTATTGCTGTACTCTGTTTGCTAATATTTTGTTGAGGATTTTATTATCTATGTTCAATAGTTATGTTGGCTTATACTTTTTTGTAGTGTCTTTATCTGGTTTTAGGATTAGGATAATGTTGGCCTTATAAAAAGAGCTTGGAAGCCTTTCTTCCTCTTGAATTTTGAAATAGTTTGAGAAGGAGAGGTGCTAATTCTTCTCAGAATATTTGGTAAAATTCACCCTGAAGCCATCCAGTTGAGGGCTTTTTTTGTTGTTGTTGTTGGGAATTTTTTGATTACTGCTTCATTTTCAGTAGGCATAATCTGTCTATTCATATTCTCTGATCTATCCTGATTTAGTTTTGGAAGATGGTATGTCTCTAGAAATTTGTCAATTTTGTTCTGGTTGTCCAGTTTGTTGGCGTATAGTTGTTTATATTTCCTTACAGTCCCATGTATTTTTAGGTGTCAGTTGGCATTTCTTCTCTTTCATTTCTGATTTTATTTATTTCAGTCCTTTTCCTTGATGAGTCTGGTTAAAGGCTTGTCAATCTTGTTTATCTTTTCAAATAACCAACTCATGGATTCACTTATTTTTGGTATCATTCTTTAGACTGTTTTATTTTTTTCTCTGATCTTTATTATTTCCTTCCTTCTCCATTTGGAGTTTGTTTGTTTGTTCTTTTTCAAGATGCTTTAAGTATAAAGTTAGATTGTATATTTGAATTTTTTCTTTTCTTTTTTTTTTTGAGATAAGCCTGTAATACAATGAATTCCCCACTTAGGATTGCTTTCTCTGTGTCCCACAGATTTTCAATTGTTGTGTCCTCAAATTCATTTGTTTCAAGGTTCTTTGGATTTCTTCCTTGATCTTATTGTTGACCCATTCATTATTTAAGAGTGTGTTATTCAGCATCTTCCATGTATTTCTGTATTTTTCAGTGTTATTCTTGTGATTGATTTTTAGTTTCATAGCACTGTGGTCATTAAGGTGTTTTATATGATTCAACTTTCTTAAATTTATTGAAACTAGTTTTGTGTCCTAATGTTGTCTATCCAAGAAATCATTCCATGTGCACTTGAAAAGTGTGTATATTCTGCTGTTTTGTTGTGAAATGCTCTGAAAATATCAGTTAAATCCATTTGATTTAGAGTGTCATTTATTGCCACTGTCTCCTTGTTGATTTTCTGTCTGGAAGATCTATCCATTTAAATCAATGGGTTATTAAAATCCCCAGATATGACTGCACTCTGTTGATCTCTCCCTTTATGTCCATCATGATTTGTTTTACATATTTAGGTGCTCCTATGTTGGGTGCCTAAACGTTTATTAGGCTTGTTTCCTCCTGTTGGATAGTCCCCTGTGTCATTATGTAGTTTCCTTCTGTCCCTTACTATAGCCTTATTTTTAAAGTCTATTTTGTCAGATATAAGAACTGCTTTCCATTTGCATGAAATATCTTTTTCCAATCCTTTACTTTTAATCTTCGTGTATCCTTTGATCTGAAGTGTGTCTCTTGGAGGCAGCATATATATGGGGTCTTGTTTTCTTATCCATTCAGCTACAGTATGTCTTTTGATTGAACCATATAAACCAGTTACATTTAAGGTGATCATTGATAGATACATTTGTAGTGCCATTTTATTGTTAGACTATTTCCTCTGTTTCTTTTTCTTTTTCAGTTTCTTCTTAAAGCAAACCCTTTAACATTTGTTGTAGTACTGGTTTGGTGATAACAAACTCCTTTAACTTTTTCTTGTTAGGGATCTCCTTATTTCTCCTTCAATTTTAAATGGTAATCTTGGTTATAAGTCCTTGCTTTCATCATCTTGAATATTTCACACCACTCTTTTCTGGCCCAAATGTTTCTTTTGAGAAATCAGGTGACAGTCTAATTGGTGCTCCCTTGTATGTAATTGCCTGCTTTACTCTTGTGGTTTTTAGGATTCTCTCCTTGTCTTTAAGCCTTGCATTTCAATTATAATCTGTCTTGATGTATGCCTCTTTGAGTTCAACTTTTTTTAGGACTCTCTGAGCTTCCTGGAATTATGTCTTTTTCCTTCACCAGATTAAGGAAGTCTTGGTCATTATTTCTTCAAATATGTTCTTGATCCCTTGCTCACTTTCTTCTCCTCTGGTATTCCCATGAAGTGGGTGTTGTTACATTTCATATCATCCCAAAGTGTTCCTAAGCTCTCTTTATTTTTTAAATTTCTTTTTTCTGTTTCTGCTTGGGTTGTTTTTATTCTACTTTGTCTTCCAAATTGCTAATTCAGTCCTCTGCTTCATCTAACCTACTGCTTATTCCTTCCAGTATATTACTTATTTCAGATATTGCATTCTTTATTTCTGAATGGACCTTTTTATGGTTTCTATGTCATTTTTCATGCTGTTGAATATCCTTATAATCATTACACTAAACTCTTTTTCTACTAAGTTCATTGCCTCCAGTTTATCAAGTTCATTGGGGGTCTCTTTCTTTGTCTTGCCATTTTTGGCTGCTTCTTTGTATTAGGTAGATCTGCAAAGACTCTGGTTCAGACCTTTGTCAAACACTGCTTGTGACTGGCCCTGGGCAACCTGTTTGGACCTATCAGCAATCCACAGCTTGTGGTTATGTCTGCTGGGCCTGCTGGTGTGTAGAAAGAACCAGGTTCTGCACCAAGTCCATCTTTCACCAACACCAGGGCCAGCCAAGGGTCAGCTAAAGTCTCAGATCTCCCAGAGATCCATTTTAGTCGTTGAACTTAATCATTGATGCAACAACCTTCAGCTGTACTCAGAAGCCCAGTTTAAGCTCCACAGGGTGGGGCAGAGGAATTCCTACAGGCAAGGCTATTGCTTCCCTTGAGGCAGATACTGTTTTGAGGGGAATGCTCTGCTTGAGAAAGATGGCTTCTGTAGTATGGGGATTCTGACAGCTGTTCCTTCAGTTCTCTCCACAGACCCACCAACCCCACACTATCCTCAGGTGTCTCTAGTCCACTCTTCCCTTCATCATTAGGACTTAGGGTAAGTGGCTGCAAATGAAATTGTTTGCACTGGCCCTTTGAGAGGCTCTCTGTGTCTCTAGCCATCTCTTCCTGGCAGAGAGAAAGCCTGCTACTTTTCACAGCTGGATGTTATCTGGGTTCCCTTCCCAGCCCTGTTGTTTAGGCTAGGGAGCCTAGCTTGAGTTTAGACCCCACACTTTTCGGGGGGGGGGACTCTTGCCACTGAAACATTCCTATGGAACTTCAGCTGCTGCCCATTGCAGCCCAGCCAGCTCTCTTGCACCTCCTCTGCACTCCCTATCAGTCTTATTGTGGTGATGTGGCTTCTTCTATCTGTCCATGGTTATAAGGCTACTTTCCAGCTAGTGTTCAATTGGTTATTCATGGTGATTTTTCTATAATTTAGTTGTAATTCCAGTTTGGTCCTGGGCTGAGGTTTTTGCAGCTTCTCCTTTGCCATCCTGGATCTCTCTGAATGTGACAATTTGCCAGATGAATACACATGTATTTAAGACCTTAAATCATTTGGGAATATAAAATATATGTAAAGAATATATATCCATATAATACAAACCACATGCAGTATATTAGGATGATTTTTCCCTTAAATAGTCAATAGTCTTTTAAAGAAATTATATATCTACTCACACATATACAGTAACATTGAACATATGTTAGTAAAAGCAGATTGTTTCTGTTTTCTCAGATGTTTATCCTTTCTGGTGCTCTCATTTATACCTGACAATCTAGGGTCCTATCTGTGTTTATTACCTTCATCTCAAAAAACTTCTTTTGGCACATATCAACATAGGTCTGCTAGACACCATTCTCTGAGCTTTTGTCTGCCTAAGAAAGCATTTATTTTTTTTTTGTCAAATATAAAGAATATTTTTAATGGATATACATCTCTATCATCTCTCTGCTTTTTTTCCTTTCTTTTAGTACTTTAAAGATATTAACCAATTTTCTTTCTAACTTACATTTTTCCTAAAGGCTGATCAGCAATCATTCATATTATTATCTCTCTGTATGACCTTTTCTTCTACCTGCTTTTAATATTTGTACTTTATACTTGGTTTTCAGCAATTTGATCTGATTCCATTATTTTGTTTTATGTTTATTCAATGTTTTGATATATGGGTTAGTATTTGGAAATGTTCTCAGACATTATCTCTTGAAATATTTCCATCCCATTTTTTGACATTTCCTCCTTGGATATCAATTATGCATATGATAGACTATTTAATTTTTTTTACAGAAATTGAGCAATCTGTTCTTTTCTCATTTTTTTTCTGTTTCAGGTGGGCATTTTCTTTTGATCTGTTTTTAAGTTTTCCTATCCTATTCGTTACCATACGCAGTCTGCTCTTAACCTCGTAGACTGATTTTTTATTTCTCATAACTTTTTTTTTATTTTTTGGATTATTTCTCATGGTTTTCATGTCTGCTGAAATTATCATATCTTTATACATGTTTGCTCTTTTCACTTTAATGTTTCATCATAGTTAAATTTTTGCACATTCCAAAATCAGCGACTTCTCTTCTCATTCCATTGATTATTTTTTTTGCTTGTTGTGTCTTTTTTTATTAAAAGAATTCCAATATTTCTTTTTTTACATTTTTGTTTTTTATTAATTTATTTTAATTGTTATTCTTGTACAGTTTTCTGTCTTTTACTCCCATCCCAGCCCACTGCCCCAGCCCTCCCCACCTCCCTCCCATTTCCACCCCCCTAGTTTTTATCCATGTGTCCTTTATACTTGTTCCTGTAAACCCTTCCCCTTTTCCCCTGAACTTCCCTCTCCTCTCCCCTCTGGTGTCTTTTGATTTTTAGTTGTTCATTGAACAATTTTATAAACAAACAAACAAACAAACAAAAAAACAGGGACTGAAGTAAGTAGTATCTATCTCCAGAAAGAACAAAGCTCCACTCTGTTAGTCTCTTAGAGTAGGGGCTGAGTCAATACACCTGGTTGTTGAGGTCTAGGCTTGTTAAAATGGCAGTTTAATTTTGTTCAACACAGGACGTAAGTGCTTTAAGAGTTGATATGGCCTAGGATTCAAGTCCCATTGATATTTTGGAAAGCTGCCTGTATTCCATTTTCACTCCAAACTGTTGGGGTTTCCTTCTTGCTTTGCAGCCTGCTGCCACCATTTTGGGTAACTGGAGAGTTTTCTTTGCTCTCTAGTTTCACATGCTGAGACATCCTCAGTCTTTGTGGCTGTCCTATAATCTGTGAGGCTAGTATTGCCAGGAAGAGACTGTTTCTCTGAAACCCCCTTAGCTGAAGGTTCAAAGTACCTCAAAGGCTTTTTGTCAACTCTCTTTACCTACTTCTGTTTACAGTATATTGATCACAGCCCTGGGGATGTCTGAGACTAATCTGGGTTTGAATCTACCATGTCAGCCCATACACTGCCACTAAAATATTGTTAAATGTTACCCTTTTAATCCCATCCATGGTAAATTTTTATCCCTGTTCTGTTTCAACTGCAATAAGCGCTACTAAGCTTTTTCATTATGCTTTCTTCCAGGAGTTTTATGATTTTAGGTCTTACGGTTAAGTCTTTAATCCATTTTAAATTAATTTTATGAGTGCTATAAGAAAGAGGTCAAATTTTATTTATCTACATGTTTTGCCAGCAACAGTTATTGAAGAGACTATTTTTTCCCCATTTAATAGTCTTGGTTCCTTTGTCAAATATTAGTTGACTGTATGCATGGGAGTTTATTTCTGGGCTGACAATTCCATTCCATTAGTCTATGTACCTATTTTTATACATCTATAGCTTTGTATTATAGTTTAAAATTTGCAAATGCAATATTTCCAGCTTCATTCTTCTTCCTCAGAATTGCTTTAGCTATTTGAGGTTTGTGGTTCTGTACAAATTTTAGGATTATCATTTATGTTTTTGTGAAAAAAATGCCATTGGAATTTTGATTAAGATAGCTTTGATCTTTTTCCTCTATTTTCTGACCATACTCAACCATTTCTGTGAGCATCCTGATTACCAGTGTCTTGAATTGTGCTTCTGATAGGTTGGCTATTCTTTATTGCATAGTTATATTTTTTCTGGAACTTTGATTTGTTCTTTTATTTGAGCCATACTTTTTTGTCTCAGTGTACCTGTTATGTAGTAAGTGCCAGAGCCTTGGATAATCACCTTGGAGACACTGCCCACCTCTCTGCTTTGTGGTGCTGTATGTGGGGGAGGGGCCAGAGGGGAAATAATGCCACTTGCTCAGCTCTCGGCTGGCTTTCAGTCAATTCCTTCACTACCTGCAAGTAAATTGAGCCCTTCTGGTGCTGATTCTGGGTGGGTGGTTTTGTGTATGTTCTAGGACCCAGTCAGTCTCTGCAATGAACTCTCCAGCTAATTTCTCAAAAGAAACCTTGCAGGCAAGAAGGGGCTGGAAAGAAGTATTCAAAGTCATGAAAAGCAAGAACCTATACTCAATATTACTCTATCCAGTAAAGCTATTTAGAAAGGAATGGCAGATAAAGTGCTTCCCAGATAAAGTCAAGTTAAAGGAATTCATCATCACCCATCCCTTATTATTTGAAATGTTAAAGGGACTCATCTAAGAAAAAGATTAAAAATACAAGGAGTAAAATGATAACAAACTTACAACTATCAACAACTGAATCTAGAAAAACAAAAACAAAAATGAACTAAGCAAACACTAGAACAGGAACAGATTCACAGAAATAGAGATCACATGGAGGGTTATCAGCCAGGAGGTGGAAGGGGAAAATGGGGGAAAGGTACAGGGAATAAAAAGTATTAATGGTAGGCACAAAACAGACAAGGGGAGGTTAAGAATAGTATGGAAAATGGAGAATCCAAAGAACTTATATGTATGAACCATGGACATGAACAAAGAGGAGAATTCTGGTGGGGGGGTGAGGGGTGGAGGGGAATAAAGGGTAGAAAAAATGGGACAACTGTAATAGCACAATCAATAAAATATATTAACTAAAAAGAATAGCATTAACCTATAGATATCTTTGGATATTATATACATTTTAACAATATTTATTCTTTTGAATTATGAACATGAGGTATGTTTACTTTTTTATATATTTATCATTTTATTTATATGCCTTAAAGAGAATATTTTAAAAACTGATTTTTTAAAAAATTTATTGTTATTCAGTTACAGTTATCTGGTTTTATTTGTTGGTGTCTTTAATCTTTTCCATCAGTCTTATGGTTTTCAGTTTGTAGATGTTTTATCTACTTGGTGATTGTTTTTTAGGCTAACATGAACTGGCCTTTTTTAAAAGATATTTTATTGTTAGTGTATAGAAACAGAAATGATTTCTATATTTTAATTTTTTCTACCCTGCTATTTTATTGAATTAATTGACCAGTGTTAGCAGTCGTATGGTTGAGTCTTTAGGATTTCTATATATAAAATCATATTATGTATTATTTTATTTCTTACCTTCCAAATCTGATGCCTTTTTCCCCTTTACGTTATCTGTTTGCTCCAGCTAGAATTCTAGTAGTATGTTCAATAAGAATGGTAGGAGTGGTGACCTTTGTTTTGTTCCTGATCTTAGAGAGAAAGCTTTCAGCTGTTCAGCAATGAGCATGATTCAGCTGTGGGCTTGTTATACATGATTGTTACTGTGTTGAGTTATGTTTCTTCAATGCCAAATTTGTTGGCATTTTTATTATGAAAGGGTATAGCATTTTATCTTATACTTCTTCTGTATTAATTGAGAAGATCATATGATTTTTATCTTTCATTATGTTAAAGTGGTGTATCACATTTATTGATTTAACATCCTCACATCCCAGGGATAAATTCCACTAGATTATGATGTAAGATCCTTTTAATACACTGTTAAATTCTGTTTGCTGAATATCTTGTTGAGAATTGTTACACTTATATTCATCAGGAATATTAGTGTATATCCTGGCAACAATTTTTAAAAAAAAATATGACACCAAAAGCACAAACAACAAAGGCACAAATAAATAAGTAGACCTATGCCAAACTGAAAACTTCTGTACAGTGAAAGAAATAATTATCAATCAAATGAAAAGGCAAGCTAAGGAATTGAAGAAAATATCTGATAAAGGGGAAATATCCAAAATATATAAAATCATTTTATATATATCAATAACAAAAAAGGCAATCTGATTAAATAAGAGCAAAAGAACTGAATAAGCATTTACCAAGAAGACATACAAATGGCCAACAGGTGCATGAAAATGTGCTCAGCGTCACTCATCATCAGGGAGAAGCAAATCAAAGCCACAATGAGCTATCTCCTCACACCTCGAATGGCTATCGTCAAAAAGCTGACGAGACTGGAGAGGATGTTGAGAAAAGGGAATCTTGTGCACTGTTGGTGAGAATGCAAATTGGTACAGCTTCTGTATAAAACAGTATGGTGGTACCTCAAAAAATTAGAAATAGAATGACAGGATCCAGCAATCCTACTTCTGGGAATATAATCCAAAGGGCGAAAAAAGATATCAAAGTGATATCTGTACTATCATGTCTGTTGCAGCATTATTCTCAATAGTCAAGACATAGAAACAACATAAATGTCTACCAATGAATACAGGGGATAAAGAAAATGTGATATATATATATAATGAAATATTATTCAGCTACGAGAAAAAAAGGAAATCCTGCCATTTGTGACAACTTGGATAGACTTTGAGGGCATTATGCTAAGTGAAATAAGCCAGACAGAGAAAAACAAATGTTGCATGAGATAATAAATATCATACAAAATAAAAGCCAAATGCTTAGAAGCAGAGAGTAGAGTCGTGGTTATCAGGGACTGAGAGCAGGGGCAATAAGGTGTTCGTCAAACGCACAAATTTACATTTAGAAGATATGTAAGTTCTAGGGATCTAATGTGCAACATTGTGATTGTAGATAACAATACTGTGCTATATACCTGAATGCTGCTAAGACAGTGGATCTTAAATGTTCTCACCACAAAAAATGAAATGTTAATTATGTGATGTGGTGGAAGTGTTAGCTTACCCTACTATGGTAGTCATATTGCAATATATAACTATCAAATCAACACACTGTACACCCTAAAGTTATATATTATATGTCAGCTGTATTTTATTAAAGTTGGGAAAGTATTTCCCTAATAAATTAAAAAGCAGAGCAGCTGATAATTTGTTTCCCTCTTATGAAAGTCTTACCACTTTCTAGAGTTTAGTTCTTTTAGGTTTGTGTGGCTCTTATTCTTTTGGATGGGTTTTAAGGCTATGCTTATGCAACATGTTAGGCTTGTTTTAAATGTAAGGATGAGAATGATGGTCTTTTCAAATATCAGCATGTGAACTAGAAACACCTATAATGCTTTTTAAGTTTTTTTTAGCAAACTCTATCACCTAATATGCAATGCTGCAAAATACACATTCAGTACATGTTTGCTGAATAAATTTAGATAAGAAAGCAAATTTATTCTACTTTGCACCAGAGTGCAGCAGAACCAGGAGCAAGCAATGAAGTTACAGGGATGTACATTTTGGGTCAATATAAAAATGCACTGTTTAGGAAAAACAGCTAACGAAAGTCAAGCAGGCTTACTAGGGAGGTTATTCAAGTTATTTAAGTAAAGTGGTTAAGTAAAGATTTTAGGGTGAAAGTAGAAGCATATATGTACTACCTGAATGTATATCTTTAAATAATCAGAACTTTATAGCTTAATGATTCTATATTATTACAGGAAGAGCAAGTTGTTGTTTTTTTTTGTAAACCATGTAAAAGGGCTAAACGTTTATACACACTGTACCAGTGTACAAAGAAAATATGATTTCTAAGTGTTTTCAATATCATTTACTTTACCAGCTCCCATAACATAGGATAGCTTGGACAAAAACCAACAATGCATTATTTTAACATTCCCAATCAATAGTAACTTAATTTCCAGGCAATTTAATAGACGACTTTGTCTTGCTTAAGTGAACTCTCTTTCCGATCTGCCACCTGCCTGACCTTTCTCATGAAAATTGGGTAAGAACACTCTGGTTGGTCTTTGAGATATCTCTCTCTGGTGCCTTGTCTTATGAGGTGCCTAAATCTCACCTTTATAGGTGTGACTGGTCCCAAGTGGCATTTGGAGCATTTTGTGGTACAAAGTAGAGAGCACTATTTTGCCATTAGCTTTACATCATGAAGTTCCCAGAACTGTGGCCTCTTAGTTTAGTCCTACAGCTTTCTCTGCTCTGCCAATCTCAACCTTCCTCTAGGTCAGCCATTTTCAATCTTTTTCTATGTCATGGCATACATGAACTAATTACAAAAATACTGCAGTACACCAAGATACATAGTTTGTACTGATCTGACAAAACATAGTTATAGTTTTAATTCACTCACATTGGATGGCTATTGTGTTGGTGGTTGTCATTGTTTTTATTTGACAGCCTAAGAGAAATGAGGTCAGAGCCCCTGAATAAATAGTCAGGTATTACATGTTTTAAAAGTTCTTATGGCATACCAGTGTGCTGCAGAACACCAGTTGAAAATTGCTGCTCTCAGCTCCATGTGGACCCTGGGAATAATAGGTATGTCCAGGAAAAAGCCCAGCCATTGTTGATATAATGATAATGGCTTGCCTGACATCAATGTAACCTGGCATCCAAGGAGAGTGGACTGGAATGTGCATATGTGAACAATGGCAACTTCACTGTACTAATCATTGGGGGCAGTAGATGCTGTTGAATGAACATGTTTACTGTGTGGCTGTCATATTAAAAAATGACTAAATGAATAGAGCAACAAATCTGTATCAAATTTTGCATCAAGTTTGAATGTTTCTACATGGAAACTTCAGATTCAGAAGGCTTTTGTGGACAATGCAATGAGTGCAAAACAAATAAAAGTGTAGCACAAAAGCTTCAAAGGTGTTTGAGAATCTGTTGAAAGTGATCCATGTTCTAGAAGCCTTGCAACAAGCAGAACACCTGAGAATGTTGAATGTGTATGGGCTTCAAACAACAAAGTACAGTGACTGACGGTGCAAGAACCAGAAGCTGAGCTGGGGATTCCAAAACTGCAGTATCTGAGATTTTGATGCAAGATCTTGGCATGAAGTTGTCATGGCAAAATTTGTTCTATGGCTTCTGTTACCAGAGCAGAAGGAACATTGTCCTGTGGTTGCTAATGACTTGATTCAAACCATGACCACTGAAACAGATTTTCTCAAGAAGTTTGTAACTTTGAAGGGGACTGAGGTGTCATTGCCCTATGTACAATATTTCTTGTATCTTCTTCAATAAATATCTCCATTTTTCATATTACATGGTTGGATATTTTCTGGATCTCATTCAGCTAATCAAAAGAAATTTATCTGCAAAGTGGCTCTGGCAAGACTATGATCTTTACAAATTATACTATTACGGATCTCTTCCTAAGTTTGAGGTTCCCCCCAACAAAAGAAAAGACCGCATGTCTGACACCTCATTCCTTAAGCTCCATAGAGGGGACCCTAGTGTACTGTGGTGGGAATGCAGACTGTTGCAGCTGCTGTGGAAAACAGCATGAAGTTTCTTTAAAAAACAAAAAATGGTATTACCATTTGACTCAGTGATTCCACTTCTGGGAATATATCCTAAGAACCCCAAAACACCAATCAGAAAGATTGGTATCCCTATCTTGATGGCAGATTATCTACAATAGCCAAGATCTGAAAGCAGCCCAAGTGTCAATCAATGGGTGAGTGAATAAAAAGTTGTGCATTTACACTGTGGAAGTCTACAGAGCTGAAATACAAGAAGGAACTCTTATCTTTTGCAACAGTGTGGATGGACCTAGAGAGTATTGTGCTAAGTGAAATAAGCCAACCAGAGAAAGACAAATACCATGTGATCTCACTCATATGTGGAATCTAAAGAACAAAATAAATTGACAAACAGAATAAAGCCAGAGGCATAAATACAGGGAATAGGCTAACAGATCTCAGAGGGGAGATGAGTAGTGGGGACTGGAAGATTAGCTAAAGAACATATATGCATATGTGCATAGCCTGTGCACATGGACAACAGTGTGGTGAAGTGTGGAAGTGCGAATTGGATGGAGGAGGGCAAAAGGGGGTAAAATAGTATACATCAATAATAATACAAAAAATGGATGACTTTTCCTATTTAACCTTAGGAGAAGTAATAGCTTTCTGTCATGTGGGAAGACTTTGATGCCATAGTCCCCTCTTAATATTGTATATGACCAAGCAAGTTATACTCAAGTTGTGTAATAGGAAGGTTCACAGATCAGATTAAAGTGAATGATTTAATTTTACTTGAAACACAAACTGTGGCCCACAGGGAAAGGAATACAGTGTTAACCTACACTACCTAAATCCTAGGTTATGCATGCTCATAGATTTTATCTCTTTCTGTGATGCCTAAGTCTTTTACCATGATGAAGGAGGACAAGAATTGAGATTTCACAAGGGATCCCAATAGTTGGAAAGCACTGGGGCCAACAGACACTTTCTCCATTAGAGGTAGGTCTCAGGGGCACATATATCTAGTAATATCACATATATTTGCCAATGACCTGCTGTGCTGCCATGGATTTTTACTTGAGTACCTCAAAAGGAAGGCACTGATTTAATATTTCATGCATATTAAATGTCTCATGAACCTCATGTATATTTAGTGCATCATGAATATTTACTATTTACTTTGACTTTCCATCTCTAACTTCACTCACACACATGTCCCACTTACATATATGCATCTGATAGAAACAAAAATACATAATTTAAGGGGACATTAAAATATCAAATATTTTAAAATATTTTCCCAATTTTAGTATATTAAATATCATTAATCCACTGTCAAAAATGAATGATTATTTTTAGTTGATATTTATTATGAGCCTCTTTTGTGTCAGACACTATACTGGGTATGAAACATACAACCATATTAGACTGTTTCTTAACACTTATAATTTTTCAGTAATGCCAATGTCTACACAAATGTTCACAAAGAGGCTTACAAAGTAGCATATTTATTCTTTCATTAGTCTATCCTAGGGAAAATAATCAGGCATTGCATATGTTATGCTTTTGAAAAAAATTCTTATTTGAATTTTACATATATTCTTAGGTTAGGTACTGTTGGCAGGGTGGAGATCTGAGATACCGATGTAGAGGGGAATTGTTAGATATTTTAAACACGCAAAATCTTAGCACTGTATGTGTAATATGCACACCGGTATGTATTATAGATGGTTACCCTCTCGCAAGTTTTCTGTATTTTTTATGCATGCATTTTTGGGAAGTAGAAAGTAGTGACTACACTAAATTTCTTTGGAAAATCATAAAATCATAGAAATATAATAAAATAAGAAAAATTAAAAGGGGTAAGATTAATACTTAAGGGTTCAGTTTTGAATTCTCAATTTTTATCCATTAACCTAATTCTCTGGACAAAATGAAATCCAATGCAGATAAATTGACTTTATATGAATGACCGTTCTTCATAGCTAAAATGATTTTTATCTGCCTGAAGAGAGATTATACTTTTCAGATTTGGGGTGGAAAATTTTACACATATTTCTAGACTAAGAAATAAAATTAATAATGAAAATGGTAATTTATTTCATCAGAAATTTTGATTAATTTTTTGATTATTCAAAGGTGAAAGCTAAATAATGCTTCTCTGTAGAATTTTAAAACTAACTGGGATACTTATTCCTTGCATTAGCCATCAAGGTAACAATTATATAAAAGACCTTTAGTCCTTATTGAACAAATTATAAAAACTCATTAGAATTGGGTTATGAGAACACTAAAATCCTGACAGCATGATCCACAGATACATAAGTGCTTCGTTAGAGTCAGTTGTTTTCTTAAGAGAGGATTTGCATTTTATAACAGGCAAGAGCTTCCTCCGCTTATGTGGAGATTTCATTGGCATATGAAAGCAATCCCAGTACCCCTGGTTTACAACAGGATTTATATGGACAGAGACCTTGTGTCCCATTGCTCCCAGTCTCACCTTGGGATTACTGTAGGACTGGATATAATTTCACAGTAATTATCAAAAATGAACATATATATTGAATGTTGCCTGTTTCAATATATTATCTCAGAGGAGGCACAACTCTGTAAAAAACAAACCAATGTTTAACTGGCCAGCCACTGAACTTTTCAGTGGCTTCTAAATCACTTTGTGTTCCACAATCTATTGGACTGTGAGCCTACTCTTCTAGAAAATATTAGCAAAAGTGTACAGTTATCATTTTGAAGGTAAAAAAATATATGCTCTAAGTTTGTAACTTTCAATGACTGGCTTTTTTCTATTCATCAACATGAGGTTCCATCAGGTCAACTGAACAGCAATGTTATTTAGTTATCACTTTTGCCCCTTTTAGAGAAGATTGTGATATTTAGCAAATTTTAAGTATCAATTTGATTCAGTGGATCATAGATGTAACGGTAGAACGTCTGTGTAATTATCAACATTGACTGATGGTCATTAAACAAAGATGAAACACAAAATGGACTTCTGATGCAATGGCTTTATAAATGCAACAGCGGAAAGTCCACACCAAACCACAGGAAAATCTTGATTATATTGCATTTAAACATGATAGACTTCTTTAAGCATCTGGCATTTCAGGGAACACAGAAGGCCAGAATATTTTTATAAACTGACAAAACTTACAGATTCAAAGTCTGTATAGTGAAAAAGAAACAGCATTTGGTCAATTTTCATCAAATAATGATGTATTGATGAAGGTTATGAGGGATAACCACACAGTTATAAGAAGAGTGCTGTTCTTTGCAACCTCTGGTTTGAAAAGATTCAGACACCACAATATAAATTACAATATATATCATTGGGAGACTTACAGAAACAATATACATCTTTAGAAGAATTACAATCACTGAACTTCATGAAAATAATCTAAAATGGATGATTGTGGCTATCCATGAAATATGGTAATGCAAATATAATGATAGCAAGTAAAATCAGAAGCAGGGGAGTCAATATAGTAACCTGGAAATAGTGACTAAGAATTTATGCAAATTTTCCCATGTGTAGGTAATGGAAGCATTACATTTGGTAAGTTGATTTGTTGTCTCTTATCTTGGAATATGACCATTTCTATTCTCTCACTTATGAGTTCTCTCTCTCTCTCTCTTTCTCTCTATATGTATATGTATATGTATGTATATAAGTATACATGTTTATATATTACATACTATATATCATATATTTATCATATATTTTATTATATTTCTATGATTTTCCAAAGCAATTTAGTGACCCACTTTCTTTACTTAGCTAATTTTATACATGTCTACTCAAATAAATGAAGATACTAATTCTTCTAGTTGATTTGTTTATTTGACTGAAATGAGACAGTTATACACATCAATATCATCAGTGTCAGAAGAAGCAATGGACCCAGGGATTATTGAAATTAAAATTTATGTAACTTGGAGTCTTGATACCTCATTAAAAAGTTAAATTATCTCTTGCCCAGACTGGCTTTTTCCTCCCTTTTTCCCAGTACTATATCAAACGAATGATCTATTTCTAGTTTTTTACTATTTATTCTTAATATCTTACTATATTATACTATATATACTTATCAGAGCATATAATGAATTTAATCTTAAAACACCTTACCTCATCATTCCCACCATGGAAATAATATAAGAACTTTTCAGCATTTATGATTATCTCCTATCAATTCATACACCATTTTTACTTATTTAATTTTCTCATCTCAGGAAGAGTCGATTGAACATTATTATATGAGCAGTTTTTGTTTAGCTTAACATACATTTCTACTGATTTATTTGATCATTATTTCTTCTCATATATATTTCAGTCCTTCCATTTTAGGTCATTTTGTTTTATTCCTGTTAAAGTACTTCCTTTAATAGAAACTTTGGTAA
Source organism: Anoura caudifer (assembly GCA_004027475.1). Lineage (NCBI taxonomy): Eukaryota > Metazoa > Chordata > Mammalia > Chiroptera > Phyllostomidae > Anoura > Anoura caudifer. The sequence continues at coordinate 166,861 of PVKU01001316.1, read as the reverse complement.
AGGCATTTCAGTGGTTGTCAGTTTAGGTTTCATCTTAAAATGTCTTCATTTTGCTCTCTAACTTGAAAGACAAAAACAAAGTAGTCCTGTTTGCTGACATAAAGTCAATATTAAATTTACTAGTCTGTTTCTCACTAATAAAATAGCTGTAGCGCTTTTAAATTGTGTTCTCTGTTAGCTTCTCATAACTTTACCATATTAATCTGGTGTTCATTTTGAACATTGGTAGATTTCATAAAATGATTCCCTTGCTACACAATATATATTTTATAATATTGGGAAATAATTTTGGAGGTTGATTCTTTTTTTAAATTAAAGTATGTTGCCAGCCTAATAAAATATATAGATAATTTACCTGTCTTCTATTTCTGATATTATAGTGTTAATTATTTTACCACCTTCCTTAAAGAAAATAACTGAAGAAATGATGTATCACTAAGTGGTGTATCTCTTGGAAAGAAAAGTCCATACTAACTGTGAAGTCTTGAGGTACTTCCTTATTTTACACACAGTTTCATTTACTTCATTTTCCATATATGCACTAAAACTTTGATAGTTCATCATAACACTTAAGAATTATTATGGGACTGAAATTAATAATCAGTTACAAATGATAGAAGCAAGTATCTGCTAAGAATGATTAGTGTAATGATTCTTCCTTTCCTGAGTCCAAAAAAAAAAAATAGATTGTTAGTCAGGTGAGAATTAGTTTCGTATTGCCTTTTTAAAATTGCTGCTTGTTACTGAACAAGTATGAAATGGTTTAAAATAAGACTCAGGACCCTCCCTGTTTTAGAAAAGTCCTAAGAAAGAATTAAGCAGATGAAAGCTGAGACTTCATCCAGTTGGCTAGACCAAAAAACCTAACAGTGTATCCCAGGATGAGAGTCAGTTGGATAATGCACAAATGTGGTCCAAAAAAATAATGATGGAAAACAAATGAGAAAATGAAACAAAACAAAGAAACAAACAAAAAACATTCCACATAAAAACCCTGGAGAGATAGAGAGAAGGTGGTAATTTCCAAGGTGGCCTTTGACTTTGAGAGTCAACTCCACTTCACCCCTTGAAACTAATCGGATCCCAGTTGGGAAGTTTTATGAAAACTTGCTCCCAAGTCCTGAAAAGCAGACACAGCAAGTGTCGGTGATTTTTAAAAATTACCATGCTGGATTTTTATCAAAGGACATGTTAAAATATATAGGTGAATCTGAGAGGTAATGACTCCTAAATTAATTTTCATTATATTTGCTAATGGCATACAATAACATTTCATAAATTTTCATAAAGTGCTAGGTAAAATCACTGAGTTTTAGATAGAAACAAGTGAATTTCACCATTATTTCTGCCAAGAAACACCACTGTAGGCAAATTAGAATACAGTAAAACTAATTATCTGCCTGGAAAAGGGGTCTCAAAGTTGAGACCAAATTAAATCCATCCACAAAGATGCTTAGTTGGGACAGCATAGGGTTTTAAAAATTAGGTTTTATTTGTCCTTAGGCAGATTGGCGTTTCAGTTGACCACGGGCACTACAGCGCACACGTGCTTTGCATTTTCTGCCACCACTGGCCCCTAATAGTATGTGGGTATCCTGTGTCCTGTATAGGTGTGGGATCTGTTCCGAAAGGCAGTTAAGGAGCACTGAACTCCAGCAAAGTGTGGGGAAGAAGTCCATTCTAAATTAAATATGACCACTACAATTCATAAGGTGGATAAGACCATTGACTACAATTTTTCTTCCCTCTTAGTAACTATATCTTCTGCCAAGAAATGTCTTCGTGTCATCTCTCTGTGAGTAGGCTACCATTCTCTGCCTCCTGTGTTTGAGTTTGGGCACAAGACTCGCTCTCCCAAATAGAGTGAGGCAGTATTGATGATGTGCTAACTTTCAGCCTGGTCCTCAAGAAGCCCTGTGTATGTTTGTTTTCTCTTGTGTATCTCTACCATTACTATGATAACAATATGACAGGGCTGATCACTAGTCTTAGGGGAGGATAGACACAACTAATGTGTATTAGGAACATATATTTTAAAAATACATGTTAATTTTCACTGGACATCAAATGCTGCAAATTAAGTCCCTAAAGATCACATATACATATCAAATGAGAAATTAAAAAATACTATATGCCCAGTGTGTTTAGATTAGGTTTTGGTTAGGTTTAGGAGTGAAGATATGTTGCTACCATATTTTTGTAGGAGTGTAGATAACTTCCATCGTTCTGGACCACAGTTCATAATACAGTATCAAAAGTGTTAAAAATATTTATAGATTTTTTTAAAACTAACCATTCTACATGAAGGGATTTTTCCTAATGTAAGACTGTACAAACCTAAAGTGTAGAGCTCTTCATCATAGCTTTGTTTATAATAGCAAAATATTAAAAACAACAGTAGATAATTAAATGACCTAAAACATAATTGACTCTATAAAGCTATTAGGAATATTGTTATAGAAGCAAATGTACCGAATTAGAAACAAGCAGAAAAAGAATTAGTTAAGTTGCAAAGAAAAGAAAGTTACAAAATAATATCAAGGGTGTTATTGCACTTTTGTGAAAAATTATTCAAATACAAGTTATGTAAAAATTAGAAGTGTATGCCTTAAACTATGAAACAGGTAATCTAATTTTATTATCTGCATACTCTGATATTTAATAAATGTGTACTGTGTAATGGGATGGCCCCTCTTAAAGTAGTTGATTCAATGTTTTAGAGTATCTAGAGAACAGATAAAGACTCTTCTTCAGCTGTAAACTGAATCGTGAATTCCATTTCTGAACTTTTTTTTTCCTGTCTCCAGAACCTCTCTTCCCTTGTGGCTGTCTCCACTCTTGATCCTACTCTATTTTGTTTGCATTTAACAGTCAGGGGATCATTGTGTCTTGGTTTTCTCTCCTGCATTCACTGCTGAAATATAAAAAGTTAAAAAAAAAAAAGTAACCTGAATCTTTTAAATTCAACAGTATAATCATAAGTTTTCACTTCTCATTTTCTTTTTCTAAATATTCATATTTCAACTTCTAAATTATCCATATATCCTTAAAACAATTTCATCGTATACAAAAAAGAACCTTAGATCGTAAACTTAACAATAAACATTTGGCAGTTTTAACCATTATAATATTATTCATACTTCTTGTTCATTACTGTTAACATTAAGAGATGAAAGTAGATGGTCTGAATTTGCTAATGACCTTGCAGATATGGAAATTAATTTTACAATTCTATTTGGGTTTCTAAGAAAATGCACTGAATGAAAAGTTTTTAGTATTATCTGGTCCAACCACTGCAAAGAATCTTAGGTCAGAAAACAAGGGCAGATCAATCTTGATTTCGGTAATGTTCTCATTGTTCTTCCCTGCTGTGAAATGTAATCAATGTCCAATCTTCTGAGATAACTATAACTGTGTACCAATTCCACTGAGTGTTTTACTAAATATAGAATTTTACTTTATTTTGATTAGTGTTCTGTGATAATTTATATCAGTTTTCCATCTTTTTCTTAGAAGTGCTCATATTTATCTCAATTGCTAAATCAACAATACAATTTCTTTTAATAAACCCTCAGTCATTGAGCCTAGAAAATGTTCTCTTGTATTTTGAAAATTCAAAGTACAGATTGAGTCAGCTTTTTGTTGTTGTTGAAGGCTTTAGGGTAGTTTCAGTTTTTTCTATAGTTCTCAAAAGAAAATAAATTTTAAATGTATAAAATAATTAAAAAGACCCTAGAAAGTAATGACTTCTGAGACTTTTTAAGAATATCATTATTCCCCTATTTTAAACCACCAAAATAAATGTAAATAAAAGTCTATGATACATAAGAATAAAATCCATTTAGAGGAGTCAGACAGTCTTCTTTGTAATATTAATTAATGTAGATGTAAGGCTTTATCTAAGGACTACAAACATCAATATTTCTTTTTTTTAAACTAGAATGATTTATTCATATGAATTTCTTTATAGGATTCTAAGTTTAAACTATTAGTATACAAGTATTTAATATTTTTGCAAAAAGGTTTTAAAAAATATGAACTTGATAGTTTAAGAAAGCATGAGATATAACTGGAATTTGATGTGTTTTCCCATAGAAATTGACTTTTTCCTCTCAATGTTGAATTGATATGTTAAATCAAATTATTTTATTTTGCCAATGTAAAGTAATTATATACTCCTTTTCATTATATGACTGTCACCAATTAACCAGCTGTATGGCTTTTGAGCTGTTACAATTCCACATTCCAATCATAAAAAAAGATTTAAATATAATATCAATTATTCATTTATTCAACTGTTCATTTATTCTGCCCTTCATTCAACAGTCATTTTAGAGTCTTTGTTCATGACAGACCCTGAAGATATTACAACGAACAAGGAAGAAATAGTGTTGCCATCTCAAAACTTACCTACTGGTAGAAAAACCCAACCCTCAAACTCTTGCATACATTTAGCTCTGTCCAAAATGTCCAGAGAGACATTAGATCTGCACCAAAAGGCCCTTGATATTTGGTCCTGTCCAAAAACCCAGTGAGATGTTTGGCCAATATTTAATATAAATGCAGCTCTTCTGCTGGATTCTAACACTGACCCACCTACCTAACACCGTGTGCCATTGCCAGCTGGTCTACTGAGGCGAGACAGGTCACTATTGTCCATGTAGCTACAATACAAGTATTTCACTTACAAAACATAGTATCTTTTATGTATTAATCTTGTGAACTCTCTGGGATGTTTTCTAAGCCTGGGTGTGTTAAAAAAATAATTATTCTCATCTGAGGACATGCTTATTGATTTTGGAAGAGAAGGGAAGAGAAGGAGAGAAGAAGAGAAACATTGATATAAGTGAGAAACATCAGTTGGTTGCCTCTTGCTCACTCCCTGACCAGGAGGCAAACCTGCAACCTGAGCATGTGCCCTGACCAGGAATTGAACCCACAACCTTTCAGTTTATAGGATGACACTCCAACCAACTGAGCCACATGGGCCAGGGCTAAGCATAAGCATTTGGGACAGACCCAAACATCAAGGATCTTATGGTGTGGACCTTTCAGACAGGATCAAATATTTGCTAATACCAAAAACAACCATAAAACATACAAGTGGAAAAGGTATAACAGGGTGCCATGGGGACACTGAGGAGTGGCAAGTGACTCCCTGTCCAAGGGAGGTTTCCCAGAGAGAGGTGATATCATTAGCATACCTCAGTCCCACCTTTTCTCTCCTTTATACCTATTGGCTCTGGAGGCCTATGTCTGACCTTGAGACATACAATGTTTGAGGTTAACGAGGGAGCAATATTGACAGTTTTCTAAAAGGCAAATTGATGATGTTCAAAATGTTTATGTATTTGACCTAATGTGTGTATTCTACGAATTAATCCTCAACAGGCACTCATATATATAAACAGAAATTTATGCTCAGTAATATTTACTATGATAGCAAATACTGGAAGAATTTTAACAGTGAGGGATTAATAATAAAATATCAGGATATACAGAACTAAAAATATAATGATCAGATAACTAACAGAAATAATATATATCACTTAAATACTAGGAAAGACAATATCATTAATTCCTTTAAAAATTATCTAGTTTTAAAACACATGTACACCGTTTGTATCAGACCATTTTGTGTGTTCGGCAGCTGTACTCAACTCACTCATATTCTAAGCAATCAAAATAATTTACAGTACCTCACTGAGTCTATTTTACAAATTCACAGAAAAAAAATGGCTATGTTGGTAGCTCCTAAAGTGGTAGAAATCTGTAGAATTGGGGAGAAAATGAATACCAAACGTTTTTAAGTATTTAACTCTCTGGAAGATTTAAACAGAGTAATTTATACACATTATCTTGTCAATCCCTTGCAACAATAATAGCTCCTTGAGAAAGGTGATATTAATCTTTTTATATTGACCAGGACGAGGTTCAGACATATCAAGTTACTCTCCCAAGGAAAGGCAATGCCTGTCACGGTGCTCTAACGTGGAACCAGGGCATGTGAAGCTGCAACTCAAACTGTTACAGCGTACACATTATGATGACACCCATATTAATTATGAGGAAAGCGAGGTCTGAATCGTGAAGAAACTGAAAGGCCATATGTAACATATAATGTCATACAGCTACTAAAGATACTGCTGATTTTCAAATCTATGTGCCTTAATGTTGAGTCTCGTGTCTTTACCCCACTACATTTATCTATATGCTTGGGATATACTGTCCTTTCAGACTCCAGCAATAGATGAATTTTGAAAAGTAAGTGAAGTGCAAAGGACTGTTGGAGGGAAGCCGTGTTCCCCATGGTTTTCCTACTAGCCTAACTCCATAACTTTAACAGGTAAACACGTTACATCGTTGTTTTGACCTGAGGTTCATTGTCCAGTGAGAAACCTCCAACATGAAACTCCGCAAACTACTTTTGACACTTATCGGTCACAGCAACTTCTCCATACACTGCACAAATATTTTATTGTTTTGCGTTTTTTATGTTTTTACCTTTCTTGAAATAATAAAGCATAATATGCTGAAAATGTTGCATATTTTCTATCTTCAATATAAAAATGGCTATACAAAATTTACCAATTTTGATTTTTTTAATCGACACTGATATGACAGCTGTCAAAATACAATCTAACAAAATTGTTTCAAATGAGGTTAAAGACAACTAAGCACCACTAGAGCTGTCTTACTAGAAAAATAAAATGACTATTTGGACAACCCAATATTTAGCTCAGTGCAAGTCCTCACCTGATTTGTCCTTCAAAGTCTAAAGTTTAGACCCTTCTGTGTTATCTCCAGGGCTACAAGGTGCTGCCATCTTGGGCTCTGGATCTTTCTCACTCTCAGATTCTGAGGTCAAATGTCAGCAATCTGAAGTATCGAAATGTATCTGATTTATAACAAGTCAAAATAGATTTTAAGCAGACAAAAAGCATATAAAAACCTCAAATGTCTTGCCTAGATAATTAGAAAAAAAGGACAGAAATAGCAGTAATAACAAAGACATTACTTGTCAATTTCTCAATCATCTGCTTACTCATTCACCTGGAAAACAAAACTTCCGCACAGAAAGGGGACAACGATATTCTATACCTGATGAATGAAAGTAATGAGCTTCCTCCGCCTGTGGAAACTGGGCCAGCCACAACTGTATCATCGCTGAGGTGGAAACCAATCATCACTCAGCCTATATTAATGCCATGATGTCGTGACTGTGACTCACGCGATGGTCTGCTGCACACAGCAGTTCTCATAAACAAGCCCCGCATTCAGAATGCCACAATATGTGCTCAGGCAACTGGCAGAGGCAGCATAAATATTGATCAGGATCATAATTGCAGTTTATATTGGCATAATGTCCTCCTTATGAAGCATTTAAATCACTCTGAATGTTTTCCTCAAATTTGTCTTAATTCAAATATAGTTGTGACTGCTGTTTATCTCTACCATGATATGAAAAATAAATCAAAAGTACAAACACAATTTGTGTTTGGGCAGGAAGGTAATGTCTAGCTTACTTAAGAAACAAACTGGTGTTATAATCCTTTAAAAGAGGGCTTGGCAGGTATTTATAATGTTGATGTCGCATTTTACTAGTAACAAGGCATTTTCATTTTCTTATTCAAGCATGTGAGGCTGTTTTTCTCTTGGGTAACCATGAGAGTCGTTCCATGGGCCCCTATCAGTGCATGGTTTGAATTGTAATAGTATTTATAATTATTGTCCAAGTCACTTGTTTCTTTTTCTTATTCTCCCTTTTTTTCCCTCATCCCATTTTGAAATATAGTTAAACTTCAAAGTAGTTTCATAAAAACTTGGATATTGTGTTCTAAACTGAGCTTATTCTATATATTGGGGCCATTATTTCTATGTTTAGTCTCTGTTCTGTCTTCTGCCCATCTGCATTGTAAAATTTCTTTTCTCTACTGGATTATTCTTCTCTCTCTCTCTCTCTCACACACACACACACACACACACACTCTCTCTCTCTCTCTCTCTCTATCACACACACACACACAGACACACACACACTCTCACACACTCCCCATCTCCCATCATAGAACAAACTTGGCTCTGGCATCATCCTCCCAAACGCCAATCCCCTGTTCACAGAGAACTTCTGAATTCACTTCCTTGCCCTCTATTCTCCCTTCCGCACTTTCTAGTCCCTCTTTTTTCCTCACTATGCCATTGTTCTTTTCAAGTTCATCAAAAGCCCTTAAGGTCAGCAATTAAAGTACACATTATTATGCATGTGGGACATGGCCTCTCAGAAGACTTTGCCATAGAGGCCAAGCCCTTTTCCATGACACACTTCCTTCTTACGTGAAAACATCTTTCTTGTTTTTTTCCTCCCTTTCCATCAGCTCCTTCGCCATCATTTCAGCTACTATGTTCTCTCGAAATATTTCTTCAATTACTTAACTCTGTTTCACTAAGATTTTTTTCCTGAGGTTTTATCTTTTGTCTTTTGTGTGGAATGTATTCCCTTTTTCCCTCAATTTGCTTGACTCTCTCTGTGCCTGTTTACATATAGTAGATGGGGCAACCACCTCTCCCAGGCTTGAAGGAGTAGCATTGTGTAGGAGATGAAACTTGTCACTCAACCCTGTCCCAGCTCTTGCTTGTCTCTCAAACCTTTGTGCTTGTCTAAGAAGCCTATTATATTCTTAATGACTCACTGTAGTTGAAGTGTGCCAAGACCGGTCTGTCCCCAATGGGTGGATTTCAGCACCTAGATTCAGACTAATTGGAAGTCAGATCTTCAGGTAGCAGCTTTCAAAAGCATGCAAACATATATATAGTCCTGTGGGACTGCAAGTGTAAGCCCTGGTGCCACTAGGGTTAGGGAGTCTGGAAGTGTCCCACAGGCAGAGACCACATAAACTACTAGGACCCCAGACATAAAAAGTAGGGCAGCTGAGGTACCAAAGCTCCCCTCCAGGAGATACTGGAGCTCTGGAACAGGGCAAGGCGGGAGCAGGAAGGGTAGCCCACCCTTCCTGGCCTCTGGAGAGGATGGAAGTTCTTAGAAACCGGTCCCTCAGGCTGCAGCTATAATGAGAAGGTAATAGGCCACTTTCATAGAAAGACTGAGCTCCTAGCTCTGTTGCCTCTTGCTGTGCTTTCATGGTGACAGCCATTTAAGAACACTTTTCCCATGGCCACTATCCTATGAGACCTATAAGCATAACCCCTGCTGGCTGCTAGAGCCAAGCAATGTGGAGGTGTCTCCTGGAGGCAGCCGCAAACATCAGTGAGCCAGACAAGAGGGTGAGCTCCTTTTTGGGAGATGGCAGTGAGCTGGAGTGAGTCAGAGGGTAAGTACAAAGATGGCATCCACCTGTCTCCCTTCCCTAAGAGCACCTAGGTATGTCTGTAGGTGTGTGCCAGGCTCCTGATCAAGCAAATAGGTCTGTTTCACAGAAAGACTGGGGCTGGGTTTCAGTCTGCTGTCTGTACAGTGCCCTGGATTCTTGTCTGCCAAGAACTATCTTTCTGATTGGTCTACTCAAGGGATGTCACCCAAGGGCAAACACAAAAAATCGGTACCGGATGCGGGTAAAAGCTCCCCTTTGGGGTATCCTGGCACTTTAAAGCTTGGCAGAGGCTGAGTGTGAAGATGGCACTCACCTGGAAAAAGATAAAAGCAGAGAGATGTTGCCTTGGCTAGACTGAGACAGAGGCGGAGCACGAAGCTGGTGCCCGCCAGCCAGCGGGCCCCGAGATGCGCTAAATTGTTTGCCTGCTCCTTAGGCTGGCACTGTGAGGCAAGCAAATGAGCCACATTCACATCAGCTCTGGGCACCTCTTGATTGTCTGCCTCTGCCCTGAGCCCTTTCAGAGCCATTTCTCAGTTGTTAACTGTCTGGTGGGTCTCAGGGACATGTGTCTCATTGTTTTTCAAAGCGGTGTGTTGTGGAGGTTCATCTCTCAGTTGCAGGTCTTAAAAGTTAGGGTGCCCAATGTGGGGTTCAAACACTTCTATCATCAGGGAGAAGCTCCAGGTTTTTAGTTCTCTCCCGATTGTGGGTCACCCTGGCAGGGATGGGGTTTTTGGTGACATTGTTTCCCAGCCTCTTTTTCCTCTTCCAATGTACATCTTCTCTCTGTCACCCAGTGCATAGAAATTGCTTAGACAGTTTTCAGTTTTCTTTGTTACAAGAGGTTGTTCCATATGTAGCTGTATTTGGCGCATCTGTAGATGGAGGTGAGCCCAGGATTTTCTTGCATCACCATCTTAAACCAGAAAACCTCAAATGTATCTTACCTGTTGCACTGAGTCCAGAGCTCTGGCAGAGAGCCCATCTAGTCCTCTGTATCCCATCCTGCCTCATGGCTTTACATACCATCCACAGAGGCTCCTTACTCTTAAATCTATATTTGCATCTCTCACCTCTTCCCTGAGTTTCAGGCTTAATTCCTCACCTGCTTACTTGACAACTCTACTTGGGTGTTCAATAAACCACAAACTTATCATTTGCCAAACTAAAGGGTTGTATCTACAATCTCCCTAATATTTTCTTCCTCATTTCTATAAACAATACCACCATTTACTGAATTTTTAAGCCAAAATAATCCCCATGAATCTCCTTAGGAAGAGTGAAATTTATCTCCAAAATAAGTGTCAGGTGTGTCCACTTTGTTTCATGGCTACCACTCCAGTCCGAGCCATACCATCTCTCACCTAAGCTGCCACCAGTCTTATTATTGGTCACCCTCCAATCGCAACCTTCTGTCCAACCCATTGTTCATACAGCAAACACAATGAGCTTTTTTTTAAACAATTTTATTTTTCAATTACAGTTTACACCTCACATTATTCTGTATTAGTGTACTGTGCAGTGGCTAAACAATCATATACTTTACAAAGTGATCCCCCGATATTTCAGGTACCCACCTGGCACCATGCTCAGTTATTTCAGCATTATCGCCTATATTGTCTATGCTGCAGTTTACATCGCCATGACTGTCGCGTAACTGCCAATCTGTAGTTCAACTCCCTTCACCTTTTTTATGCAGCCCCCCACCCTCTTCCCTTTGGCATTCATCAATCTCTTCTGTGTGTTTATAGCTTTGCTTCTATTTTGTTTGTTCATCTATCATGTTCTTTAGATTCTACATGTAAGTAAAATCATGCAATATTTGTCTTTCTCTGGATTATTTCACTCAATACAAAAAAAAACTAAATAAATAAAACTCAATACAAAATGCAACTCAATTCAAAAGAAATAAACAGCCTAATTAAAAAGTGGGCAGACGACCTGAATGGACACATTTTCAAAGAGGACATATATTTGGCCAATAGACATGTGAAAAGATGTCTAACATTACTAATCATGAAAGAAATGCAAATTAAAGCCACAATGAAGTATCACCTCACACTTAAAAAAGGCTATTGTCAATAAATCAATGAACAAGCGTTGGCAAGGGTGTGGAGTAAAGGGAACCCTAGTACACTCTTGGTGGGAATGCAGACTGGTGCAGCCACTGTGCAAAACAGTGTGGAGTTTCCTCAGGAATTAAAAAGAAAACCGCCTGATGACCCAGTGATCTCACTTCCGTGTATATGAGAGGGGACTCCCACAAAAACCTGAGGTTATCTCGGATAACCCCTTGTAATAAAGGCTTCCTCAGCTCCGTGAGTATTCTAGAAATCCATCTGTATCAGTGTACCAGCTGGCATTGTTGTGAGAGGTCACATTCAGCTTCATTTGCTCATTTCATGATGGGTGATTTGTGAGCACACCTGCCCACACCGTGCTAAGTGTTCAGCAGTTTTTGACCAAACACAGTGCGACTCCTCTGTCCCACCCTCCCTATTCATCTAGTTTCACCCCAAGCAACATTATTTTGTTTCCCCAATGAAAAAAGTCCTCAAAGGGAAATGTTTTGCCCATGTGGAAGAGGTGAAACAAAAAAATGGCAGAAGCACTAAAGGCACCAAAATCAACAAGTTCAAAAACTGTTTTGAGCAGTGGAAAAAATGTCTTGACAGGTGTATTGCATCAAATGGAGAATACTTTGAAGGTGACTGAAGTTTAAACAGGTAAGAAAAAATACACATTTTTTTTTATAAATAAATTCTGGTCTTTTGGGATAACCTCCTCTTATATTTGAAGAAACCCCAAATGCTAATTCAAAAGAATATATGCACCACTATGTTCATTTGCAGTGTTATTTACAATAGCTAAGATAAGAAAGCAACTCAAGTGCCCATCAGTAGATGAGTAGATAGAAAAGAAAGGGTACATATATTCACAATGGAATATTACTCAGCAATAAAAAAGAATAAAATCTTACCATTTGCAACAACATGATTGGAACTAGAGGGTATTATTGTAAGTGAAATAAGCCACAGTGTACTTTTTAATAACAAAACTCAGAACATGATATTTTTCTACTTCCTTTGATGGCTCCCCATACCCTTAAAGTTTAAGGTATACAACATATTGATAGGATACATTTATACTGAAATACAATTGCTATTGTAACATTAACTAATAACTATCAAATAATTATCATGTATTCTAGTGGTGGGAACGATTAAAATCTAGTCTATTAGCAAGCTGAATACTTATAACAGTTTTGTTGTCTATAATTACTGTACTCTGTTAGATCTCCAGGATTTATTTATATATTAGTTGCAGATGTTGATAAGTTATCTCTTTATCATAACATAAAATTATTATTAGGATTAAATGAGAAAGATGATGAAAACTTCTTGACAGTTCCTGCATTAGAAAGCATGCCATAAATGATAATTATTACTTTATCTGATCTTTAATAGGCTTCTATTCTGAGGGGAGAAATGTCCTATCATATTCTTTCAGAATTACTTTTAATTATTCCTGAATAAAGCAAATCAAAATGAAAAGACTTATTTGATTCATTTGCATGGTATTATTCAAATAGCAGCAAAACCCACCTCTAATTTTTGTGTGTGTGATGTCACTCTCTCTAGTAAAAGACCCTAATATCCAGATATTCCATGCATTTTGCTAGTGCTTCTATCTAGATAATCATGACAAAGTAAATGTTTTCTTCCAATTTCAACCTTGAGGTCATCTATCTCTGAGGTGTCCACAACACATAACAAACCAGGAATTAAAATCCAGGAAGAATAAAGTTAAATGAGCTGTTCTAAAATTTTCATTTTTCTACTTAGTTTTTTAAGAAAAAATTGTATGTGTTAAAAAATTTACCATCATGGTGAGCCGTATCCAGGCCTTCTTCACTGAATTCTCAAGTAAGCCCAAAGACACATGGGAAACCAAATTTTGGAAGTACCAAGGTTATGTAAAGAATAGCACAGCAAAATTATCCTCATAATGTAATAACATGGAGGAGATAAACAATTTGGAAAATCTTTTTTGACCTTGACAAGTTCTGGCTCCAATTTCATTATTTGGCTTCAAATTTGAAAAACCTGTTATGCACAGCTCTTACCCTGACCACTTGAAGTGGAGAGATAGCACAGGCTTTACTATGGATACTTGAGGGCACAGATGCAGAAGAGAAAAGCATATTTTGAAAAGTTCGATATGTTCTTTTTAATAGACCATATTTTCAGTTACAAAGAATAAAACCTTAAAAGCTATGTGTAATACATAGTACATTGTAGGAAAAAAATTCACCTTCTTAGGTCCTTTCTTCCCCGAAATGGTACTTATATAATCCTCTTAAAATATTGAAGATGATATCTCAGGTTTATAGCACTAACCCATCCATGTCTGGAGTGTGGCTCCTGAATTACTCAGAAGAAACCTTGTGATTATCCACATAGTATAATGGGGAACATTTTTTAAATAGAAAGAAATGATCTGAAATATTTGATGGAAATCTTGCATGAGCACAGAGGCAAAGACTAATATGAGCAATGTGTACTATACCCAATGAAATTTGAGATTTACTTGGGAAAGACGAGGTTTAAATGCCAAGGGATGATAGAAGATACTATTGAATGTGTACTTGGAGGCCCCAAAGCATAGGGCTATGAATGTAGAATTAAAACTTTTGGAGTAGGTAGAAGAGGGTAAAGGGGATTTAAAGGGTAACAGAAGGAGACTTGACTTTCATCGGTGAGCAAACAATGCCATATATGGATGATGTAATATAAAATTGTACACTTGAAACCTATATAATTTTATTAACCAATATGACCCCAGTCTATTCAACAAAAATTAAAAAACTAAAGTAAAAAATAATGCTAATACAATTAGATACAATACTGTGGTACAGGTTTATGTATTTAGTACATTATACTTTTTAGTCATTATTTTAGAATGTATTCTTCTACTTATTAAAGTTCGAGGCCAAATATATGGTGAAGAAAGATGATTTGACTTTGGGTGGTGGGCACACAATTCAATATACATTTTATTTATCACAGAAATGTAGACTTGAAGCCTATATGACCCTATTAACCAATGCCTCCCAAATAGATTTAATAAAATAAAAAAGAAAAAAGTTTGCGGTAAAAAACGTTGGGAGTAAGTGGGAACCTACTAAGGATTTCTCTCATAATATATTATTATGGCAAAGATTGCAGCATTTTAAACCACTTGTGAGCTCAATGTGGTACCCATGTTTTCCAAAGACATAATTGCAACCAAACTGAATTGTGGAATTCTGTTTTCTTCTGAGTCAAGAGAAGGTTCCATTATCATAGCATTATTAATATAGATCTGTGGTTCTAGGATTTTTTTTTTTATTTTTAGGACCCTTTTACACTTAGTCTGTTCAGAATGTCATAACAAAGTACTGTCAGTTGGGTGGTTTAAACAATAGAAAATTACTTTCTCACACTCTGGAGACAGGATGTCTGAGGTCAGGGGCCAGCATGGTCAGGTCCTGGTGACAGCTTTCTCTCTGGCTTGCCCATGGCTGCCTTCACCTTGTACTCCTACTGGGCCTTTCGCTTGTCTGTGTGTGTGAGTGAGTGTGCACAGAGAGAGTGAGAGAGGGAGAGCGAGAGTGAGAGCTTTCCCTGTTCTCTTATAAGGTCACCAATTCTATCAAATTCGGACCCCACCCTAAGACCTTATTTAATCTTAATTACCTTCAAAAAGCTTAACGCCACATAGAGTTACATTAGGGGTTAAGCTTTAACATGTGTATTTTGAGGGTACACAATTCAGTCTATAGCAATACTTTAAAGATTATTGCAGATCCCAAAGAGCTTTTGTTTATTTAGATCAAAACCATTTGCTATGTTAGGAAAGGAAAATAAGAAATTTTAAAAACAGAGTACACAGTGCACATCCCATTAGCTGTCTAGAAAACTCTGCTTTACACTTATAAGAAAACAGAATGACAAAGGGAAATAGAACTTCAGTATTTTTATGAAAATGATTTTGACCTTACAGACACCATGAAATCATCTTGGGATTCCTTGGGTTCCCAAATAAACTTTGAGAACCAATCACTTAGAAGAAAGTTGAGCACCCTTCATATTTTTTTTTTAAATAAGCAATTCTTCAAAATAGAAGCTGTTATGTAATTTTTCATTTTGGCAGTTATCTCGGAGTCTAAAGATTCCCTTTTTAGTTCTAAAGTTAATACACAAAACCCCCCTTTCCCATTTCACATGGTAAGTGAAATAAGTGGAGGAAGCAGAATACAAAAAGGTATACATAGTATGATAGTAATTTCATTTTTAAAGTCCATAAAAATGAAATAAAATACTATAAGGACTTCTATTAAAAAGTTAACAATTTTCTTTTTCATTCTTTTATTTTCCAACGTTTTTGCAATGAACATATTTAAATTACAATAATTATGTACTTTTTCTCCCAATTACTTTGTAAGCTCCTAAGAACCAGGGATACCTATGCTTCATTTCTTCCTTGCTGTGATTGACAGGTTGTCAAATAAATAAATCAGTGAGCAACAACAACAACAAAAATAATAATACACAGATATTACGGGTAAGTCCCCCACCCTGAAACTGCCATTTTCATACACAAACCCATAGGCAGTTATAAGCTTCCATTCTTATCTTTATGACTGCCTACTCTCCTCTTAGAACAAACCAACTCCAGGGCTGTGCTCAGGGACCGGACAAAAGATGGGCAGATTTAGATTTTACCAGGAATGGCAGAATACTTACCTCCTCATTTTCTTTCTTTACATCAAATTCTTGTCAATCGTACAGCACTCTGTGCACACACACAAATGCACACAAACACTATCTTGATCTTCAAACCGAGCAAAGCATTCATTGAAACTATTTTAATATGAAAAGACCACTGTAGGATTGAATTCCAAATTCTTTAAAAGATACTAGTTTCTATAATAGCTCATTTCTTCTAGTACTGGCTGTGATTTTTCTTATCAAATGTCATTGAATGTTTGCCACCAAAGATTTGGTCTTATCTTTTTATAATTTTATGTAATCTCTAAGTATTTCTTCCAATATCAGCAATTAAAATACTTGGGACAGAGCTTCATTCTGGAATGATATTCTCTTCTTAGAATGTTATTGTTTTAAATAATTGTTGAAAACACTGTGAAATTTTGTGCCAAGCCACTGAAAAATGTCTTTCAGTCAATTGATATGTGGGGAAAATATGTATATTCCTTTTGCATATCAGAATTTCAATGTTATGTTGACTTTTAAAGTCCTAATAAAAATGAAGTTTCCATTTTGACAACTTGGGTCAAATTAATAGAAACAAAATGCTTGAAATAAAGGTGATTTAGTAAATAAATAGCAGGACTTGGGGTTGGAAAGCCCCAAGAATTATACTAATTCTCAGTATAAAAGAATTCCAAATATGCAATCATGAATATTTTGTTCCCCATTTTAAGCAGATGTTAAGACAAATGATGTGGATCCCCCAATCTATTTTATGATTGTCTTTAAGAAATAATTACTTCCATGTACTCAATTATCGAGCAGTATCAACAAGAATTTACCACCTTCAGAAAGGCATTACAAATGGAAATTATAGATAAGCTATTCAATAATGAAATGGCAAACTGTTTTGTTTGACACTGGATTTTCCTAGATAATGTGTCTTATTCAAGAAGTTAGGATATGTAACTGCTGTAATCAGAGTGGCCAAGTTAGCAACTGTGTAATAAAAATCACATATTTTTAAGTTTTGAGTACAGTTAATAGTATGTATGTTGACTTTAGTTATTTTTTACACAAAAGAAATGCTTCTTTAAGAAGGCAAGTGACTTCACTCTAATTTTTGTGGTTAGAGAATGGAAAAGTGATAAGTATCAATTCTCTTTATTTCTCTCAATCCAATCTTGCTTTTTATCGTCTTGCTAATTAGTCTAGGGAAAAAAATCTAATTATTTTTCTTTCTAAAATCCACTCTTATTGCAAGAATAAAAAGATATTAGGATGGTTGAACAGCTCACTATTCTTCTAGTTCACTTAGGAATATTTAGAAAGATCCTTAAAAATCCAAATCACCTAGATTATTTCCACCTTGAGAGACCAATTAATTAATTGTATTCTGCTATGTTCCATTGGGCAATGTTTCATACCCCAAATTATCATTCTAAAGCATTATTTTTAAGGCCAGAATGAGGAAAATAAATAAACACAAAGTCTTTTGCCTCATGGTTCCAAACAGATATCGAGTTAAGAGAGATCTGATATATCAATAGCAGGAGGCAGTTCTGAATGCTAAATCAAATTACACCTTTTTCTGTTGGGATTTCAACATCTGCCTCTGTGCAGATTGATTAGAATAAAGCAGGCCATCAGAGGCCCTTTGTCTGTGTTTGACTGGGTGAAACAGCTGACAAGTGGCCATCAGATTACCCACAGAGGGACAGCTGCAAGATAGGAGTTTGACAGCTGACTTCATTATAATTCCTACACTGCAGACTAAAATGGATTTGTCCTTTAATTGAGCTGGGCCAGCAAACTGCCCAGAGAGGAAATGGAAGGGAAAAATGGTTGGATACTGATAACAGGGAAGGTAGCAGGTGAATACCACTCTAGGACAGAGTAGACAGGAGCAGGAAACCCCTGCAAAGAAATGTTTTGGTATGTTGTGAATTTCAATCACCATATTGAAATTTTCATAACTTGGCTATCGAAATGTTGTCAAAAGTTCTTTTATTAATCAGGAAACTTTTGTTTCCCTTACCAGGCAATATCCAAAATATTTGCCTGTCACTTCCTTTCTCACATGTTTTTGAATTTTACATAAAAAAAAGAAGTTTCTTTGAAATGCCTATCAACAATTATGTATAAAAAAAACAAAGAAGGTCCCCTATGGTTAATAGGACTCTGAATAGAATCTGATAGAAAAAAAAATACAGATTGTCAAATTATATGGTCTGTTATGATTCAGTATGTATACATATAATCAGGAACATGAAAGAGTATAAGGTTAAATATTCTTGTGAAATACTGCAATCTAAAATATCAAAGGCAATTGATACACTACTTTGTACTAAAAAGATAATTTAAAACTATATGTATTGTGAAAGTGTTATAGATTTTTGCTGAGGGATAATAACTCTGCAATAGGATTTAACACAAACACCACACACACACACACACACACAGGCACACACACATACTCCTGTTCCTCATAATCCTTCCTCATTGACTCTTTTTAAAATTTATTTATTTTTATTTTTTATTTAATCTTTATTGTATTTTTCCATGACCTTTTAGTCCCCTGATATTACTTGCCTCTCCCCACCACCACACCACTGTTGTCTATATCCATGAGTCCTTTGTTCTTTTGCTCAATTCCTCCACCCCGTCCTTTCCCCTCCCCACTATCTGTCATCTGCTCTCCATCTATGAGTCTGTCCCTATTTTCCTCGTTAACTCAATTTGTTCATTTAATTCTATGTATGAGTGAAATCATATGGTATTTGTCTTTCTCTGGCTGGCATATTTCATTTAGCATAATGTTTTCCAGGTCCATCCATACAGTCAAAAATGGCAAACTTTTCTTCTTTTTCTATGGCCAAGTATTATTCCACTGTAAATATCTCATAGTAGTTTTTATCCACTAATCTATTGATGGACACTTGGGTTGCTTCCATATGTTGGGGATTATAAATAATGCTGCAGTGAACATAGGGGTGCTTCTGTTCTTTCAAATTAGTGTTTTGGGTTCCTTTGAATATACTCCCAGAAGTGGGATTGCCGGTTCAAAAGGCAGATCCATCTTTACATCTTTGAGCTATCTCCACACTGCTCTCCACAGTGGCTGCACCAGTCTGCATTCCCACCAACAGTGAAAAAGTGTTCCCCTTTCTCCACATCCTTGCCAGCGCTTGCTTGTTGATTTATTGATGGTGGCCATTCTGACAGGCATGAGATAGTATCTCATTGTGGTTTAATTTGCATTTCTCTGATGATTAATGACTTGAGCATCTTTTCATATGTCTATTGGCCATCTGTATGTCCTTTTCAGGAAGTATCTTTTAGTCCTTTGCCCATTTTTTAATTGGGTTGATTATTTTTTTTGGTGTTGACTTTTATAAGTATTTTGTAAATGTTGGATATTAACCCCTTATCAGATGTATTGGCAAATATGTTCTCCCATTCTGTGGGTTGTCTTCCTATTTTGTTGACAATTTCTTTTTGCTGTGCAAAAACCTTTTAGTTTGATGTAGACCCATATATTTATTTTTTCTTTTGTTTTCTTTGCCTGGGGAGATATATCCAATAAAATATTGCAATGAACAATGTCTGAGATTTTGTTTCCTATGTTTTCTTCTAGAATTTTTAAGGTTTCAGGTCTAACATTAAGGCTTTAATCCATTTTTAATTTATTCTTGTATGTGTTGTAATAAGGTGGCTTAATTTCATTTTTCTTTACATATCTGTCAATTTTTTCTAACACCATTTACTGAGGGTTTTTTGTGGGTTCATTTCTGGACTCTCTGTTCCATTTATCTGTGTGTCTGTTTTTATGCCAGTAACATGCTGTTTGGATTAATATGGTCATATAATACAGTTGGATATTAGGTAGTGTAATTCCTCTAACTTTGTTCTTCTTTCTCAGGATCACCATTGCTATGTGAGGCCTTTTGTGTTTCCATATTAAGTTTTGAAGTATTCTGTAAAATATGTCATTGGAATCTTGATATGAATTGCATTCAATCTATAGATTGCTTTGGGTAGTATGGACATTTTAATGATGTTAATTCTTCCTATCCATGAACACAGTATGTGCTTCCACTTCTTTGTATCTTCTCAATTTCTTTCTTCAGTGTCTTATAACTTTCCAAGTACAAGTCTCTTACATACTTGGTTAGGTTTATTCCTAGGTATTTATTCTTTTTGTAGCAATTGTAGAATGGGATTGTGTTCTTAATTTCCCTTTCTGTTAGCTTGTTATTGGCATATAAAAATGTAACGGATTTCTGGGTATTAATTTTGTATCCTGCTACTTTGCTGAATTCATTTATCAGTTCTAGTAGTTCCTTGGTGAAATTTTTGGAGTTCTTTATGTACAGAATCGTTATCTGCAAATAAAGGCAATTTTACTTCTTCCCTCCCATTTGGATGCCTTTCAGTTGTTCTTCTTCTCTGATTGCTGTGAGTAGGACTTCTAGTACTATGTTGAATAAGAGAGGTGAACGTGGACATCTTTGTCTTATTCCTGATCTTAAGGGGAACACTTCTAATTTTATCCTTTGAGTATGAGACCCGCAGTGGGTTTGTCATATGTGGCCTTTATTATGGTTAGGTATGTTCCCTCTTATCCCACTTTGCTGAGAGTTTTTATCACAAATGGATGCTGAAATTTATCAAATACCTTTTCTGCATCCATTGATACGATCATGTGGTTTTTATTCTTCATTTTATGTGGTGAATCACATTTATTGATCTGTGACTGTTGTACCAACCTTGCATTACTGGAATAAACTACACTCGATAATGTCAAATGTTCTTTTTATGCATTGCTGCATTTGGTTTGCTAATGTTTTTTGAGGATTTTAGCATCTATGTTCATCATAGATATTGGCCTATAATTTTCTTTCTTTACAGTGTCTTTATCTCATTTTGAAATAAGGATAAGGCTGCCTCATAAGATGAGTTTGGGTCCCTTCCCTCCTCTTGAATTTTATGAAATAGTGTAAGAAGGAGAGGGGTTAATTCTTCTCAGAATGTTTGGTTACATTCCCCTCTGAAGCCATCTGGTCTAGGACTTTTGTTTGTTGGGAGCTCTTTTAAAAAATATATATTTTATTGATTATGCTCTTACGGTGGTCCCATTTTTCTCTCCCCTTTATTCTCCTCCACCCTGTACCCTCCCCTCCCGCCATCATTACCCCACCTGAGTTCATGTTCATGAGTCATAGGTATAAGTTCTTTGACTTCTTCATTCCCAATATTATTCTTAAAATCCCCCTGTCTATTTTGTACCTGCCATTTATGCTTCTTATCCCCTGTACCTTTTCCCTCATTCTCATACCTCCCTTCCTGGCTGATAACCCTCCATGCAATCTCATTCTGTGAATCTGTTGGGAGATTTTTAATTACTGCTTCAATTTCACTGGGTGTAACCTATCTATTCAGATTCTCTGATTCTTCCTGATTTAGTTTTGGAAGATTGCATGTTTCTAGGAATTTATCCATTTCATACAAGTTGTCCAGTTTGTTGGCATAGTTATTCATAATATTATCTTACAATCCTTTGAATATCTTTGGTGTCAGTTATTTCTCTTCTTTTACTTCTGAATTTATTTGTTTGGGTCCTTTCTCTTTCTTTCTTGATGATCTGGTTAAAGGTTTGTCAATCTTGTTTATCTTTTCAAAGAACCAGCTCTGGGATTGATTGATCTTTTATGTTGCTTTTTTAGACTCTATTTTGTTTACTTCTGCTGTGATTTTTATTATTTCATTCTTTTTACTCATCTTGGGCTTTGTTATTCTTTTTTTAGTTCCTTTAAGTGTGAAATTAGTTTATTTGAGCTTTTCCCTTTCTTTTCTTTTTCTTTTTCTTTTTTGACATAATTCTGTAATGCTATGAATTCCCCTCTGAGGGTTGCTTTCCCAGGGTCCCACAGATTTTGGATTGTTGTCTTCTCATTATCATTTTTTTCTAGGCCTCTTTTGGTTTCTCTCTTGATCTCGTTGTTGACCCATTCATTGTTTAAAAACATGCTATTTAACTCTACATGTTTTCATGTTTTTCTTGTGATTGATTTCTAGTTTCATAACATTGTCAAAGAAGATGTTTGATATCATAAAATATTCTTAAATTTATTCAGACTTGTTTTCTGTATTAATATGTGGTCTATCCTAGGAAATATTCTATGTGCACTTGAAAAGTACGTATATTCTGCTGCTTTTGTTATGAAATGCTCTAAAGATATCAATTAAATCCATTTGATCTAGTGTGTTGTTTAAGGCTGCGGTCTACTTGTTGATTTTCTGCCTGGAATATGTATCCATTGAAGTCAATGGGGTGTTAAAATCCCCAATTATGACTGTATTTCTACTAGTCTTTCCCTTTATGTCCATCAAGGTTTGCTCTATATATTAGGTGCTCCTATGCAGTGTGTGTAAAAGCTTACTAGGGTTGTATCTTCTTGTTGGATAGTTCCCTTTATCATCTATAGTGTCCTTTGTCTCTTTACCTTGTTTTTAAAGTCTATATTACCTCATTTTTTTCTTTCCATTTGCTTGAAATATCTTTTTCCATCCCTTTACTCTTAGTCCTTGTCTTTCAATCTGAGGTGTCTCTCTTGTAGGCAGCATATATGTGGGTCTTGTTTTCCTATTCATTCAGCTACCAGTGTATTTTGGTTGGAGCACTTAAGCCATTTACATTTAAGGTGATTATTGATAGATATGTATGTAGTGCTATTTTATTGTTAGACTGTTTTCATCTTTTTTTTTTTTTACTTTCTTTTTCTTCTTCCTAAAGCAAGCTTTTTAACATTCGTTGCAGTACTTACTTGGTTTTAACAAACTCATTTAGCTTTTTCTTGTATGGGAAGCTCATTATTTCTCCTTCAATTTTATTTATTCTTAATATATTTCATTGATTATGCCATTATACTTGTCTCATTTTTCTCCCCTTTATTCCCTTCTGCCCTGAACCCTCACTCCCATCAGCATTCCCCCCTCCCCCATTAGTTCATATCCATGGGTCATACATATAAGTTCTTTGGCTTCTCCATTTCCCATATTTTTCGAACCTGCCCCTGTCTATTTTGTACCTACCAATTATGCTTATTATTCCCTGTAACTTTTCTCCCATTCTCCCCCACCTCCCACTGATAACCCTCCACGTGATCCCCATTTCTGTGATTTGGTTCCTGTTCTATTGTTTGTTTAGTTTGTTTTTGTTTTTCTGTTTTTTTAGGTTTGGTTGTTGATAGTTGTGTTGTCATTTTATTTATGTTTATCATCTTCTTTTTCTTAGATAAGTCCCTTTAACATTTCTTATGATAATGGCATGGTGATGATGAACTCCTTTAACTTGACCTTTTCTGGGAAGTGCTTTATCTGTACTTCCATTCTGAATGATAGTTTTGCTGGATAGAGTAATTTTGGGTGTAGGTCCTTCCCTTTCATGACTTTGAATACTTCTTTCTAGCCCTTTCTTGCCTGCAAAGTTTCTTTTGAGAAATCAGCTGATAGTCTTATAGGAACTCCTTTGTAGGTAACTGTTGTCTCCTTTTCTCTTGATGCTTTTGAAATTCTCTCCTTATTTTTCATCTTGAGTAATGTAATTATAATGTGCCTTGGGTGTGCTTCCTTGGGTACAACTTCTTTGGGACCCTGAGCTTCCTAGACTTCCTGGGTGTCGATTTCCTTTGCCAGATTGGGGAAGTTCTCCATTATTTTTTCAAATAAGTTCTCAATTTATTGCTCTTCCTCTTCTCCTTCTGGCAGCCCTATGATTTGGATATTGGAATGTTTAAAGTTGTCCCTGAGGTTCCTAAGCCTCTCCTCATTTTTTGTAATTCTAATTTCTTCATTCTGTTCTTGTCTAATATTTACATCTTCCTTCTGCTTCAAATCATTAATTTGAGTCCCAGTTTCCTTCCCTTCACCGTTGATTCCCTGTACATTTTCCTTTATTTCACTTTGCATAGCCTTCACTTCTTACTCTATTTTGTGACAACACTGAACCATTTCTGTGAGTATCCTGATTACCAGTGTTTTGAACTGTACATCTGATAGGTTAGCTGTATCTTCACAGTTTAGTTCCATTTTTTTGGGAACTTTGATCTATTCTTTAATTTGGGCCATATATTTTTTTGTCTCAGCACTCCTGTTATGTTCTAAAGGGACAAACCTGTTATTCATCAGGGTCGGGCAACCTGGGTCTCTGTCATGTGATGCTGTATGTGGGGGAGCGGTCTGAAAGATAACAATGCCACTTGCTTTGCTCTCAGTCAGCTTTCAGTCACTTTCCCCACTTCACACAAGCAAATTGAGCCCTTTTGGTGCTGATTCTTCAGGTGTGTGGGCTTGTGTACCTTCTGGGACCCTGCAGATCTCTCCAATGAACTCTCCTATGAGGCTAGGCATTTCTCCAACAGCCAAAATTCCCACAGGTTTTTCCAGCCATTGGTTTTGAGGCTTTATTTCCCCATGCTGGAACCCTGGGTGGTGCAATCTGTCTCACTTCTCAATTGTTCCTCTAGGTTTATCCACACGTGAATGTGGGACCTCCTGATTCACCAGCCACTTCCTTGCCACTCGTCCTCTCAGCTCCAGCTGCCTGTTTCTGCACCTCCTACCAGTCTGGATGAATGTTTCTTCTTTAACTCCTTGGTTGTTGGATTGCCATGCAGTTCAATTTTCTGGCAGTTCTGGCTGTATTTTGTTTTTAAATTTGTTGTTGTATTTTTGGGGGGGTTGTGTGAGGAGGCAAAATGTGTCCACCTACACCTCCATCTTGGCTGAAAGTCTATAATTATTCTCCTTCAATTTTAATTGATAGCCTCACTGGGCAAAGTAGCCTTGGTTGCAGGTCCTTGCTTTTCATCACCTTGAATATTTCATGCCACTCCCTTATGGCCTGAAATGTTTTTGTAGAGTAATTAGATGACAGTCTAATTGGTGTTTCCATTTATGTAACTACCTCCTTTTCTCTTGCAGCTTTTAGAATTTTTTTCTTATCTTTAAGCCCTGTCATTTTAATTATGATGTGTCTTAGTATATGACTGTTTGGATCCAAATGTTTGGGACTCCCTGAGCTTCCTGGAATTGGGTGTTTTATTCCTTCACTAGAATAAGGAAGTTTTGGGTCATTATTTCTTCAAATAGGTTCTTGATCCCTTGCTCTCTCTTCTCCTTCTGGTATTCCCATGCTGCAGATGTCATTATTCCTCACATTGTTCATAATGTTCCTTAAGCTCTCCTCATTTTTTTTTTAATTCTTTTTTCTTTTTGCTGCTCTGCCTGGGGGCTTTATTCTACCTCGTCTTCCAAAATTCTGATTCAATCCTTTGCGTCATCTAACCTACTATTTATTCCTTCCAGTGTATTTTTTCAGATATTGCATTCTTCATTTCTGACTGGTCCTTTTTTTGTTTTCTATGTATTTTTTCATGCTGTTGAGTATCCTTATTCATTACTCTAAACTATCTATATGATGAATCGCTTGCCTCCATTTCATCTAGTTCTGGAGAATTCTCTTGTTCTTTTATTTGGGGTCTGTTTCTGTCTTTCCATTTTGGCTGCTTCTTTGTGTTTTCTGCCATAGCTGTTAAACTAATCAACTGTTAACCTGATCTGTTATTAAACTAATTAAGCTGTAATCAGCATTCAG
Organism: Anoura caudifer; assembly: GCA_004027475.1. Lineage (NCBI taxonomy): Eukaryota > Metazoa > Chordata > Mammalia > Chiroptera > Phyllostomidae > Anoura > Anoura caudifer. The sequence continues at coordinate 141,116 of PVKU01001316.1, read as the reverse complement.
GCTTGCTTAAGCACCATGGGTGGGTGGGGCAGAGTAATTCCTGTGGGCAGGGCTCTTGCTTTCCCTCAGGCTGACACTACTTGGAGAGAAATGCTCTGTCTGAGAAAGATGGCTTATGCCATATGAAGACTGACTCAGTGCAGGAATCCTGGTGGCTGTTCCTTCAGTTCTTTCCCCAGAGCCACCAACCCCTGATTCTCCTCAAGCTTCTCCAGTCCACTCTGCCCTCTGTCTACCAAAGCCCAGGGTAAGTGGCTACAGATGAAATTTTGTGTGTCAGTCTTTTAAGAGGCGTGCTGAGTCTCCAGCTGCCTCTTCCTGGCAGACAGAAACCCTGCTGCTTTTCACAGCTGGATATTATCTGGGTTCCTTTTCAGTTCTGGTATCATAGGCTGGGGAACCCAGCTTGGAGTTTAGATCCCAAACTTCTCAGGGGAACCACCCAGATGCTGAAATATCCCTGTGGATCCTCAGCTGCTGCCTGTGGGAGGCCAACTAGCCTTCTCACACCTCCTCCACACTCCCTACCAGTCACCTTGTGGTAAAGTGGCCTCCCACTATTCTGTCTGTCTGTGGTTATAAGGCTTTTCTCTACCTAGTGTTCAGTAGCTTATTCAGGATGCTTTTTCTACAATTTAGTTGTAAGTACAGACTGGTGCTGGGAGGAAGTTAGTGTAGCTTCCATTTACTCCTCCACCATGTTGGATCAGGGCACACTTTCTCCTCTGACTCTTGAAGACCTGCTCTTGCCCTCAGTGCCCTGTTCCCAGGCACTGCTCATTCCTTCTCTGCCTCTACGTATGAGTTTATATTTTGCAGAATCTTTACAAATAAATTCATACAGTTTGTAGTCTTTTGTGCCTCATTTCTTTCCTTCCACATAGTGATTTGGGAAATCATTTCTATCAGTACATACATCTATAGTTAACATATTTTTACTGTTGTCCTCAGTTTTATAGATATACCAAGCTTTGTCTGCCATTTACCTGTGAAGATTTATTTTTGCTTTTTGCCTCTTACAAATAAAGTTTCTATGGACATATGTATGCGTATGAAAATAAATAAATAAATGCATATTTGTAATTTGTCTTCATTTGCTTCTGGTAGATTTTTCTATGATCACAATATGGAGTCAGTGTGAATTAATTACTAGAAACTTCACTCTTGTTTAAAAAATAATGCATATTCAATGTCACTCTCATAAATGCTATTTTATGAATATTTCCATTTTACTTTATATATTGAAAGTTTTATTATTTACAAACATAGTTTTAATTGATAAATTAATGAATGGTATTACAGACATGTTTTTTTGTTAACATCTTCAGTTTCTTTTTCTACAAAATTTTTGTAATTACAAGAAGAAAACTTTTTGCATTTATTTACATAGTTCAGTCTTCCTGTCTATAAATGCAAAATTAGAATTGTTAAATAGTTAAATAATAAGCAGTCAAAAGAAAATCTAAATAAATGACACATTTGATAATTGCTTTTAGAATTATAAAATTTATGCACTCAAATGTTTAGTGATAATTTATTCAAATCACTCATTTCTCTTTGGTGTCATAAATCAATGTGAGGGTAGGCTGACATCCTAGGACTCACATGTTATCTGAACAGAGGAATTTAAGGACTGGTTTATTAAGGCCAGTAGTTGAATGTTACTGTCAGGCTCTTTACAGAATATCAATACTTAATGCATGAAGGACATTTCTGGAGAGTGGTTAAAAATACAGGCTCTGAACTAAACTGCCTAAGAGCAAATGTCAATAGTATTATCTAATATCCATATATTCTTAGGCAAGTCACATTCAAATCTCTTTGTGCCTCAGTTTTCTCACCTGTAAGATTAGGAGGCTAATATTACTCATATTTATAATGGAGATTTTTCTCTTTATGTTATGTATGTGTATAATAATATATACAAGTAAAACCTTCAGAACATATAAAAAGTAAGTTTAGTATTAAAGGAAACGTTAACTGTACTGTACCTTCCCCTCCCCCAACTAAACCTATTTTATCTTTTTGCATGATAATCTTAAGTAAATGAATTATGCAAAAATATTTTATTTCTGAAAGTAGCATTTAGTAAAAGAATTTAAAAAATTATTTCAGTATCTTACTTGAGCAAAGAGCATTTCAGAAATAAAATGTTCAAGTCAGAGGAATCAGTTCTAAAAGGAGTGTGTGATTTATTCTTCTTGAGATTTTGCTTCCTTCTTACCCCCTCTTTTACAATGGTTTCACAATCACTAACACATTTACCTCCGGGGTGTTTGGGGGAAGAAAGAGCAAGAGAAAGGATTCTAAAATCAGTCAAGCTGATACGGTTATATCTCTTATGTAAATGGTAGATATATTGCCAGAAAAGAAGACATGGGATGAGCATTGTTTTGTAAAATAGCGGTAGTTAGTGCATTTAACCGCAGGAAAAGAATTTAATTCTATTTTTTGTCCCTTTCCCTGAAACACACAATGCAGTAATCTCCAAAAAGACCTCCCACAGTACATCACGGTGCATAATAATATCTTATTCTCCCAATATCATGATTTACATGCAATAAAATTTAGCATACATAAGATCATGTGTGTTTTTCCACAAAATGTAAAGCAATGGTCTTTTTAGAAAAGTAAATGTGTCTATTATACAATAGCCACTAAATCAAATTATGTATATGACATACACTATATTTATAGTGTATATTTATAATATTTATATATTTATATTTTTATATACCTAATAAAATTATAAAAATAAATATAATTTACTGACCAATAATGCACTGTCTTGATTGAACACACTAAATCTCTTTTGAATTGAGAGTTCCACTTTGGTTGTTACAAGATTTGTCTTTATATGGTAGAAAATATTAGAGATGAAATCAAGATGTAATCTAAGCCAGAACACTTTCATCATTGTTTAAAATTTGCATTGTTAAATAAGATAAACTGATTATAAGCTTGTTAAAACTTAATAATGTAAAAAAGCACATTTTTTTAAAATCTCTGTGAGTTTGTCCAGTGTCTGTGATTTGGAAGTAATGACTCCTTTGTCAGGTCAAGCTTGTTCCCCAGCTCAGATGTTAACATCAGATACAAAGACCCTACAGGTCCTTTATCTCATTTTTAATCTAGACATTCAGATGAGTAGTTTACAAGGTTAAGGATGGGAAACACACATAAGTTTGTTTTTTTCTCCATAATCTACTTTATACAAAATTTGTTAGTTATTCTACTAATATTCTCTGTAGAAAAATAAAACCATCTCTTTCTGGTCTACCATTCCATCCAAAGTGATTTCTGTTTGGATTCATTCAGTCTGGAACAACTGTTCTTCAGTCTCTCTTGATCTTTTGTAACTTTGGTATTTTTTAAAGATCCAGGTGAATTATTTTGCAAAATGTGCTTCAGCTGGAATTTTTCTGGTGTGTTCTGATAATTAGGTTCATATCATGCATTCTTGGCAGGAATACTAGAGAGGTGATTCTGTGTTATTTTCCAGGTAACCTATCAGGCGGCCCACATTGATTTGACTCAGTTAAGGTGCTGTCAGCTTTCTCTCCTGCAAAATCACTATTTATCTCTTGTAATTATCAAGTATCTTGTGGGGACATACTCTGAGAGTGTGTAAACATCCTGTTTCTCATCCTAATTTTGTCCAACAGTTTTAGCATCCAATAAGTAGCTTACAAATTTAAGAATGGGAAACCACATAAAGTTTTGAGGGAAAGTTTTAGCTTCACTTAAAGTAAAATTGTGATGCAGAGACTCCTTTTCAAAGTTGTTTCTAAATGTGAGATCTTACTTTGGAAAGGAATGACTATAGGCATAGCTCACATCAGTCCTCCAGAGCGCTTACATTTTAATCTTCAGAAAAATCTGCAGGACTGATACGTTGACAACAGTACTAGTACACATACTGGAATAAGAAGACTCTGACTGAGGATTAATTCGGACTTGTTTACTTTAGTAACCATCAGTCAAGGAACTGAAATCAGGAGATGAGGGATGGAGAAGTAAGGAAGAAATGGAAGAAGGAGGTATGTGAAACCCAAATTTTTATAATTAATTAAATATAGGATAACCTATATTAATCTTGAGGGATTTAAAATTGATCTTATTCTGGTGGATTTCTCCTTTATCACTGAAATAGAGAGGTCATTATTTCATTTCTAATATAAGCATTTAAGGCTGTAATTTCCCTCAGTACTAATTAAGCTGTATCCCTCCAATTTTGATATGCTGAATCATTATTGCCATTCAGTTTGAAATCTTTTACAATTTCACTTATGATTGTCTTTATTTGAGCATTGCACTATTTTAAAGTGTCCTGTTTAATTAGAAAATATAGCCCTGGCTGGTGTGTCTCAGTATATTGAGCACCAGCCTGAGAACCAAAGGGTTGCTGGTTCCATTCCCAGTCAGGGCACATGCCTGGGTTGCGGGCCAGGTCACCAATAGAGGGTGTGTGAGAGGCAACCACATGTTGATGTTTCTCTCTCCCTTTTTCTCCCTTACCTGCTCTAAAAACAAATAAATAAAATCTTTAAAAAAAGAAAAAAATATTTGTGTTTCTCCTAGGTATTTTATTGGTTTTGATTTAAAATTATACTCCTTTTGGCCAGAGAAGATGTTCCAAATGATTTAATTCTTTTTAATTTATTGAAACTGGCTTTATTTCCTTGCATAATGTCTACCTGGTGAACATAACATATGCTCATGAAAAGAATATGTTTTCTCCAGTTATTGTGTGCAGTGTTTTATAAATATCTATTAGGTCAGATGGTGACACTATTATTGATGTTATATTGATTCAGGGTGCAGCCAGGAGGGGGCCCCCAAAATAGGGATTTGGAATGGGCCCAGAACTCAGGGTGTCCAGGGAATATTAGAGGGACATATAAGATGTCCTCACCCCTTCCCCCACATGTATGAGTTGGGGAAAGGGACACATGGAGCAGGGACATGCAGAGCTGCTAATCCATGGCATGGTCCTTTAACATATCCATAGCCTTTGGCTGGTGGCTTAGATGTGTTAAGTAGCCGTGACCATGCTCTGAGCCAGAGGGATGGAAAGGACTCCCCCCAAGATGTGACTGGGGGAGGAACCCCAAGTTACAGCGCCTGCATGGAAGCTCAGAGAAGATTGGCTCCAGAAAATGGGGACACATCTGCCCAGACTCATGATGGCATCCCCAAAATACTTGGAATATATGGGAACGCTGGCAGGTGTAACTGATTGTAGGAGGAGTCAGAAATGGGGGTACAGAAGAGATTTGGTGCCGGGATTAAAACGGAGAATCGGCAGCCATTGAGAGAGAATCCATGTGCTTTCCCAAGAGTTAGGACCCTCACAACTCTGTGAGGGAAAATCACCATGTGGCTTTAGCAGAGAATTGCCACGTGGCTTTTCCAGAGTGGGGACCCCTTCCCCACAGCTTTGGTGGAAGAAGGACCACGCGGCTTTGGGGTGCTCCTTTGGCTGCGTGGCCTGGGAGCAAGAAAGACTGCCTGAAAGAAGGGTGAAAGAACTCTTGCCAGTAGGCCATGAGAAGGTGCCACATGGCTTTGGATTAATTAGAGATCCTGCCTGGATGACGACACAGCTGACGGTGTCAAGAGCCTGGATCCCGGATGTGTGCTTCTCTTCCTTGCAAGTACGGTACCCTGACTTAGGGCAGAGGGAGATAGGAAGCACTGTGGGCGTCTGTGGGTATCCTGAAGGACTTTGATATTTTAATGAAGTTAAGTTGCTACTTTAACTCTGTATAGCATTAAATAAACATTTCCTTTCCTTTTCACAAATCTCTGGCTTTGAGAGACATCTTTCCATAAGGCGGCGTACAATAATGGACCTTCTGTTTGCTCTGTAACAATATGTCCTGTTAATTGCTGAGAGAGTGGTATTAAAATCAACTGTAAGAGGGCAATTATCTCTCTTTAATTCCATCAATTTCTGCTATGCATGTCTTATACTCTGAGCATTTCATTATTATGAAATATCACTGTTCACCCATGGAACTACTTTTTTATTAAAGACTAGTTTGTGTGGAATGAACATAGCCTGTCTAGCTTTCTTAGGCAGATGGTAAGCATGGCATGTTTTTGTCCCATCTACTTGCTTTCAACTTATTTATGTCTGTATATTTAGTGGGAAACTCTTTGGACAAACAGATCATTGAACTGTGTTGTTTTTTAATCCATTTTAATAATCTCTACTTTTAATTGCAGTTCTTAGACCATTAATACTTAATGTTATGATTTTGTTGTTTGTTTTCTGTTTGTTACTTCTAATTTTACTTTTTTCCTATTCTTTGGTTTATTTAAGTTGTCATTACTATTTTATTATAATGTATCCATCAAACTTTTTAGCTTGGCCTCTTAAATTAATTCAGCATTTGGTGTTTTGACTATGACATTCCTTTGGCATTAGTTTCTTCCTGTTTATCCTGCTTAATGTTTATAAAACTACATGAATCTTTAAATTTATATGTTCAACCAAATTGGAAGAATTTTGAACATTCTTTCTTGAAATGTATGCCCGATTCTCTTTCTTGTCTTCTTCTGGGGCTCTAATTACATGTATGTGCAATCTTTTGAAATAATTCTAGATATTCTTGAAGTTGTATTTCTTTTTAATTTTTATGTGTTGTTTTCTTCCCTCTCAGTTCACTGACTTTCTGTTATCAGTATTATTTGCAATTAGTTTCTTTTTGGAAATATCAGAAATGATCGTTTATTTTTTTTTTTAGATTTTCTATTTCTATTTTCTATTTGTTCATTGTGAGTATACTTTTTCTTACATCCTTGAATAGTGTTATAATTTCTTTTAAAAACAATTGTCTGCTACTTGTAACCTAAGAGTTATATCAGGATTATCTTTTCTATTCAAAATGAGTCAAATATTTTTGTTTCTTCATATGTAGAATACTTTTGGATTATATTTTGAAAATTGTTACACTGTGGAGGGTAAGGATGCTTTTATTCATTTGAAAACATTTTAAATTTTGTTATTTTTGTTGTTTTAGCAGGTAATTAAGTTGTAGAGATTCAATTACAAATTTTGTATCTAAAATCTTGTTTGGTTTACTCTATCTTTTGCTGGAGGTTTTCAGGGGGACATGTGGTTTAGTAGTGAAACAGATTTGAACAGAACTTATACATAAAATTTTGGAATTAGTTCTCACCTGTATTGGATCCCCTCACTTTTAAGTAGTTTTTAATTCACTCAAATTCTGTTCTCTGGTCCTTCAAGACACAGCTGTCTTAGATTTTCAATCAAAATTTTAGCAGATGTGTGTGTAGCTAACTTTGACTAAAAGCCTTAGAAATAGAACATCATTCAAGCCATCCTTTCCTCCCACATTTTTACTCCTGAAAGAATCTGTCTGTTGCCATTTAGTTTTAGTGTCATTCTTTATTTTTAAAAATTTAGGTGAAGGGAGCCAAAAATATAAGCTTCCAAATATAAAATAAATAAATTGTGGCATATAACGTACAACATGGTAACTATAGTTAATATACTGTGTTGTATACTTGAAAATTGCTAAGAGAGTAGATCTTAACCGTTCTCATCATAAGAAAGAAAAAAAGTCTGCAACTATTTTTGGTAAAAAATGTTAACTGGACTTATTTCTCAATATTTAAATATTGAATCATTATATTTGTGCAGCTGAAACTAATATAATGTGTGTCAATTATACCCCAATAAAAATAATAAAAAAAATGCCCAGAGTTTATAGTTTGTACTGGCAGTAGGCTCAGGCTCTGTGGAAGATGATTTGTTTTATCAGAAGTGGGACACTGATCATTGTTTCCTGAAACACAAGAAGTTATAAATTCCCAAGGATATTGAAACTTTCAGAGCTGGCCACCTGGGTCTTTACGTGGTTACGAGCTGCCTCATCACCTGTTTCCCAAACGTCTATCAGTAATGGAGTCTGAAGCAGAAATCCCCTCTGTGCCAGTAGGGATGCCAGGAGGGATCCTACCGGTACTTAAATATCTGAGGAAGTGGAGAAGTTTAATGTTCTTTCTTTAATTCCAATAATAATGAACCCCTTGGAAAGATGGTCAATAAAATGAGAGAATTTACCTGTTTAAGGATATTTCTGAATTAAAACCCCTTTCCTCCATTCACCTAAATTGTTTGATAAATATTGCAAGGGCTTGTATAATAGAAGACATGGTATAGACTTTTAGTTTTATGTAAAGATTGGACTGTCAATAGGAATATAATTAAAGCCATGTTTTCTGATGGTACTGATGATTCTGAGCCGATCACTCACAGTACCTTACTTAGCAGTTTCACTAATAGAATTTGTGGAATAGATTAATAAATCTACAGGCTGAACATCCAGTCACAGAGAAAAAATAAAAAGTAACTGGAATAAAATGAATTAATTTCAAAAATAAGATTTTACTATATACATAGGAGAATAAATGATAAAGACGTATAAATAGTTAAGCCATCTTGATCTAAAATGCTAAGGAGTATATAAACTATCCAAGAAAGACAGTGATGTGTTTTGTTAAACAAAAAAACCCAAAACTGATGCAGAAACTATTCAGAGTTTTGTGCAATGTGTGGTGTGTGTGCACATGCACATGTGTTTCTGTACATGTACATAAGACTTTAATATTTTTAAAGTAAGAATTGTAAGAGAAGGGGAATTTGACTAATGTCATTTATTTCTGTGACTTCTCTTTTTATGTTATTCTAATTTATCAATCCTGCTGAGAAGCTTAATAACTAAAGTTTAGTTTCTTACTGAATATCATTTTCATTTTTATTGTTTAATATGAATTTTATTAGACTTACTGAAATTTAACACCAGTTCCTCTGAAATATCCTAATGAGTTTTCATCACTGTGGGGCACTGTAGATTGCTTTCAGATTAGTAGGTGGAGCACATGTTAGTTATTAGACTTCCTATAAATAATGCATATTCACGATGTGCCAGTCAATACTAAAAATTTCTTAAGAAAAGTAGAAATTGTAAAGTTAAAGAATAAAAGATATCAAGTTGACTATAAGAAAGAGATGTTGATTTTTTTTAAATATTTTATTTCTTTATTTTTAGAGAGAGGGAAGTGAAGGAGAAGGAGAGGGAGAGAAACATCAATATGTGGTTGCCTCTCATGTGGCCCCCACTGGGGACTCAGCCCGCACCACAGGCATATGCCCTGACTGGGAATCGAACCGCGACCCTTTGGTTCACAGCCCATGCTCAATCCATTGAGTTACACCAGCCAGAGCAAGATGCTGATTTTTTATTTCCAAGACTAGGAATGTCTGCAAAGTGTTAAAGCACTCTGGATAAATATTTCTATTACACTTTGATATATAAACACTTAACAACATTCTAAAGCTAGTCAATTGGAGAGGATTTCATGTAAGTTGTATAGCAGGAAGATACATGGCCAAACTGCCTAATGGCTTAATTCTCTGGATTTTATTTTATATAAATCAAATAAAATGATTAACAAAATGACAAAGCTCAGTACTGGTTAGAGTTGAGGACAACTGATTTCCTATTCACCATCATTGAACTATAAATCTGTATAACTTTTCTGGTGGAGATTAGGCAAATATAAACTAATGTCATAAAAGCTGTAAATTGCATTAGATAATGTAATTCCACCTCTGAAAACAAGCATTTTCTTGTTTAAACCAAGGAAATAATTAAAAATAGGATGAGGCATTAGATATATAAATGAATACCAATTAGAGCTCGGGGCAAGTTTCAGCAGAGGTGACTGTATCTGGTACACTAACGTCCTTCTACTGTGACTTTTGTAGCAATCAGGGCGCTCCACCCCCCAGGTCATGTGAGACCAGATATGTACAGTCTGCAGAGGGAGGAGGAGGGTAGGAGAGCATTGAAAACCTCGTGTGCCCCATCTCGTAGCTCTGTTCTCAGCTTCTGGCTATTTTGTCTTGTTTTTATTTGTGTTTGTAAAACACAAGTTACATCACTTATTTGGAATTGGTGAGAAAAACTGTCAACACCAGTGGGTACTCAATGGAAATTTATTTCCATGAGTTCTTGTGTAAGATTTTGAGTATTTTCAAGATTATGATAGTACATAAATAATTTGTTCAAAACTTGTTTGGAATTCATTTTACCAAATCATTTTACTATAAATGTGACATATAAAAATTTATAAAACAAGAAAATTACTCCTAGAGAAGAAAATTTAGAAATAAATATGAAAGGCTATGTACAAATTTCTGCTATATCTTATGCTTTTCACTAGCAATGCTGAGCTGAATGGTTATAAACTTCAGGGTAATCCTTCAGATTATATTCTGTGTAAAATTTCTGCCTGAGTTATGCAATGAGAAAAGCTCTCCACCAACATTTGTTTTGAAAAATACATAGTTTTTTGGTTTATTTCATTATCTTTCTAGCAGAACGTAAGTATTTAAGAACTATTAAAGTCACAGTTTTAAATATATTGCCAAACCATGATGTAAGGTCTACTACAAGCCCATATATCAGAGGAAAAAACCAGTGGGGAAATAATTGGCTCAAGTCCCCCCAGTTAGAAGTGTGAGAGAGGTGTGATACTTGCCAGAAACTTTGGGGAAGAAAGCCACACATATCTACACATCACTCCATCTTTCTACATTTCCCAAAAGACAGAGCATTAACAGCAATTCTACACAGACTAAAGAATTGACATTGGTCATAGGTGACCTTCCTTTATGTCCTTTTGACATTTTCTTATTTTCTCTGCATAAATTTAGAACTACATAAGAAAGTAGTGTAATATTTGCTTCAACTGTCAAACAATTTTTGTATTACTCAAGAAGAATGTATTGCATTTACCCATATTTTAACTCTTTTTTGTTGTCCTTCCTGTTGTTATATTATTTCTTTTTTAACCATTTTCCTTCTGTTTAGAGGACCTCCTTTTAGTCATTATTTCTAGGGTAGAAAAGCTGGTGACAAGTTCTCTTAATTTCTTTCATTTGAGAATGGCTTCAGCCTCTTTCTCTAAGAATATTTTTAACTAGATAAAGGATTCTGGTTTGGCATATTTTTTCTTTCAGAATTTCAAAATTATTGCATCACTTTCTTCTCGCTTCCATGGTTTTCTGATGAATAATCTCCTAATTGTTTTCTCCAATTGTTAAGCTCTTGTCACTTCTAATATTTTTTCTTTGTCTTTAAATTTCATTAGTTTGATTATGACCTGTTTTGATGTAGAATTCTTTAGATTTACCTTCTTTGGAATTCTAAGTAGCTTGAATTTGCAAGCTTATATCTTTTGTCACATTTGAGACATTTTCAGCCGTTATCATTGGGTTGGCCAAAAAGTTCATTTTTTTTTCCCTTAAGATGGTGCTAGTAGTGCTTAGTTGTTTTTAACTTCATTTGAAACAATTTTGTTAGATTATATTGCAGCAGCTGTCATAGCAGCATGCATTTAAAAACTTATCAAAATTGGTGAATTTTCATGTAGCCATTTTAATATTGAATATGGAAGAAAATATACAACATTTTTGGCATATTTAGGCTTTGTTATTTCAAGAAAGGGAAAAACAAACTGAAACACAAAAATGATTTGTGCAATGAATGGAGAAGGTGCTGTGGTTTGTGTCAAACATCGAATGTGTCAAAGTGTTTTGTGAAGTTTCACGCAGGAGATTTTTTTTGGAGGTGTTTGAGAGACAATTACAGTGTTTTATTTCCCTATATTTTCAATTTTATTTTATTTTTTAAATTTATTTTAATTGTTGTTCTTGTACAGTTTTCTGTCTTTTACTCCCATCCTAGCCCACTGCCCCAGTCCTCCCTAATTCCCTCCCATTTCCACCCCCCTAGTTTTTATCCATGTGTCCTTTATACTTGTTCCTGTAAACTCTTCCCATTTTCCCCTGATCTTCTCTCCCCTCTCCCCTCTGGTGACTCTCCCCTCTGGGGACCTGGCCAGCAACCCAGGAATGTGTTCTGACTGAGAATTGAACCAGCAACACTTAGGTTTGCAGGCCAGTGCTCAATCCACTGACCTACACCAGCCAGGGCACTATTAAATTTCTTTTATAAATATTTTGTATCTCTCAATATTTAACACAATTTAAATAGGAGAAATTCAGTAAGTTTAAAAATGAAAAATATTTGTTTGAGTTTTGACGTGTAAATTGTGAGTGACAATATAGCAGGAGCTGCTTCAAAGAAGTGATGAGGGTAGTGGCCAGGTTGGAGAGAGTGGCGGAAAGAATAAAATGAGTACACAGTGCATTAAGGTTTTTAAGAAAGGCAATAATGGTAGTAAATGAGAGGATATAAATTAGAAAGAGGTGTTGATTTTGTTTGATTTTAGTTTATAATAACGGAGAATTGACACATATTTAAATACCAATGGGAAGGATCAGTTGAGTGGAGGAGGATCCCAGAGAGAGGAAGAGATCACAACCATGACAGGCAGTTGAGAAGAAAGAAAGAGGGAACCCATACGATGCACAGAGTCAGTTATCTTGGAATAGAAAAGTATACAGCCCCATTATTACAACAGGAAGGAAGAAATAAAGGATGCAATTTTTTCCCAAGAAGCCATGAGAGCCATGCCTATTTTCTGAATTAAGGAAACAGCAAAGACAGTGGGAGGAAGTAAATGCAATCAAGAAAAATTTAGTAAATACTAATAGGAATTTGTTACTGATTAAATATTTGTGAGGAATGTGAACATGGATAAAGGAAGGATTTAGAAATAGCTGGGTTTCTGCTTGGATAGATGGATAAATTACAATGCTATTTGTTATTATTGAACTCTAGGAAAATATATGGATTGGAAGGAAATCTCAGCTGGGGATCAAATCTACACAAAAATTTTCCCCGAGACACTCAGACCAGAACACCACAATGTGGGTACCACCCAGGCAGTGTGGTGAAGTGGTAAAAGGAACCAGGCATCAAGCGATCTCAATTCTCCTCTTTCGGTTCACTGTTACATGACATTGATCTGTGTAGACTTCTGGTGACCTCGTTGCCGTTATTAGACCAAATCAATTTTTATTTCTTCATGATATTTTCATGAGTGATACTGAAAAGCTGTGCTTGAAAACACCTTCAAAAAACCCAAGTTTCTCTTCTTTTCTTCTAGGACCACATGCTATTTGTTGCTTTATGGTATTTCTTGTTGTTTAGCAAAAGTGTAATCAAAAATATAATTGTTTTTGGAACACACCTTTTTATTTATATAATTTGAGTATTTATTTCATTATCCAATAAAAATTTGTTAAGTTCATAATAGGTGCAAAGTTCAATTTTAAATACTTAGCACAAGTAAGTGAAAGCCTGTCTCTTCTTTAAAAATAAAATCTGGGCATTCATGGGGCTTATGTTCCACTGATAGCAAAGAAAAGTGGTGAATAGTAAACATAACAAATAAATTATTAGTAAATGAGGTAGTATATTTGAAGGTAATAAGTACTTGGGAAGACAAAAAGAGCAATGAAAAGATCATCAAACATAAAGATTAGTAGCTATAATATAGCTAAAATATGATTACTAGCATGGGCCGCATGAGAAAGGTAACAGTTGAGCAAAGAATGAGGAGGGATTTAAACATTAGATATTTGAGGAAAAAGAAACAGCAGGTGCAAACACCAGTGACACAGCAAGAATGCCAGGCGGCTGGATCAGAGAGGGGCAAGGGAGTAGGTGACGTGGTCAGAGAGGTACGGAGATGACAGCTCGTTGGCTGCTGCTTCTGACTGGGAAGGAGGGGTTGGTCACTAAAGTAATTTAAACAGAGGAGAGCCATTATCTAATTTAGGCTTTATAAAGATCATCCTAGCTATTGTGTTGAAAGGATTACACTTGCTGCAGGTGAGGGGTGAGGGCACACTGTCCAAGAAGCAATCTTTTATGGTTAAGGTAAGAGATGGTGGGGACTGAACCAAGATGTCAACACATTATGATTGTATTTTAAAGGTGAAACAGAATTTACTGACACACTGAATATGTGTATGAAGGAAAAGGCAAATTCAAGAATAACTTTAAGGTTTTTGACCTAAGAAACTAGGAAAATAAAACTGCCATCAGCTGAGATGGGAAGACTGTGGGTGGAGTAGGTTTTGAAGAATGCACATCAGGAAGTCAGTGCTAAATGATTTAAGTTTGAGATGTCAAGTAGACGTTGCAGAGAGCTGGCAGCATGGATCATGTTGTCAGCCTCCCAGCTGGTATAGCACACTACATCTCATTAGTGTGTGAATAAATGACACAGTGCAGCATGTTTGTGCAGAACATATTACATATTTAATGATTGGTTAATATTCAGATTCTTGATATTCTACCAAAGTGGTTATTATTTGAATGTGTTTTGATATAATAGAAATATAATAGGGTATCCAATGAGATAACTTAGATGGAAATAGATCAGAATACCCCAAAACTGATTGAGCAAGGTCTTTTGGAATGTTTGAAGTTTTTTGACTTTTGTTAAAAAAGCTCTCCGTGTTGTTTTAAATAGAATTTAAATTTTAATATCACTCTGCAATTTATATCACCATTTTACATGCCAAATACACTTGCTTCCTATATTGCAAATTTCTAAAATAACTATTCTGTCATTTTTTTTAGTCAAGAACATTTCGGTAGGTCATAATTAAATCATAAAACAGCTAAAGACTGGGCTTACCCCATGTTTCTCCGACTCTGTAAGTAGGTTTAGGTTATTATTGATGAGGACATTAATTCTATGTATTCAAGTCAAAAATGATTGCTAGACAGTTTTATGGGCTGGAAATGCTGACATTTCATTCAGGGACCTTGATTATAAAGTGATATGAAAGATATTTGCAATATTTTCTCTTCGTTATTTTTATTTGCTAGGCTTATAGCCTTGTAAATAAAAGTGACAGATTTCCCAAAAGAATTAAATTTTAGCTTATGAGTTTATTTTATGGAGCCCTTATTCTACCTGCACAAGTACTTACAGTGGTAGGTAACACAGGCAAATATAAAACAACGTCATATTTTATTTTATTAGTGTATTTTACAACAATTCTGCAGGTACACAAGCTTCAGAGATCATAAACACCAAGGTCTTGAAGACTTCACCTTCCTATAAAGTGCTTTTTGAAAAGTGGTACTGCCTTTCAACCTATAAATACACTGCTACTCTTGAGAGAGCAAAGATTTATCTCTTCTCAATTTACAAGTAAATTCATTGTTAACCCACCTCACCTCTTCACCAATAAAGTCTGATTTATGATCAGTGGTCAATGAGTCCATCTGAGGCAGTTTCTACTAAGCCCAAGAAAAGAAAGTATAAAAAAACCTAGTAAATTGTGCACCATTTAACATAGATTAAATGAAGTGAGCTGTATTATACTGCACAGCACCAATCCTAAGGAAGTACTTAACTGTTGCACATTATATTTTTATGACAAGCCAGTAATTATTCCTCCAGTAGAACGGTGTTCATGATGCTTGGGAATGAGTCATGGCTGCGCCCCAGACACTCTCACATCATCCTGATGGATTCCTATTTACAGGCACTTGCCCATTATTTCCTACATTTCCTCTCAAAACAATATTGGATTCAATTTCATTGTTTACATGAATATATTATTCCATGCTAAAAAACAAAAATAAATAAAATGAAATAAGACAGTATATGTTTGTAAAGAAGTAATGTTAAATCCAGGAGATTGAAATAGGGCTGATTCTTATGACTAACAGAAAATTTTCTTGAGAATGGAAAGATTAATGTATGGAATTAAAATATACATCTCAAAGCCTCCACCAGCTCTTCCTTAAACACACATTCCTTGGGTCATAAAGAATAGCTGTCTTTCCTTAAAACACATTTTCTAGGATGTAAATTTTCTAAAAGAGCCTTCATTGTTCCTTTTAGAGAATGAACAGCCAAAGACACATGAGGAGGCTCGTTGTGTGACCTTAAAACATAATGGTAAAAACATCTTACAGTTTGGGCCTTTGGATAGATCACAGTGAGGAGTAACCTCTGTCCAGTGTTGCATGGAGAGAACACTCGAGGAATCCTGTGCGCTGAATCCCCTTCTTGGAAGTTAGTACAGCACGCTGATATTTAAAATGCTCTGAGAAGTTCTACGCAGAGAGTTCTATTCAACTTTGCTCGGCCCACCCTTCCCCAGATACAAGGTGTGGCAAAAGTAGGTTTGCAATTGTGGTATGCAAAACACAAAGTTTATTCTTGCATTATTATTTATTAATTATTATCTTATTTTTCATATGACCAACTGCAAACTTACTCTTGCCTTACCCTGTATATGACATCATAGATGTTTTTGTTGCCAAGTTGAAATAAAATCCAATCACACAATGTTAATATTAGTCTAATCCAACTACTCTTAAAATAAGGAAACTGAGATTCAGAAAGGTAAATGATATGCCCATGATCTCCCAGGTGGTATCAAAGCCTAAACTAGACCTGGGATCCATGAATTACCAGTTCAGTGCATCTCAAGGATTTCTACTGAAGCCTCTGTGAAAACAGAAGGCTGTGTGTAACATCAGGGGAAATATAGGAAAACAGAGGAAATGGTCTTTGCTCAAATTTTAAGAACCCTCACTTGCTGCAATATTTTATTTCTTTTTACTGTTATATAAAACTGATTTGAAATATATTAGCCTTATTCATTACATTCATTTGACAATAAGGTGCTATACTTAGTAAGTTATCCAGAAACACGAGTTATTTTTATTTAAACACAGAAAAATTTATTTGCATTTTTTATATTGGTTTACTCCAGCTGCCCTAACAAAATGCTACAAATGGAGTGGCTTAACCAATAGTCAGGTATTCTCTCCCAGATCTGGATGCTGGAAGTCCAAGATGAAGGTTTCGGCAGGGGTGGTGTCTGGCAAAGCCTCTCTCTTTCTGGCTTGTAGATGTCCACAGTCATGCTGTGTGGCCCCATGGCCTTGCCTCCGCCCTCACAGGGAGAGAGAAAGAGCTCCCGTCCTCTCTCTCTCTGTTAAGGAATCCAGTCCTATTGGATTAGGGCCCTGCCCATATGTTTTTATTTAACCTTCAGTATCTTTCTAAAGAATTTTCTCAAATACAAAGACATGGGGGGTTAAGGCTTCAAAATGGGAATTTTGAGACAATACAATTCAGGCCAAAACATTTCCATTAATAATTCTATTGTCTGCTATTTTTTTGTCATTTCAGGAAATATTCCTATTTCATCACTATTCTCTCATATTGTCCTAGGTCAACCCTTTCTTTTCTGTTCCTTAATGTTGTACAAATTTTAACTGAAAAACTCTAAAGTTTTAGTAATAGGCACAACAGTAGTCTTGAAGATTTTAGTTACAGGCTTTATTTTCCTGCAGAGGCCTGGTTCTCGAGTCTGGAATCCTGCTTCTCAGCCTGGCCAGCTGTGTGCATACTCTGCTAGCAAGCACCCCGTCACAGCTGGCCTGTGGTCCTTCCATATAATCACATCAGCAACTGTAGTTTTGCAGAGTGGGCTCCTGGGCAATGTCCCATCTAGGACACGAAACTGTTTATTTGTACCAGCACACTCATAGTATCAATTTGTTCAATCTTTCTTTAAAACAACTTCTTAAATGTTTTAGCAAAGAAATAGGTATTGTTGCCCTGTGGTTAACTTGACCACTTCTTCTAACGTTCTGCTAGTTAATGCCAGGGTGCCAGAACAGCACACGCTCAGAGAATGCTGGTTCTGCTTCACATTCACTGTGGCAAAAGGAACGATAAACAGGCCAACCAAAAATAAGTAAGTTGTATTTGATTACGTTCATAACAACCTTTGCAATATACATTATTACCATGTAATTAAAATGACTAACATCTCTATGTTTTTCTCATTCATGCATTTTTATGGCTCCCCATAATTTTGAAGAGCAAGAAACAGACATAGGTAGTTTTATGGCTTGGCCAGGATTATACATCTATTAAGTGTTTGAACTAAATTTAAACCTAATTGATTTAAACTGAAATTCAATAATTAATTCATTCAACATTGACTGCATGCCAGACTGCAGTAAATATAATGGTGAGCAACAAGAAGCACCAGCTCTGCCTTTGAGAAGCACCAAGCGATGGAGTCACACAGGCATTAATACAACAGTTAAAAATAGTTTGTGAAATTGCAACTCTGAGCGGTGCTGCTTGCAGAGGCATATGTTGTAATGAGCAAAAGTAAGAGGGGGCCTGCCTGTCATGACACGGGTTAGAGATATTAAAATTCCATGTTTTAAATAAACCATATCTCCTATATGGAAATTTTATGAGCCATTCAAGTCACCTGTATGTAGAGCTGAATAATACATAAACCTAATTAATATACTAGGATAATATTTTTTTCAATTGCCACAAGTTAGGATTACAATCAAGTAAAAATGTACAAGAAGCAAATTACAGAGCTCTAGTATTTACTGTAAAACAGCTATTTCAGACAGAGCTGAGATTCAACCCTGTCCTCCAGACCCTGGTGGAAAGACAAGCACATTTGTTATGACCAGGAGAGGTATCTACCAGGCTGTGATTGGCCATAGATATCAAGAAAGGGTGCAGAATTCAAGTAACATGAACAAAGTAGTTAAGTCAGAGAACAGAATCCTATTCACTGAGAGGAGCCAGAGAAGGGTACAAATTGTAAATAAATTTTTTAAGTGTTTAGTTTGACGCTGATAACAAAGACAAAATAGAATACTTCAATGACTGAAATATATTGAAAATAATTTTATCCTATTTAGTACGTGTCATTACAATGAGAGTTAATCATAACTTGCACCCAATTTCCAAAAAGCGATTTATGATTTGAAATAGATTTTAATCTTTACTTATTACTCTTTTGTCTCAATCTGAGGAAATACAGAATATCTCACTAAGTCCAGACAATGAACTTAGCCTGATTTTGATGTCTGATACAAAAGCCACAGAATGTGTGTGAGTGTCTGTACTCTGTGCCATCAGCCTGCAAGAGTGAAAAACACACCCTCAATTTTTGCCATTATCAAAAGCTAGATTTAAAGATTAGTCCCATCCTGAGTATACTGGGTCCAACAGAAGTAATACCGGCTTCAGTGTGGTTGGTAGGGTAATAATATAGGTGTATAATTCATAGTTTTAATTTGAACATTTCACCTAAAATGTCGTATGTGTGCTTGAGTGTAATATCGTTATGTTACAGAATTATATACTTATAATTTTGTAGTAAAAGATTTTGTAATAAAAAGGGGGTTATTTGTACTAGACCCTGTATTTATGTTCACAAACACTTCGGAGTATAACATTCCTCAGGTCATCACTCACTGAGTATCGGACAGTACTGCTTGGATTTCTTTCATAAATGTTTTCAATATGTCAAGAGGTACTCTTATTCTTATATACTTATAACATTTGAAATATAAATATTGTATTTATTGTTTATAGTTATAGTTATAGAAATATCAGAACATCTGTTTTTATCTTTATAAGAAAATACTCAGTTTAGTTGATAATCTCACAAGTTACCCAGGGACACAGTCATCACTTTCTTTCAGATATAGTTCTATGTCCAATAATATGTTTATGATGGGTAGAAGAATAACTAATATATTCATAATTATTTTATAATTACTTTAAACTTACCTTTTCAAACCACCCATTCAATACAATATTAAATACCTTCCAGATATCATCTATTTATTAATCATATTATTTGGCAACTTGTTGATTTTTCCTCTCTTTTAAGGGACATTTATTTTGTCTTGCCATAGAAAAGTCCAGAAGGATAAAAGTCCATGCTAGCAAGTGGTTATCAGAACAGCTTTTTATGATACATGATTCCAACATGCCAGAAGAAAATTACATTGAAAATGATGTAGTCTAACTAATAAGAAATATATTTGAAATTGAAAATTAAATATACTTTTGCATATCCTGATATGCTACTTCACTTGCCTCATTTGCATGCAAATAAGAGTTCAATAACTATTTTAATTGGTATATTCTCCCAAAAGCAAGGAAAGAAGATTCAAAATATATGTATTATTTTGTACAGGAAAGAATGTTAATATTCACCAAATAATTACCTAATTTACATAGTGATTAGACTCATCTGCAATAAAGTATTTTTATAAATATACAGAGAGAACATTAGACATGAAATTTGACAAGTGAAATAACAAGCAAATCTAATAAGGAAAATTGTGTGCAGGTGAAGGACTTCTACATTATTTTTAATATAACTTTATTGCTGATATCAGAATAATAAGGCAAATCCTTAAGCATTCCATGCATCATATTTGGTAGGTAAGAAGGGAAAAGCAAATATAATATAGTTAAAAAAATATTGAACATGATCAAACACATCTGAAAGAGATAAACTCCTCAGGGAAGAATTTCCACCTACATAATTTCAAGTAGAGTAATCTATTTTCTAATTAGCAAGGAAAAAATCCCCTGTATATGACCTTGAATTTAAAATATTAGCTCAGAGGGAATATTTACGAACCAAAGGCTCAAATGCATAATGAAAATACGGACATGACTTTTACTGTTGTTAAGGTTCTTTTTAAATCATACTTAGGCATTCCCAGCCTATGTTGACTGACATTTATAGTATGGAAATTGGCTGGAATAAAAATGCAATGGCGTTTAAAATTAGAAAACACATTACAGAAGAGGCAGGTTAAATATTTGTGATGTTCAAAGCAACGTTTCATGGCAGAAGCAATACCTTTGTTCTTTTAGATCAAGCTTATATTCTAAGTGAATTTTACATATTGAAATTATTTTAATTGTCTAATGTTTCTTCTTTTGTCATCTTATATGTAGTTATTATTCATTTTAGAGAAATGTGTTTTTTAGCTTTCAGCATTTTAAGGATGATAAAGGGGGGAGGACTTTAGGATTTAAACATGGAGAATTTGTCAGTTAGAAATGCGTGTTAAGTGAAAAACCAAGTAGCAGAATCGGTGAATGCAAAATGACCACGCTGATTTTAAACAACCTTTCACTTATTTGCTGGTGGGTTTATAGTGATCTAGAAACAATAATAACATGAAGAGTATGAGGAGTAAGGCTGAACAATGAAAATAAAAATAAAGAGACATGATAAAAAAAATCCCAATTCACAAGCTTTCCCTCTAGAATCTGGGACAAGATAGATTATTGGGCTTCTGGGAGACTACTGAGGTTCTGTCTACAGTGAGTTGGAGACTGTGGGGGGGACCCTCAGAAAACCCAGGAATGATCTTCTGGAGGGGGACCCCTTGTATCATAGGCTTCCCTTGCCAGATGAGTGTTGTAGGAACCCACCTATATCAGCGTACAAGGCAGTGTTGTTGTGAGAGGCTGAATTCCGCTTCAGTGACCTTTTGAAGACTTTCAGAATGTGTGTCCATTCCATAATGAGTGGTTTACGAGCATACCCGCCCACACTGCACTGAGTGTTCAGCAGATTTTTGACCCCAAATGGCATGACCTCCACCCCCCATCCTCCCTTTTCACCCAGTCTCACCCTGAGTAACTTTTCCATTTGTTTATTTCCTTGGATGAAAAAAAAGCTTTCAAAGGGAAACATTTTGCTGATGTGGAAGAGGCAAAATAAAAAGTGGCAGAAGTACTAAAAGACTTCAAAATCGAGGAGTTCAAAATCTATTTTGAGCAGTGCAAAAAACATCTCAGTAGGTGTATTGCATCATATGGTGAGTACTTTGAAGGTGACTAAAGTTTAAACACGTAAGAATAAATACACAATTTTTTATAAATAAATTCTGGGTTTTTTTGAGGTCCCAGCTTGTATAAGAAAGAGAATGTCACTGTGAAATGTGTCTGGATTTTGGAGTCAGCCAGATTTGAATTGAAAGCCTTACCCCTTCACTCATATGCTATCTGACCCTAGGAAATTACCATTCAGAAGTTCAGGTTCATGTAAAAGAAGAATCAAAATAGTTATTTTCAGGGTTATTGTGAGGATCGAATAAAATTGTTAATGAACATAAAGTCTGTAGAACATGGGCAATTGCTAAATAATGGTAAATATTAGAGTTACGGAAAATCCAGGAGCACAGACTCCTGGGCTATTTCTCCTTCAGAAACTGACCTCCCGGTAACCCTGAAATATAAGTATTCTTCACCTGTGATGTTTTCCATGGTATGTTTAAGATAATTGACATTTAACATGCAATAGGGGACAGGTCAATCATGCATATATTTTGAGAGAGTAAATTAAGGTAATGATGGGAAGTCAAACTCTGTGACTACAAAATATATAGTTATCTAAATATTTATTCACGTGTATTCATTGTCAATGAGATGATGCTAACTCCTGAAATAAAGTTTTATTGACACTTTAACTAACACATAGTAGCAGCTGAGGTTTATGAGAAATGTATGTTTTTTTAAAAAGTAGAGAATGTAGCAAAAGTCTGTGAACTTCAGAGTGTTCTGAGGCATTGAAGATATTTCTATGATGGAAAAGGACAGAAGAGGAGACACTCAGGACAGCAATCCTGCCTAAGCTCATTGAGAGAATGGCAAATGTGGGAACCCATCCAAATGATTTTATACGGCTTTTGTAACCTTACTATCAAAACCAAGCCAAGCAAGATACTGGCATGAGTTTTTCCAAAGAAAGCAAGAGGGGCTTAGCAGTAGAGAAGTCTGTAAATCTGACTTTCCATAAAAAAAGATTTGAGAGAACATGCAGATGCATTAAAAGCATCTGATATTATTTAATGTTCATTTGTAATTTTAATTCTTTTCACACCAACATTAAAAGGAAATTTTCTTAACTGAGAAACTGGTGTCCATAAAAAGCTCAGCAAAGAAGGAGCCATTTATCTATAGTGATAGGACTGTTGTTTATTCTAGAATACTATATTTTGAAAGGCTGTTTATTCTTTATGATGTGTGTCATGAAACCCAGAGCAAGTGTCAAATTGTTTGTGCTGAAGAATCATGATCTCTATAAAGGGGATGTTGCTTGACCCCTAACTTAATGAGATGAATTCAATTAAAGGAGAAAGAAGCTAATCTATCCTGTGCTAGTTGTCAGCGTGAAAAACAAAAGGATCCTTGTCTCCTGCACTTAGGTTGACACTCGTTCTGTGATGTTGCACCTCAATTACTCCTGCTGCAGAAGTAGACAATATTGCTCTTACCCCTTGGTACTCTGAATGTGGTGGCTGAACCAGCAGCAGCAGCAGCGTCACATGGGAGCTTATTAAATATTTAGAATCTCAATCAGATTCCACCCCAGACCCACTGAATCAGAGTCTGCATTTTAACAAGGTCGCAGAGAATTTATCCGCACAATGCAGGGCCTGAGCAATACTGCTCTAGGCTACTGATCTTCCCACCTTCAGAAATGCTGAGGCTCATTAACCGCCAAGAAGAATGTTATATTTTTGGAATAGAATATATGATATTTCCAAATGTCTTCTAATTCTTTGGTTTGTTTTACCTGAAAGTATAGGAATTTCTTGGTAATTTTAGCCATAATGGCAATAATAGATAACAATAATTAAACTATTTCACTGTCCAAGGCATTGACCTAAGCTTTTTATTTTTCCAACTGCCCTGCAAATTGCATTACTCCATCGTATAGAAGAGGAAACACAGAGACTTTTCGAACTTGCCCAAGGTGAAAGCTATTAGGATCCAGAGTCAGTTTTGGTGCCAGGGAGTCTGATTCCCTGGCCTGTGCTGTTTAAACTGTCCTAGGCTGGCGATCCGATAAGATAAATGTATTCTTACATTCTGATCAGATTATTTAATCTTTTCAGCTTGTTCCTAACATATACCAGTATATTTAACAAAGATTAATAAGCACAATATATTAAATTTTTAACTATATGCTATATACTTTTTTAAGCATTCCTGTTCATTCACTTAGTTTTCACAACTGTAAATTTCATTTTTTTACAGATGAAGAATTTTGTATTCCCTTTATGGATGGGAAAAAAAAATCTGATCCCAGAGACATGAGATTTGCCCAGAATCAGACTAGTTAGATATGAAGAGTAAAAATTAATAAAATAACCTGTGGTTGCTGTAGAGATAAATTTGGTGTAATACTTTTCATTCCAGGATTTTCTACTTGGCATTCTCTTGAGCAACTCCATGAAACAATATTACCTAATCCTGAGGACAGGGGTAACAACTTCTCAAAAGCGATTTTAATTTAAAAATGCTTGCCTGTACAGCTCCAGTGACTATCTCCTTAGCTACAGAACCTGCCCTGAGGTGAAAGCTACTTTAGCAGAGACTGCCAAGTGCTGGAGAATGTGCAGGAGATCTGTGCAAGGTCATCGGGAGCCGTCCCATTCTGGAACACAGCTGCCCATTGGCAAGGCAATGCAATCCACGTGTGTAATTGCAAAGCTGCTGGTGTTGGTTTTGAAAAAAAAGAAATAAGAAACAGGTAACATTAATTTTTTTTAATTTAAAAATATACATTTTACATGAGTCTATTTTACTCATACCACATTCAGTAAGAAGCTATTTTGGATGCCAACTTTTCCATTCACTTATGCAAGTTCCACTATACATGTGGTGCGCCACTATTATCTCATTAAATTAATGAAATTCATCAACAGATGCTGGTTTTATTCAGGATGCTATATTTACAAAGGTCATGATTTAAGTTTATATCCATATCCAAACTGGTTTTGTAATTGTTAGCAAATTTGCTATGTTAAACTTGGAATAGACACGTGCTGGTTATAGCTGTATTTGAAGAGTTTTTAAAACCTAACAGCCATTCTACTTTTTTCTTTGTTTTTCCTCTTTAATTTTTTTCAAGTACATTTTACATTCAACATTATTTTGCCTTAGTTTCATGTGTACAGCATAGTGGTTAGACAATTGTATAAGGTGAAGGTCATTTTAACTGGCTATTTAACCGGCCATGTAAAAGTATGGCGGCAAGTGGCCACCACACTCTGCAGCATTGCACCAAATTTATCTCTACAGCAACCGCAGGCTATTTTATTAATTTTTACTCTTCATATCTAACTAGTCTGATTCTGGGCAAGTCTCATGTCTCTGGGATCAGATTTTTTTTCCATCCATAAAGGGAATACAAAATTCTTCATCTGTAAAAAAATGAAATTCACAGTTGTGAAAACTAAATGAATGAGCAGGAATGCTTAAAAAAGTGTCTAGCATACAGTTAAAAATTTAATATATTGTGCTTATTAGTCTTTGTTAAATATACTGGTATATGTTAGGAACAAGCTGGAAATTTTAATATTGACTATATAGCATTTTAATATAGTCAAATTAAAATCTATTAAAGAGATGCTTAATACTTTTAGGTCTTTGAAATAGGTATATATTATACTACACATGATCTCAGCCAAAAGGCCGAGAAGTGATGAAATAGGTATATATTTTAAAGTTATATCATGTCTCGTTCTGACTAGCCATAGTTCTGGTGCTCAGTGGCCGCCTGTGGCGAGTGGCCACCACACTGCTGTGTTGGACAGCACAGTTCTAAAGGCTTTGAGTATCTGGAAAAAGTTAAACCAAGTTTGTATGTAAATAAAGCAGGACTAACTCAATCAATACCTCTAATATCAAAGGAAAAATCCGTAAGGACATCATTGTTCACATATACTCCTACCCTACTTCCCTCCAAGGTCTGTGCAATTTTATCATTCATATTTTTATTCTTTTAAAAAACTTGGATAAAATGGCATGATGTTTTATTCTGATTTTTATTTCATAATTTATTATGATAATTATTTTTCATCAAATATCATTTTAAGAAATCTCAATAATTGCATAATATTCTGTATGAATTTTTGACCATGTTTAAGAGAAAAATCTAAGAACATTAGCATTGCTGTAATTTTTTCTATTGTAAACGATATCTTGAAGTCCTGCTATAAAAATCTTTGTGTTCATATCTGATCTGGCATACACATTTGTAATGCCTTCTACGATAACCAAATTGCTTTCCAGAAAGATGGTACCAGGGACACCCAGAATGGCTCTTTCACCACTCTGTCCAGTCCTGTTGTAATTTAGAAAATAGTGTTGCCACTTTAAGAGATGATATATTGGTGTTTAATTCTAATTTGTATTTCTTTAGTTACAGGTTGGGAAAATATGTGTGTGTGTGTGTGTGTTTCTTTGTGTATTTACAGTCCATTTGTACTTCTCTTATGCATTTTCTGTTTCTGACCTTGAACAAGTTCTTTGTATATTGAGAGAATTAATTACTTTTCATCAGTTATGTTACAATTATTTCCCAGTTTAAAAAATATATTAACATGATTTGAGGTATTTTCAATTATGTGGTTATGTTTACAAATAGATTTATCCCTTCACTTTTATATTTACAAAAGATTTTTCTCCCTGCTATTTTATTGTTTTTCTATATTTAATGTCTCAACCCATATGGTATTTATTTTTTGAGAAAGTAGGTAAATGGAATATAATAATTGCTGATTCTCCATGTACCTTTATATTTCTTAATTGCAGAAGCTTTTAGATGCATAGAATTAGGTATTTTATTAACAATTATTTCATTTTCTTATAAAGTTTGAGCTATCTTTTGCACAAAATTGGTGTAAGTCTTTTCCTAAACCAGTCTCAAATGATGTGAAAAATGTGAAGCTTAGAATTAACACACTATTTCCTGTACCTGCTCCGAGATCCAGTAGGTGGAGAAGCCGAAAGAGAAGGGAGGGAGCCTAATGAAGGGCAAATACTGCAATGGCGATTTTTTCCCTTGTGCTGAAACATTTTTTCTCTGTTCTGGTGCAGTGTCTTGTTTGTTTTTTCCCCTGACATGGCTTCCTTCTCTCATAGTCAGCCCTGGTAGAGCCACTATAATTGCCTGGAATGCAGAGCCACATCAGGTGTAAACAGGTGACAAGTGCCTCCATAGCCCAAGGCTTGGTAATATCTAAAACAAGACCTGCTTCCCAGAGTCCTGATGAGACCAGGTGTTCTCCCTCAGAACTCCCACTTCCTCATGTCCCAACACATGTGTTTCCCCAAACATCACACACACACACACACACACACACACACACACACACACACACACACACACACACACACCACACATGCACACCCCAAGCTTTCAAATATCTTTGTTCAGGAACCTCAGGAGCGTTCTGCCAGGTTTTCCCCATTCAGCTTCCCTGGCACACAGGTGCTTCACCGGAGAGGAGCTCCAGCTGACTCTTCAGTCTTTAACAAAGTGGATCCAGCAGAAATGCTTGAAAGTTCCTGGCATTTGAATCTCTCTTCTTTCATTTCAAGTGGTTTTTTTTTTCTAATTTATATTCCGTTGATATATTCATTTGGAAATCTGGAAGTGAGCAAGTTAAATGCCTGCTGCATAGTTGTTAAGTGAAAGGCATCATATCCTGACATAGTAACCATACTGTTAGTGCCTGACTGTTTAGCATTTGCTTGTGCTAAATGCATGCATGTCAGAAAACAGTACAGAATGTCTCCCAAGCACAAATCCAGCATTATGTTTGCAGGTGTTCTTGCAATAGCATAGAAAGAGCCAATGCATTTGAGTGTATTTCACTTGCTGTCAGCAGTATCTTCAGCAGAAGGGAGAATAAAGTTAATATATGGAATATCTTGCTTGCATACATGGAAGGCACAGACTTTTTCTGTCAGTGGCCATGCATTTTGCACATATTTTCAGTAAAGTGATATAAACCTTCATTTAAAAAGCTGCTGATGGAGTACTCTCTGATTTTATTGAGACCGTAATGATGGAAAAAGCCATTCCTTTTGGTGCCCTCCCTGGGGTTATGCGGCACATCTCCTTCCCAATAACTGTATGTGGCAATAACAAGCCAGTGGTTGTATGGGATAATTGGCTCCTCCTCACTGCATTTATGGGCAGTCAGTCTGAGAATTACTGAGATTGAACAAAAGCCACAGTGACTGCAAAACTGAGGCCCACATTGATCTAGGAATATGATGGATCTATCAGGTCCAGTCAGAATACATCATGCTCTTGGTGGGAGAGTTCTTTCTGCAGAAATGGGAAATAATTATTCTCACCAATGAAACACATGAGACAGAAGTGCACATACTGACAAAGGACTCTAATAGAACCTTGAACATGAAAAATAAATAGATTTTTTATGGTAGTTCCTGCTTGGGAAAACATTACACTAAGGTTCTCTATGTCTTTCTGAGTTTCTTTCAGTCTATCTGGGCATTTTTATTTTTTAAACAATGTATTCACATTTTTCAAACTCTGGTTTAAAACCTTCAGCTGAAACAGAAAAAGGCAAATTCATTTAGTGTATACGAAGTAGGCAGTAATTGCATTGAAAAACCCCAAAACACACAAATCAGAACCAGCTGTAACCAAGCACGTATGGAAAGCAGCACACAGAATTTTCCATGGCCTGCAGCAATGATGTCGTATAAACAGTCCCTGAGGTGTCTCCGAAGCTTCACATGCGGTGAAAAGAAATTAGATAATGCTAAAGACTTACCAGATGGATATTCAATCACTATTTTTGTGTCAAATTCTCTCTGTAAATTGAATATTGAAGAAATAGCTACATTGAAATTATGAAATTAACATCTTTGTTTTCTAGCACTCTTCCCTGACATGAATGTTTAGCACTAAGAATACTAAGGACAAAGTATATTTTATGTAAGTTACAGCACACATGGAAAGAAGTATTAAGGATAAGCTAAAGATAATTGGCTGAAAGAAAACAGAAAGGATATTATGGGAAAATGCACAAAGGAGTAATTCTCATGCCCTTGAATTAAGATTTGAGATAACAATTGCCTTTTTTAATAAAAATAGACTTAAAAAAATAATTGTCTCCTTACAGACTGCTGCAACTTTCAAATATATGTGTCTTGCTGTACTAAATCCGACCTTTTTTTTAAGTCCCTTTATAATCAAACTTTACCTGGATAAATATGTGTTCTCCTGCTCACTAATACCGAAACTTACACTTACCAACCTATTTCTCCACTGTATACAATGCAAGCTGTTATCAGTGCTGAAAGGGC
Organism: Anoura caudifer; assembly: GCA_004027475.1. Lineage (NCBI taxonomy): Eukaryota > Metazoa > Chordata > Mammalia > Chiroptera > Phyllostomidae > Anoura > Anoura caudifer. Next base: position 112,130 of record PVKU01001316.1, on the reverse strand, counting down.
AATTTCTCTAGGAATGCCATTTCTTTTACTTCAACATGTTCAAATTCTGCCCCACTGTAGAAGCCCAGTCTCCCTCAATATGTTCAATCTCTTCCACGCTACTGCAGACCTCGATGGCCTCCTAAAGTCTAGATAATGGGAGATGGGAGGGCTGGAACGATAGCCAGCTCACAGTGTATAAATAAAGGCACTGTGAAAAATCTGGGTATAAAATCAACATTGGTGCAATATTAAGGAAACCACAGGTTTGGAACCAAGGAACAACAGTGTTGGGAGTCTGTAGAGTGTTGGAGTTGGAATTGTAGGGTGGAAGGATAGAGTAAATTTGGATTATCAGAGTTTGATCTGTGGTAAGTCTACCACAGTTTTTCACAGTCTTAATTCTCAAAGTGTTATGACTGGAGAAGAAGTTGACTCTAAATCTCCAACCCTATCCTATAAGATTTTTCTTGGGATTATAGATGGAATATAATACAATGATGGACTGTCTAGTATTCTTTAGGTTGTGCTGACTCATACCTCTCATTTCACTGTGTGTTGGAATTAGCTGTGGTGACAATGAGCTTTGAGTACTTATCCACATACTATACATGTAGACATAGCCATGTGAACTAAAGAAGAGGTGGTCTTCAGTACATATAGAAAAATGTTGGAAACAAAAATGATCCGCAAGTATAGCATTTGCATATGGACTACTCCAGGACTGAGGGATTTCGTGACTTTAATGGTGCAAGTAACAATGATCTTCCATGTTATAGCACAGGCAGTAGGTAAACATTTTTTGGCAAGTGAGTCAGAATGACTACCATTCACTCACATTCATACTGGGGAAAAAAAAACAAATAGGCACTAGATTTAAATACGTTTAATCAGGAGTACTGAATTATAAGCACTATATTTTAGGACATGATTTGTTAGTTAATTATAGCCAATAATCAGGATGACCACACATTCCCATTTGCTCTGGGTGGTTCCCTGTGCATACCTATTGTTTTTGTATATTATTAATAATACCCCTTTACTCTCAAAGTTGTTTCTATTTGGATGCTACATAATATGGCCACTTGACTGATGCGTATTGAGCACTAATTACATGACTGTAGCATTCTGAATGCTACATGAACTAGCTTCTCCAAACTGCACAACAGCTTTAAAAGATAGAAAAATTATTTTTACTTTCAAATGAGGGAATAGAAACCCAAGGACTATCTTTCAAAAAGCCATACAACTATGGAGGTTAAGGAAACTGTATAGAGCACTAGTTAGGGAATTTGGATAAGTTTTGCTTAATTCTAAAATAGAATTATTGACAGTAATGTTAAATTAATGTTAAATATTTAGTAAGGTAGTTAGAAAGTACTTAGAGATTATTTCCCCAGAGTTAGCAGATCTAATTATTTAAGAATGATGACACCCAACATTTTTCAAACAAAGGTACTATGATATTCCCACAGGAAGACCACAGATATTTGGGGGAGGACACTTGGAAGCTGGAGCAGGAGTGGATTCAGATACTAAGGAGATGGTCTCTCCAGCCCACCAACATGAACTGCATAGTTCTTTAGCACACTAACAATGTCTTGCAGATCTTTAGTATCCTACAGGTACATGGGTTCATGAGAGTATTCAGAACAGGGTAGAATCAGAAGGTCAAAACTTTGATCACTATTGGAGTAATTTGTTTTATTAAGAAAAATGTTAATATCTCCATCACAGTAGAAGGCTGTTAACCTGAATGACTCTGGGAGCTATTTGTAAGATATTAGCAGTGGGGATGTTCCTCTCGGATAACAGGGATCGGCTCCACTCACGTTCTTCATAGGATCTGTGCTCATAGGTGATCAGTAAGTGCTCTATGAATGATTTTTATGAGTGAGTATATTTGCATATGCTCATATCCATGAATATTTTAGCCATATTAAACCCACCTTGAAAAAATATAAAAATTCAGTTCAATTTGAATGAGTAGCACATTGACAGTAAATTATATTTGTTAAAACAACACTATTTGCTGTTTTGGGGTCTGAAACTGTGACTATTCTATCCAACTTGTTCTTGTCCTAGGAGTCTGTAATTTTCCAGTTCACAATTCTTACTCATTTTACATAAAATTATTGATCTTAAATAATGGGTAAGTTGACTTCATGCATTATCACTGCATTTCTCAGAAAGTTTTGTTTTCACTCTAGGACAGTCTGTGATGTGTTGGCTGCCTGTTTGCTTAGTGCCTTAGGAATGACTTTCATGTGCTTCGCTTGACACTGCGAATCTTCCTCTGTCTTACCTCAACGCTCTCTGTCTGTCTTTTGTTGTTTGACCTTATAAGTCTGTGTTCTTCTTCTGTACCTAAAGTGGAAGTAAATTCCACAGTTTTTGGCAGTTAGACTAATTTTCTGTAGAATATAATAACTGCAAATAGATTCCTCTAGTGAGAGGGACATAAAAGTCATTATATTTTCTATGTAATAGTAAAAACATTAAACCTGTTTGTCAGAATTTGAGAATACCTATAACAATGTTGTCTTAATTAACAATCAGTTTTTCTTTTGTGATTCATAGTGGTTATAAATGGGCATTTATATATATCTACTAAAACATTCTAGCTAAAACACTTGACATTTTATTGTTAAGTATCATTGTATTTATTTTTTTAATACGGAAAGTAATACTATGTGTCTGCTTCCTCATCTCTGGCATTAAAAGGGTACGTCATACTTCTTCAGTTCTAATGAGAAGATACAGACAAACTATATAATACTTTGTACTAGACAAAATTGACAATCCAACAGTTGTACCCTCACTTCTGACAGTAACTCAACTCTTTCAAATATCATTTCTCATTCATGCATAATAGGTGCTTTAGGGTAGGTGAGCCTCATTCTTAACCACAGATGTGTGTTCTGATTGGTCCAAGCAAATTGGGTAATCTAACAACCCTGGCCAATACAGTAGGTTCAGCTTCCTGACATCAAAATTAGGAATTTTGTTTTATGCTGAAGTAGAAGACACCTTCAAGGTAATTCAAGATGTCCTAATACTTTTATTGTCCTCATTTAATGACTAATTACAAATAAAATTGCAATTTAGATGTTTGATATATATAAATGCATAATATATATCCACATATATTTCCTATGCAATATATATACCTGAAGTATATATATATATATATATGTATACACATACAGATAGATATATACAGATATAAATACATAGATATCCCCAAGTGTTAACAAGATATCCTCTTAAAATCTACTGTTAATGGAAGCAAAGCCCAAAGTACTTTCAGAGAGTTATATATATTATGGAAACTACTGTAGCTATTCAATTTTTTTTTCTCAAAGGACAGTAGATGATGTTCAGTTTTGGGGAACTTTTTAGACCATGATACAGGAAGATGGAGTCTAAGCAGAAATAAAAATTCTAACTAAGATAACTAAACTTTGTCTACCTAAGATAAGCAGACAGAAATCAGAATTCAGGACTGTGGAGGTCCATGGAATTTGTGGGGCATGGTACCAGAAAAAAGTGGAGTGGCAGCAGGCACAGTGAAGTCCACTTAGAACTGCATTTGTATCATGGGTTGAGGCCTAGATTAGTTTGCAAAGTTTAACAGGAATCAGATCCTGTAGGACAGGAAATTGAAATGAAATGCCCGAAGGCAGACAGTGCTTTAGGGCAGGACATGCTGAAATGTTCTGCCCAGTCTGCGTAGAAATGCCACATTGGACATTGTCTTGAGATCCCAGAAGGGCAAATTTTACAAGTAAGAATTACTGTCTAGAGTAGGTTCTATATGATAAGACTAATGAGGATAAAGAGGGACATGGTTAAAGAAGGAATAAAAACCCAGCCTGACTTGATTTTTAAAAAGCCATTGGTAATTTGTTTATTAGAAGAAAAGTAAACCCTTAGAAAGGAAGACAACATAATGCAGACTCCCTATAATTTAATTTCTAAAACATCTAGTATAAAAGAAGAAGAAAAAAACTATAAAGAAGTAGGAAAACATGACCACTGATTAAGACAAAAAACACTTAATAGAAGTAGACTCCAAGGTGACACAAATTTTGGAATTAACAAATGCTACAAAACAGCTATTATAAATGTATTCAAGGATTTAAGAAGCAGGTAAACATAAGTGAACAAATAATGATTTTCAGTAGAGAAAAAGAAACTAAAAAAGAAGCAAATGGAAATTCTAGAGCAGAAAAATACATAATGTCAGATATTAAAAAATAAGTTTAATAAAAATTATAAATGGCAAGAGGGGAGTACCAGTTTAAAAAATAGAAATTATTCAACCTGAAGAAAGAGAAAACAACTTATAAAACATGAACAAAGCCTCAGTTAAATATAGAACAACTTCAGCAATATAACATGTATCTCAAGTCTAAAAGAAAGGAAAATATTAAATAGACAAAAATACTTCCAACTTATTAATAAACAGCAACCTACAAATCCAAAGTCTCAGCCAACATAAGTAGAAAAATAAAAAAAAAATAGTCAAACTGCTGAAAATAAAAGATAAAAGGAAGATGTTAAAAACAGCTAGACACGATAGCATATATGGAAATGACAAAATGAGTAATGTTTAATTCCTTATTGAAAACTATGAAGTCCAGAAGATGATGAAAAGACCTGTGAACAGAGCTGAAATGGGGAAAAAAAGAATGTCATCAATTCAGAATTCTCTATTCAATATTTTCTAATAGACAAAAGCTGAAAGAATTTGTCATCTGTAAGACTACAGCAAAAAGAAATACTAAAAGAAATGTGTCAGGTTGATGTAAAGTGACACTACATGGAAGCTTGAATATTTAAGGAAAAAACAGAGTATTGAAAATGGCAAACATGATAGCAAATGTCAAAATACATCTTGCTTCTGCCCTGGCTTGTGTGGCTCAGTGGATTGAGTGCTGGCCTGTGAACCAAAGGGTCACCACCAATTCAATTCCAGATCAGGGCACATGCCTGGGCTGCAGATCAGATCTCAAGTTGGGGTGCATAAGAGGTAATCACACATTCTATTTCCCTCCTTCTCTTTCTCCTTCCCTTTCCCCTCTGTCTAAAACTAAATAAATAAATATTTTAAAAAAATATATATACACACACACACATCTTGCTTCTTTCCTTAATTTTTTAGAATTCCAATGATAGTTTAAGTAAAAAGTAACGCAATATAAATTGCGTTATAATACAAATTCCTACAGATGTGAAGTGAAACACATTCATAGTAAAAAACGATGTTGTAAATGGAAATATACTGTGGGTCAATTCCTCCATGTTTCTTTAAGTGGTGCGATTCATACCTTAAGGAGGTATTCAGTAAAGGAGGTGATATGTAATCCCTAGAAACCTTATAGAACCTCAAGACATTCCATTTCCTTTATAGAATGTCACCAAGAGGCTTTCTAAGGTGACCCTAACAAAGGCAGTCTCCACTCACACTGAGATCCGATTACTATATATTCTACGAAACCTATCAATACCAAAAAACATTTATGTATTTTTTTTTCCTTCAATTGCAAAGTAAGTTCCTTGAGGGAGAAAATTGGCTTTTTAATGCTTTTTGATAATGTATACACAGTGCGTTGAACAGTGTCCAGCACATTGAAGATAAAAAATTAATATCTCTTAGCAAAAGAATGAATGTGAGGCATGATATTAATTGCTAAAATATGAAGCTGAAAAGCAAAATTAGAAGTCTGGCTAGGTGGTGTAATATTTACATCTTTTTTAAAAGCCTTTGCTCAAAAATAATGTTTTTAGTAAGCATTGTCCCCAAGGTACAATTATTGAGAAGTAACCAAAGATTTTATTTCTTAAAAGAAATCTATGAAGGTGTAAGTCCCCAGAACTGGGAACATCATCAATAGCAAACAACTTAATGTGAGTTAATTGACATAAGCAGAAAACTTGGCAAGCACGTACAAGGGGTTATGCATGGTCTCACAGGGAAGGAATATAGCCAAGACGGGAAACAGAAAAGATATCCAAGACAATAGCTTCATAATTTTTCCCAGGTTTAATCATGAATGAGAGTTTGATTATATCTAGTGCCATTAGAATTTTATTGAAACAACCAAACCCCTTTTTCCTCAATCCTTAAAATTACTGTATTATGCAATGACAGTTTCTTAAAATGAAAAAAGATCAATCCCACAAATTTTTTAAAAAATCAATTATCCAATGGGAAAGAGATGGATTACCATTGATTGCATCCTGCCTGTGTTAGAGATGATGGATGACTGCCGTCATGGCATTGATCTCCGGGAACAGGCTTACACGGGTCTTGCATGGCTTATTACAGGGCCACCCACTCAGAGAATGTATAACAGACACTACAAAGCCCACGTTTTGCATTCTATCCGGGTCTTTCAGCTGTTCTTTTGTTCATGTAACTTTGACTATGTCCCTAAACTCAGGCATTGTTATTTGTCTTTAAACATTTGTTTAGATAGAACGACTGTTAAAGAACTTCTGGGCAGACAAGCGCCGTAACAGAATGAGGAGCAGCCCTGTGAAGGACCTTCTGACAGGCACTGTAGTTTGTTCCTAAGTGAAGCATCTGAAAGCTCATCTTGTAACTCATACAAATCTTTCACATTTTCAAATAACCAGGGAACATGTGAAATATTACAGGTTGATTCCAAACTGCAACATTTCAAGATGATAAATATTTCCAGTTTGGGTTCAATTTATATACTCTATGAAAAAAAAATATATATGCAGTTTAGATCAAAAGTGACTTCTTAGTTAAGTTGATACATTGTGACTTCTAGGAGACTATTTTTATTTAAATTTATTTAAATTGTGCATTCTTTCTTGAAAGGCATCTCAACTGCAGACTCATCTACTGTTCCAAGAATTACATGAAGTCAGGGCTGGGAATAGGAGCCATTCCAGACTGGACAATGCATTACTGTTTCTTTGAGTGTTTACTGAATACAGCAGTTAAGCTAAACTGCCACTTCCTTCCCTCACTGACTGGCTGATGAGCAAAGCTGCCAAATGTGCATTTACAAGGAGGCCTGTCGGAACTCTGTTAACCATTGTGATGCCAATTAAACAGGAGAAATATTAACTTATCACCATAATATTTGTAGTGCTCTCAAAACAGAATATGCAGGAAAAAGAATATTGACCAGTAAGCGTAGCAGAAGTAGGAAATATATGTTTGTCTATGTCACACATCAACCAAATGAGTTTGACTATTTGGCCAATATTAGTTTTTTTATTTTATTTTCTATTTTGGTAGAAGTTGGTAAATTCCAGGGTTAACAGAAAGAAGAAAATGCATTATAAAGAAGGAAACTTTTATCACAAATTTTACCCAATGCAGTAATGTTTATTAGTAAACAGGGGTAGGAAAGTCATACAACCTGGTATGAAGTGGGGAAGCCTTGCCTTGGGCACATACCCTACACCTGGAATGAATGGCCATTTTGCAGACAAAACACCAAGAACTAAGAGTAACTAACAACTGACTGTCATAGATTAGTGTGAATTAGCACATATGATTAACACATATATTAAATATATTTTCATAGTAACATAATTGATAATTATTTTAATGTAAATTACCAAATAGTAGTTTTAAATTGAAAATTTTTATTTGAGAGTATAGCTTAACAACAGAGCCAGGAGTTATCATCTATCTTGTGAGAAGTATACTAAAAAGAAAATAAATAGAAATAAGCCTTCTCAAGACTCTGTGAAGGTCTTTAGATTTTCTCTGTACGAACCTTACCATTCTGTCTTTCAAGACTTAATAAAACTTACCTTAAATTACAACATGGGAAAATAGAATGTAGAGCTTTAGTGCTAGCCATTACTTGTTACTGGGGCCTGAAATTAGATAAATTAGACATTATTATTATTATTATTATTATTATTATTATTTGAATGTATGGGAAATTGAGAAAATACTTTTTGAGTTGTCATATTGCTATAAGCTGATATGCCAGATTTGGGGCAATTAGAGAGCAGATCATTTATGTCAGCTCTTTCTATAGAAAAATACTCTGATGAATTAACAATGCAAACTAAGGGAAGGAGAATAGGGAATAAACACTCATTAAATGCTTCCGTTTCAGGAACAGTACTAGTTGTGATCACATACGCTGTCTCCTTTATCATTTATACTAGCTCAGTGAGCTAGCAGATATTGTTCTCATGTTTATGAATAATGACACACTATGGCTCATGCTAGATAGAGATACAAATATCAAACAGTTCTGTAAAATTAAATTTAAAAACTTCAACATGTGGACTGTGAGATGTCTAGATTTCTCCCTGTAAACACAAGTTTTTATTGATTTTATATCATATAAACCTTAACTCTGAAACGTAATTTTACCAAGCCATCACTTCTTTCCTAGAAGGTCATGCTGCAGTTCTTTGCGTTTGTGGGCCCTATCTGATCATTTTGTCATGTCTGTACTATTCATGTATCCTTGGAGTATACAGAGATGGTGTCTCCGTGAAAATGAGCATTGCCTTCACTTTGACTCAGGATGGTGGAGTAGAATGTTGCCTACATCTAAAACTCTTGCCCTTGTAGGCATTGATTATGTGATGGAATCCATAGAAAGTACAGCACCTGGCTTCGAAGAGATTATTTTTGCCTAGAAATTAAGGCAACCTTTTTCTTGGTATGCAAGAACTCTAAATATCGTTGCATTGAAACTGATCTGTCTTGTCTTAGAAGGGTTCTTTTGCTCTTTACTCATAAGACCATGGAAACCAAGAGAGTATATACATAAGTTATAATGCAATTGACACTCACCCCCCAGAATTTTGCTAATGGAGTAGGAGGCTAGTAAGGGCTGAAATTTACCAGTAAACAATATTCTTTGTAATGGGTTAATGGGAAGATGTAAAGATTGGCAACCTCACTGCTCTGACCTGCCCTTCCCTTTTAAAATATTGATACTTGTTCTGTCATCACTTACAACCCTCTGTTGTGGCTAATTGGAGGCACTTAATCCCACTGCTAGCTTCTTGCTGTGATAAATATTTAATCACAGAGGGGAAAGCTCCTTTTCCAGAACACACATTAAACTATGACTTGAAAACAGAACAAAAGGCACTGTTACCTGGAAAGAGCCCTCACTCTCCAGTCCAGGGCTGAGAAAGGTCCATCTAATTACCTCTGCTGAGAAACCATAGTCTCCTTCTCACTGACTGTCTGACATTTAGACATTTCTCTCCTCACCTCTTCCCATTGGTGTGAAAAGGAACTGAATACAAAATGATAGTCCACTTTGCTAGCAAATTCCTTACCCATCACAAAGTGAGGCTATGGATATGTGGTATGTCACTCTAACTGTGTCATTTTTCTCCCCAATTAAAAATAATGGATGCTCTTGGCTGTCAGGCTGCACAATATTTCTGTAGGGAGAAAATAAGTTGATATCTCCACAGAGCCATTGTCCACTAATTTGAAGTTCAAGGTCTGACTACAATCCATTTCGATGTCTCCTACTTAACCAGAGTGTCGCTGAGAATCCTCTCTTTCCATGGAAAGACTCTGACAGGCACTGTTGCAGCTGAACCCATTCTTCCTGAGACAATTTTCATGCAAACTGGGAGTGAGAAAGGATGATCACATCCTTCAGTTACTCCACCATATTTCCTGAAAGAGTCTTCTGAATTTGTCCATAGCTGTTTCATCACTGGAATATTAATATATGGTATTGGCCAATTTTCTGTGACAAATGCACTTTGAGAACAAACAAAAAAAAATAGAAGCTCTTGATACTAGAAGAGAATAAAAGATATACAGCCATGATTGGTTATAGGAAGCAAACTATTTTACTTATTTGTGTATAGGTTAGTCTTCATATGTTGATTCTCTAATACAGAGAAGAATATCCAAGTTTTCTGTCCATTTTTGGAAAACTGGGCTGCCAATTACTAATAGAATGAATGCTGGCAATCTGAATGTTAGACACAAATAATTGAAGAGGTGCAAAAACATTTAATTAAATCTTGTAATCCAGAAATAAATTTTAATAGTTATAAAACATTTTATTCCCCTTCAATTATACCCTACTTGCCTTCGGGCTATTCTCTTTGAAAGGAAAGTGTTGCTGCTGAGAATGACAACTTTCCTTGAAGGAAATTATGTTCTGGGTTATAATTGGAGCCACTATTAACCACTGTTTGAAAATTACAACTGTATGCTCATATACAAAGACTGTAAAATATGTGTAAAAAAGACTATCAAATTAAGAAAAAATTATGATAAAAACATTAAAGGAATAGAACTTAAATTATTTCAAGACATGATCATTATCCCCAAACTTAGTAGTGTTCCAATAACTAGGACACAGTTGAGATAGACCATTCTTAAGGGAAATAAGCCATGCTTAGATATATATACTAAAATTTTTCAGTTTAATATAATGTAATATTTTCCCATAGTAATTTCTCAAAAATTTGTTGACTCTCTGGGATGCAAGCTATAATCATTCAAACTATATAGCATAAGTAAAGACAAATTTGAAGTTATAAAAGTGTTATTTTCCCCTTTAATTCATTACCTATATTTTTCTTTTTATATTCTCAGCAAATATGCTTTAAATGGATATCTATATATACCCATGTTTTGCTGTGTATAATGTGCACCCATGTTATTGGCCCAAACTTTCAGGAAAAAGTCTTTGAATTTTTTACTCAATTATTTATTTATTTATACTTAGATACTTCATTTTTGTATTACAAAGGAATTTTAGCATTTATTTTTGAACATATTATGGCAAAAGAAAGTTTTTGTGACAAATAATTGCAAAACACAAGAACAGATACATGCTTATTTCAGGTATCACCCATGTATAATGCACATACTTATTTTTCCCTCAAGAAATTGGACAAATGCACATTATACATGACAAAATACAGTAAATTTGCAGTTAAAATATTAGAAACTTTTATCTTTCTCTAGTTTAAGATTACATCTTAAATATTTATTCTTATTCTAATGGCCATTTTTACAACTATTTTAAGGAGTGCCTAGCCTAGCATTGCACCTTCCCTGACATTAAGTTAATTTACATTTTTATATGTAGATAATTCTAATTGGAACATTTATGAATATGCATTACATGTCTTCCTGCAACTTATAAAAGTTCAAGTAAATTTCCTCATATAAGAATTAACACACTTAAAATCTTTCTCTAAGTTACAAGAGCAATAGCCTTAAAATTTAGAATCTTGCTACTTCAACTCCTACCCCTAAGAAAATGTTGGAAAAAATGTAAAAATCACTAGAAGATGAGAATTTAGAGAACAATTGTTTCTTGGATTTTTTTCGCCAGTTTTATTAGTTTTAAGAGACAAGAGAAATTTCCTGTGTGAGAAAATGTTGAGTAGCATTTCACAGCAGGCAGTGGTGTATTTCTGTTCTTGAGTTCCATAGTTTCATAAATGCACATCAATTAATCTAAAAAATATCTAAGGAGTAGGAACTGGAGAAATATAGGACAATAAATCTGTGTAATTCAAAATGTCTAAGAGAGCAGCTAAGAGAGAGTTTTGTTTCCTTATTCCCAGTCCAGTCATCTTTGGACTATAACCATATTTCTCTTTTAATGAAAAGCAAATAAACTACAGAATTTCTGGGTAGAAATAAACTTTGATTTTAATTTTGATTGAAATAAAAATTTAAAAACAGGCTGTGATTTAAAAAAAAAACAAGCAATGGAGGCCATGGATTAAAAATGAGTCTTTAATATAGTGATATCATAAAATGTTTGACAATAATACAGGTAATATTAACTAAAATGCCTTAATAGCATACAGTTCATTAATTACAGTTGAATTAGGATACAGTACCCTGTTTGGGTTCTATCGTTGACTTATGGAGTACATTCAAAGGATAAGAACGTATGTAATTAATTATTGAATTCTCTGCATGTCTAAGGAAAACACTTTAGCCTCTGTTAAGCCAGTACAGTACAAAACCATTGTTGGAAGATAATGATTTTTAAGTATGGAAAAGATGTTTCAGAAGGTGCAGAGAGGTGACATATTACTATTAAGACCAGAACAAGAAGTGGATTGGAAATGGATCAGGAGGGACTTAGGTTAGACATAACAAAACACAGTGCAATGGTTTTGAAACACAACTTCAAGTTCACATTATTTTATGTGCTGTGAAAATATCTCCCTGGGAGAACTAGAAAATGCAAAAGGAAAACATGGCAATATGTGTCCCGAACATTAATATGTCTAGGTAAAGAGAAGTTAGTGAATTCTGAATCCCCTTCCAACCCTAGGATTCAGATTATCATTGACTAAAAGTGCAGAATCTCCAGCTAATCACATCTCTAGACTTCACATATTTAAATTAAGAACGATAAATCATGCAGAATCTTATACAAAGTCATTTAACTCAAAATGGAGACTGATCTCCACTCTTTCAGAAATTGGTTAAAACAAAAAAAAAGAATTTATATGAAACAAAGTTGCAGGGAAAATGACTTATGGCATATAAATGCTGATTCATATGAGACAGATACACATATTCAGTACATGGGTCTGTAACAAAGAAGAGTTTGGGGTAACATTTAATCTTATTTTAGTTAAATGGGATATTGAAGTACATGCTTCTGATTTACCAAAAGAAAAGCTTATTAAAATAAGACCTTTGGAATGAGACTTTATTTTTTTAGATTAAACTAAAATTAGTTCATATTTTATATGATACCAATCTGTTGCCATAGTTAACATTGCAAAAGAGGCAGAGAAGGAAAACATATCAAAGACAGTTCTTTCATAACATGAAACTTTACTGGGTTATCTTAGTATTTATTGGGCTCTCTTTCACTCAGACCAGAGTAACACAACCACAATCTGACACTCTCTGCTCCAAGGGAATAGGACTGAATTATGCAACATCACAATGGGTAATTTAAGGAAATCTGTATTATTTTCCCACTTCTGCTGTAAGAAATTACCACAACATTAGTGACTTATAACAATATGAATTTATTATTCTATGGTTCTAAAAGGTGGAAATCTGAAATAAGTCTCATGGGATTAAAATCAAGTTGTCATCAAGGCTGCATTCCTTCCTAGTGACTCTAGAGAAGAATCTACTTCCTAGTGTTTTCCCACCTTCTAGAGGCTGCCCACACTCCTTGGCTTGTGGCTGCCTTCAAAGCCAGCAATGATAGGCTGGGTTCTTCCCTGCCTCCCTCTTTCATTTTAAGTACCTTGTGATTATGTTGAGTTTATCTGAATAATCCAGGATAATCTCCCATCACAAGGTCAGTGATTAGAAACCTCAATTTAATTTGAACTCTTAAAGCTCTCTACAATCTAAGCTAACATAGTCTCAGGTTCTAGAGAACAGGACATGGGCCTCTTTGGTGAAGAAGAGGGCATTGTTCTTCCTACTACAGAATCATATTGCTCCCTACCCCTGCCTCCTGACACGCGCACACACACACGGGAAATTGAATTACGGTACATGCAGAAAAACTTGGAGATTTCTTACCTCAACTTTAGGGGAAATAAGATTCCTTTCAGCAAACCACTTTTTTCTGTGTCACAACTAGGGTTGTTGCCATGAATTTTAGCCAGATTTTTCATCTTATCCTCATTCTCTAAATGACATAACCAAAGTAAAAAAAGTAAATTTATCTCATATATATATATATCCTCCTAAAATTGACCCTTTTGTAAATATTACTTTTTTCTTCTCTTTACTGACTTTAAAATTCACTAGAAACATGATGCTGTGGATATGGAAGGTACAGAAGAACTTTCCAGCAGATGATAAATACTCTTGTAAAAGTGAAGGACTTTAATGTTATTCAACATAATATGAAATTACTGAATTAACTACTTTTGTGGGAAATGCTTAACGATGAAAAAGCACCAAGAAGAAATAGATTTGTGTATAATCGAAGTGTGAGGCAATGCTGTCCACGGAGGTGATAGTGAAGAATTGGATTATTATGAGAAGGCTATAAAGAAATAAATGTTTTTGGAGGAGACAAAAACAGCTGATTCAATTTTACATTGTTGTTTTCTTGTTTGTTTCACTGGTGAATTCTCAAGGGCCCCATCCAGAATACCATGTGGATTAAAAGGAAATATTCTTATGTATCTTTGAAAAAATCTTCAGTATCTTTGTATTTGCACTTTAGATAAGCAATATGTCATATCACATAACATGATGTGACATTTGGACCTTTTATGATTGAGGGCAATTCACTAAACCTCATTTTAGAAGATTTGGCAAACCCTATGTTGTTGATTTTCTAGACAGAGAGTTTGACCAAATATTAAGACATTGATAGTTCTACCAGTAATTTAGTAAAACTGGCTTGAATGAGTAAGATGGAATGTCATGTTGAGTGATAAGAAATCTTTCTATCGTCCAAATCAGAACAGCCAACTAGTACTATTCTTTAATATCCTGTCCAAGTATTCTTAAATCTAGATGTAGATCCATTGTCAGAGTTTCCTTGGAAAGTTCTATTGCAATCAAAACATTTCAATGGTCTATAACATCAAATAGATCCATGCTCAAGGCTTTCTTTCTACAGCCAAAGAATGGCAAATAGTTTAGAGTATGGTCTTTTCGTTTATAACCTCCAGGGGAGTTGATATTTCCAAAACTATACACAGATAGTAGAGTGCACATACCTCACATTCTACTCAGATTGTTGTTGAACCATATTCAGTGTATGTAAGATACATAATATTTTTAATGTGTGATGATTTTATGAAGGGCATCAAAAATTAATGTTCAAAGTGATTTTGATGTACAATCTAAGAAATAGTGATGATTACAGAGTTGAGGCAAATCACATATTTGCACTACAAATTGTAATTTTTATACAAGGTTAATTTCTCTATTGTAAAGTTTAAATCCTAGGACAAACTGTAAAATTTGGTGAACAGCCCATTTTGTTAATTCCACAAATTTGTCCAATGATATTCTCTCAGGTAAAAATGAGATGTCAGTGATTTTTTTCATGTAGAAAATATTTGGGTGGCATACGAGGTCTATCCAGACAAAGTTCAGCCATTGTTAATTTAATGAGAACAGTTGGTGCAATACCTGGCAGCCAAGGAGAATGGACTGTAATGCGTATGTGTGAACAATGACAACTTCACTGTACTTGTCATGAGAGAGGTAGATGCCAGTGAGTGAACATGTGTACTGTGTTACCATCGCATTCAAAATGACTAAGCAAGTAAAGCAACAAATCTGCCTCCAATTTTGCATTAAGATTGAACATTCCTTTGTAGAAACTATTCAGATGATTCAGAAGGCCACAGCTATGGGCAACTGGTGATTGGCAGCATCATCTCGAAAACATGTCCACTCATGCATCACGTCTCAAGCAGTTTTTTGGTGAAACATCAAATTACTTAGATTACTCAGACCCCCTACAGTCCAGATTTGGCACCCTGCAACTTCTGGCTTTTCCCAAAGCTAAAATCACCTTTGAAAAGGAAGAGATTTCAGATTGTTGATGAGATTCAGGAAAATACGACAGAGCAACTGATAGCAATTGGGAGAACGGTATGAGGTCCCAAGGTGCCCACTTTGAAGTGAACTGAGGCATTACTGTCCTATGTACAATGTTTATTGTACCTTGTATCTTCTTCAAGAAATGTCTCTACTTTTCACATTACATGGCTGGACACCTTCTGGACAGAACTCATAGACTACCAGAAACACAGCAAAACATACCAAACTTGTGTTTTCATTGTGTTTTCTTTAACATATAATGAAAATGTCTTGGCATTTAAATCTAAGACAGATTGATCAAATTATGTGTGCCTTAAAGCAGTTATTTAAGATTTAGCATCTGCTTAAGCTCCAAAGTGATGACTACACTCAGAAGCTTCATATGTTTCCTGAGAGGGGGCTTGCATTTCCTGAATGTATCACACTATCTAAACAAAAACCAACCTTGTTTTCAGAAAAGATGTATTGAAGAGTGGTGAAAATTAGTAAAAGACCAAGACAAATTGTCCTTTTTTTTTTCTTTGCTTCTCTACCTCATGACTTCCCTGCCTTTGTAATAAATTCGGGAAGCAATGGGGCTGTGTATGGGTTTCAGTTTTGTCCACCTCACTCACCATTTTGTGTTGTGAAGAGCACAAATCTTTAGCATGTCAAACATTTATTAGCCAGGTGAGTTCTGCTCAGTTTGAGATGATACGTACAAACTAAAGGGACAAAGCCTTGGAGTTATGCCCTTCACCTGGAAGGGAAATAAAATGGTAAAAAGAAAATATAGCCTGAATTCTTGCTCAAGAGATCACTTGATTGTGTTGTGCATGGTGGTAAGAAGCATTGTGCAAGTTTCAAAGGTCACTTGGGCCTGTAAATTCCACTTACTGAATTTGGACTGAGTTACTGTGCTCGAATGTGTTTATTGGCTACCCCTTGGAGAGTCCATAAGGGACAACATTGCCATGTTGTCTTGGGTGAAAGAAATAAAGGGAGGGAAAGTAAGACAGAAAGAACCCTGGCACAAATGTCAGTTTTTAATGTATTTTAGTGTAAACAATGAATATGGATAATTTGACTGTTTACACAGACCAAATAGATGCCACATACTCGCTGACATTCAGCCAGTCTCTATCAACATAAAGCCGTAAGATAAAAACATCTCAGGGAGTTAAATCGTACAAGTGCCTGCACGCTGACAGCCACACTCTGCACTGGGCAGCTTTGCCCTTTCACCCTCAGGTGTTTTTACAGAGTTCCGATTAGCCAGAGATTACCATGTCCTTGACATATAGCAATGACTGCTTTTAATGCATCATATGTTTCTTGAAATATAGGTATACTTTCCTGGAAGCTTACCTTACATCGGCAAACTTGGGTTTAAAATAATAGAGATTTTTGAGATGGAAAATTGTGTGTGTGTACATTAATAAAATAATAACCTCGAATTGTATGCATAAGTTACAGTTGAGTTTCCAAATTGAATTACATATTTTAAATTTCAGTAGCAAAAATGCTACAGTCACTGGATTCTGTTCCTCCATCTATCTATCTGATATCTATTATCTACAATCTATTTAACCTCTCTGTTGTTTTCTTGCTACTAGATTGTGAGTATTCTGTACTTTTAGTGAATTAATTTATAAATTAATATCATAAGTCAAGTCACAGCTTCCCAACAATCTTGTATATAGTTATTTGCTCATTTGTAAGGAAACTGAGTCTCCAAGAAGACTCACAGCTGAAGGCCATGCAGCTAATAAGCCCCATGATTCAAACGCTCAGGCCCAGACACATTTGAAAGCAGCCGACTTTCCGCAGAGGCAGCCTTGCTTGCACCAAAGAAATGGAAAGTTCACTCTTCATAAATTGACCTATACTTCAATTCTCTTGGGGCAAATTCACTTTTTATTTTGATTAATACAGATCAGCTTTCTGTGAAATCAAAATTCACAGGATAGTTGCCAACTAATCCCTATTTGTGTTGTGCTAGAACAATCTGGCCTAGGAGGCTTATGATATAAAAATTCTGCATTGTTAAAATACATTTATGAAATAGATTTTTTCTCTCCCCCTCCAGTTGGAGAAAAATGATGTGCCATCTGCATCGATATGCTCTTACTATACTATTATTCCTCAACCACCTTGAAGGGAGGATACAATAAGGGTTCATTTGTTATGTGCCTACAACAATAGATAGATTTAAATAGCTTTTTTTCTATTATTGCATTCACAGCAGATTTCTTATTGTGTGATATAACATGATATACACAAGCAAGGAGCAAAATTCCCAATGTGGCTTATCTTTTTTCTAGAAATGTGATGTTAAGCAGTACTATGTTTTACTACTTGTCTCGGTTTCTTATTGTTTTGATACAGTTCATTGTAAATGGTGAGCCATTGTTCATTTCCAGCTTGTTTTTAATCTTAACCCAAAGAAGTAGTGGTGGTCATTTGTCTGCTTTATAAGAATCAGCCAATTTAAATAGATTCTTAAGACATTTGTCTATATTATGTATATTAGTTTGTTTTTAAAGAATCTTTATCATACATAGTTTTGGGTCTAGAAAAAAGCACTCTAGAAACAAATCATTTCCCAATATATTATTAAAATTATTACTATTTTTTAAAGCCAAGCCAGAATAAATTAACAAATGGCATTATTTATAGTTATAAATAATTTAGCACACTCATTTTCTCATTCTAACCTCTGTCAATTTTCCTTTAAAGCCTTTGATTGCCAAGTATTGTTAAAAACACATTTAGTTTAAATTAGAGTAGGACAAGGAGAACTTGATGAACAATCTGATGAAGTTGATCAATGATACAATCTTTTATAAAACTGAGGTAAAAAAACTCTTTGTTTTTAATGATATATTCTTGGACTTAAGTTATAATCTTAAATTTCACTCAATTTTGATTGTGTATATATGACAAGTATAATTGTATTGACAAAATAGCCGTCTGTATTCACCACTGCAATCCTGTGACAATGGGCTTGTGTGTGCAAATAAATCCAGACATGCTAGACTCAGGGGGATCGCTGCCCATAAGTGATCATTCTTCAAGTGGAAAGGGCTGACAAAAAAAGACAACCTTTCTCTCCCTTTCTTAAATCAATATTCTTGAGTAGAAAGTTAAAACTCCACTGATCTGCCTAGGAAAAACCTCTGCAGCAAAAAGCTTAACACTTGAACATGATGAAGTACAGGTCTGCCACATTCACACACCCATGCATTTTTCATTTTCAAGGAATCATAAAATGCTGTTTGTGATTTTCTACAACTGGTACTGGGAATTTATTCATGTGTACTGCACACACTGATATGTAGGATGTGAAATATAGGTTGAAGAACACGGAGCAAACTACAGTGTTACAATACTTCTTGTGCCCCAAACTAAATGTCTTTAAACATCACGTTAAACTCGGTTTCAAAGAAAGATAAACTAAAGCTATTCACACTGGCATTAAAATGTTTATATATTTGTTCAATTGGTGTCTCTCTGGTCAAACAAATTACTCAGCCTAGTGTGTCAGGCACCCGAAGGGAAGGACTGATCAAATGCCTGTGTTTTGGCTCAGTTTAGAGGGAGGGTGTGAAACTTCTTAACAAAGAATGACCAAAAGTGAATTTAATATCTAATGGACACAGAATCAAGACAGGACTTACTGAGGAGCTGAAAAAAAAGTTCATTGAGTCCAAAAACTAGACAAGGAAGTAATTAATGACCAGAGGTCAAGTGTAGGTTGTAACAAATAGGTGTTCCCAGTGTCTACTGCATGAGACAGAGCTAGTCACACTACAGAAATAGAGTGATTTGTGTAGAAATAAGTGGAGGACATGGAGATTCTAAGCTTCCAACCAAGTTCTAGAACGGAAAGAGGAACTCTCCTCTTGCATTAACCCAGGCTGATACTGAAGATTACACATGCATGCACATTCATGAGAAAGGATGCTCACACACACTCACTGGTACTTGCAAGGCATGTCTCTGTCCTGTTTCATCACATACTCTCAGCAGTATTCCTTCATGCCAGCTGTCTGCCAATCCCAAGGCCTAAACTCCTCTGGGCAAAGGGAGAGTAAGGCCAAAAGCACATCACTAGTACCTATGATTTGTTCAACCTGATATTCAAGGTTGATGAGCAGGTAAGATTATTTGTAAGAATATTAGGTGGCTGTCCTCAAGGTTGAAAGTGACCCTAGCAGAGAGCTGTTGGAGTTCATTAATAATGTAATAACAAAAATGTTTTATTTGAGGAAGGGCATCATATGGCTATGTAAGCTAGCAGAGTCTTGGTCCCTATATCCACAAATAGGCCAGAGACCAAGACACCATACAAAAGATGGTGGGAATCAGGTTTTAAACATTTAAAATCCAAATTTAGACATTCATTGACAGGAGCACCTTAGATGTGAAAACACTTTTTAAAAAGGCTTTGTATGGCAGCTGTGCACGATGCACAACTCTTTGTTAATTTATTTTTATTTTTGGTACTTTCCATATGCTCACTGTTAGTCCCAGAGTTTTGACACATACCCTTCCTTCTACTTAAAGAGTTTCCTCCTCAATCCCTCTTCCCTATTTCAGTGCAAGTATCCTGTCCTTGCAGCAAAGCTCCCTGACAGGTTCAGGGGAAGTCTGGCTTTTTTCCCTAAGTTCAATAACAAGCTGTTAAAGCCAAATCTTGTTAATGATATGGTCATAAGAGTTAAAATATATCTATAGTAAAGATCTACTTCATAGGAGATGATAAAACACTTAAACTTTTCGTTGTACCAACCACCATGTTGCACACTAGTGATGCAACTATGAGCAGATGTGGCCCCTGATTTCCAGAAGCTCATACTCAAAGGCAAAATAAAAGATATGAAAAATATATAGAATCATAATATTTGTGAGCATCTGTAATAGTAAAAGCATATGCAAAATTCAAAATTAATGGGAAAGATTAAGACTGGAGACTATGAGATTCATGAAAGTCTACTAGAAACACTTGATCTCTCAGGAGGACTTTGAAAAACGAATGGGGCTTTTTCCAGACAGTGAGGTTGATCCCAGCAGAGGAAACAGCCTGAGCAAAAGAATGAGGGTACAAAACGTCATGATGTATGTGTATGAGAGTTGGGAGAGAAAAGTGGTAAGTAATTTATCATTTCAAGTGCATGAAGTGCACAGAGAGGATGACAGAAAATGTGGCTGGAGTTTCACCAGAGCAGGTAGTAATGAGTATAATTTGCCCTGATATAAAGTTTCCTCCCCTCCCACCAAAAATAAAAAGTGAAAGGAAAGGAAAGGAAAAAAAGGAAGAAAGCTTTGTTGTAGAAATAGTTAGAAACAGTTGGAAGGGAGACAGGGCAAGCAAGATGAATAGAAGAAACAAAAACCAAAAATGAATAGTATAATTTACTTCCCCTTTAAGGAAAGTTGATGTATATGCACATTACTTTAACTTGTGTTCTGGAAGCTTCAGAGCCTGTATGTGTCTTATTCCACCTTCTCTAGCTTCCTCTCTATACTTCATTCCTTCCCATCCTCTCAACTTAATTGAATTCTGTCCTTCATTCAAAACCCAGCTCTCACTGGAGCTTTGGAAAAGAGGTATGGAGTGAGAGTATTCACTATCTCTTCTTGCACTTTTTATTGCCTCTGAATGTTAATTTCACATTTGTAATTTATTTACAGAACACATGATATTCTTCCATTGTACTTCCAAATCCTCCTATAAACAATCACCCATGGGAACTTTACTGGCTACAGCACTCATGCGCAAGACCCTTGATTGTCTACCAAATTGGTGTAGGGTATGTCTATGATCCAACTGCTCCCCAAAGGACATGGTAGTCTGCCTCCATTAGTGGACAATGAAGAGCAAAGGTCTTCATATGAGGGAGTCTCTGCAACTTTTAATAGCAGGTAAGCCAGCCCTGGCCAGTGGGACTCAGTTGTTTGGGTCATTGTCCCTGTACACCAAAAGGTTGGGGGTTCGATTCCAAGTCATGACACATACCTACCGTGTGGGCTCAATCATTGGTCAGGGTGGGCATGGGAGGCAACTAATTGATATTTCTTTCTCACATTAATGTTTCTCTCTGTGTGTCTCTCTGCCCTGCCCTTTCTCTCTCTCTAAAGTCTATAAACATATTTACTTTTTCTAAAAGCAAGTTAGCCACATTAAAAAAATAAAATATGAGTGTTCCTTCTTGATATGTATAACTTTTATAACTCTCAGTTTCGTACCTTAAGGCAGGAAGGAAGAAATGTAATATTGGCAAAAAATTCACTAGAATTGGCTGGGAATGATGTGTTTCTGGCACTCTGAGATACTTAACACCTTTCAGAATAGAGGAAAAAATTCTTTGAAACGTTTCAGCAAGGCACACATGGAGAATATTCTTGATCAAGACAGGCTGTCAGCACTGTATTTTACTATTGCTGCTCCCCCACCCAATTCCATCACTAAATGCAGTGTGTTATTCTCTCATATGTGGTCAACAAAAGTCTAAGAACTGGCTATGGTTTCTGCCTGGTCTCCAGTAAATTTATTTGCAAATGGTGTTAGAAAAGAGTTTCTTTCCAAAACAAACACACATACAGATATATGCGAACTGGTATCAGTGTTTAATTAGACAGGTAATGATGGTACTACACTGGCAACATGAATTTAAAAAACAGATTCAAAATAAATGTTTGTTGTACCTTATCAGCCTAACAATATGTCTCTCTTTTAGAGCACTGTTCTGAAACATTTTACTATAGTGCTAGTTTGATCTCTCGATTGTACTGTAATATATTTTCTACACGTATATGCCTTAGCACAAACAGAGCTGAAATCTAGTGTGTTGGAACCCATTAATCAAACTGAGACACATTTGCTAACATGATCTGTCCAAGGAGTGGTAGGCAGCACTTCAGTTCCAATCTGAGAGATTTAGTTCAAATCCTTATTGCCAAACATTTGGAAAATGATAAACAGATGAAAGTAATCAAATAAAACTGGTCACAACTTGAAACTGTTTTGATGAGCAGTTGTGATTTAAAGTGAAAAAAATGTTGGACATGATATCAACAGATTTGGATATGAATCTGAAGTCTGGTTCACGTATTAGAGGCTTAATTTTAAGCAATTCAACCTCTCTGGGCCTTGGCCAGGTAGCTCAGTTGGTTATAGCATTGTCCGGATACACCAAGGTTGCAGATTCAAACCTTGGTCAGGGCACGTACAAGTGGGGATTGACTGAGGGAGTAGGGGTGGCTGGGTGGAGGGGGACAAAGCAGGAAAATTTGAGACAACTGTAATGGCATAAACAATAAAATATAATTAAAAATATATAATTAACCAATTAAAAATATAACCAATGAATGTATAAATGAATGGCACAAAATTGATGTCTCTGTCACTCTCTAAAATCAATAAAACCAAATTAAAAAAAAAAAACCTGACCTCTCTGAACTTCTGTACTCCCAGCTGTAAAATGGTATAATAGTGTCTATCTTAGAGTGGCTTTGGGGTGATTAAGTTGCTTTAGCATATTACAATGCCCAGCAAGAGCCTGGAGTACTGTAAGTTTTCAGGATATGATTGGTGAATCAAAACCAAATGAAGTCAACCTGAAAATTAGGAAGCCTGCCTTTTTTCAGATTAAACTGAGACATCGATTTGCAAAAGTGAAGGGCAGTGGCTGAGGAGGGCAACCAGTCCTTGCTAAGCAATTTGCTGAGGTTTCGACATGGTGATTATAGAATGCTTACTTCCTCCAGGGTAGGAGAACATTTCCCAGACTTCCTCTTGGGTTCACACTTCACACAGGGCCTCTCAGAGACCAAGGAAATTCTCCAGACTCAATAAATCATTTGTTTCAATAACTAAGATGAATCCCCCATGGAAAAGAGGAAAGACAAATAACTTCTTCAAAATTTAAGCAAATGTAAGCCAGTCTCCCACCACCAAGCGACCACTTGTTTTGTACTAGGACAATACAGAAAATGAATGACATGTCAATAAATGGCTAGCATAATGCTGTACAATGCAAGGAATAAAAGAATATGCCAAAATAGAATAATGAGGTTTTATTTGCTCATGGACATAAGAAATTAAAGAGCCTAGTTGAGCATTTTCTTGAATGGCATTATATTTGAAGGGCAGAGTTTCACATATATGGAGATGTCCTACAGCATTTAGAACTGAGGGTCTGGGGCAAGTGAGCAGAGGCACAAAATCACAGAAAAGACTTTGTCCTGAGTAGACATTTCTGATGTGTCTTTGGTGCTCCTGCCTCCCCTTTTTACTTCATTTGTTCCTTTTGCCTTTTTTCTTTTTCCCTTAGAAGTCCTAGACAACTGATACCTGGTGTTTGTATAGTGCCCTGGTCTCTCAACTGGAAGAGAAACATATTCCATACCATCAGTTAGGTTAGAATTATCCCTCAAAATATATAATGGTTGGTTGAGAGAAAAAAAATCATTTAAACATTAAGTTCCTTTAAATGGTACTGTAATAAGTATTCTATATATGCAAAATTAGAGAAAAAAAGAAAGGTGGATGGGGGAGTAGAAGAGGGTAAAGGGGGGAAAATCATGACAGGAGACTTGACTTTGGGTGGTGAGCACACAATACAGTATAGTGATGACATATTATAGAGTTGCATACATGAAATCTATATAATTTTATTAACCGATGTCACCACCTCAATCGATTCAATAAAATTTTTTAAAAGAAAGAGAATTATCCCACAGGGAGAATTTGCACTCTGTAAGAGTAACTCCTGGAAAGGAAAATGAAATGAAACAATCTTCCATAAAGTTCCCCCAAACCTAGTGGTCCTGAGTGAGGAACATGTTAGGGAGTGGGGTAAGGAATGCAGAATGGGACAGAGTACTTTCCCCCCGGCCCCTGGTGGCAGGCTACTTCTCCAAGGGTAACCCAGCCCCATGCTTTCCTGTAATGATGGTTGCTGAGAAGGGCTGGCTTCCCCTAAAGGAGAGTGAGAGATAAGGGGCCAAATGAAGGCATTGAATGCTCAACAAAATTGCTTTTACCATTTCTAAGCAGAAAGGTTCCAAATTGACTTGGCAGCCATCATTGTGAAGTAGTTTTCCAGAAGGAGATAGAAAGATGGTGGGTATCTGTGGCCTACTAGGTGTAATGGAAGGCTGTGTGCTGGAAGTTGAAAGGGACAGAAGGAATGCAGGTAGAGAATACCTCCTGAACGCTAACCCCTCATTCCAAGTTTGTTTACAGAACACCAGACAGAAAATGTTCTTACATTTCTATGCTAACAGGTAGAGATTCAAACAGCCCTTCAATGCAGCATCCATGTACTTCATTACACCATTGTCACTTTTTCTCCAGAGATGACTGCTTTTCAGTTCCGGGTGAAGTGACAGCTAAATACAATGGAGCATAAATCAATCTGCAGACAGCTGCTCCAGGGGCCTTTGGAAGAAAAGGCGGAGTGTACATACATATGTAGATGCTCTTTTCAAGGCTGAATTTATCATGATGCTCACCACATTCTTTTGAGAGCCTAGAAAGCAAAAAAGCTACTCCAAGGGGGGAGAGGAAATCCTACTTCTTCAGAGTCAAGCCTGTACATCTTTGCAGCAGGAAACATTTTATTAGTTTTTCATAAAGTCTTTTAGTAAAAGAAGTAATCTTGTGTTTCAAGTAAAAGAACATAAAACATTTGCAAAGAATAATATTTAATAGAGGAGTAAATTATTAAACCTGTTCAAAAATAACTACAGTTCTACAAAGGAAAAATATTACAGGAGATTGTATGACAATAGCCCAAGCTTAAAACATTTGAATTTCTCTCTCTCTCTTTGCCCCTCCCTCTCAAAAAAGACAATGCAGTTGGCTTTCAAAATACAGTCCTCACAAAGGTTTATGATTATTTTAGTGATACTGCTAAAAATAACGCACATTTTGTTTTTATTGCATTTCATCAACATTCTGAATAAAATTATTTTTTATAATCATTACAGACTTTCTGTCTGAGTTATTGGAAATAAATGCTAATCCATAGGAAAATTTTAAACATGATACAATGTAAAGGTAACACATTTTGACACATATTTTTCTGGTGTGCTGTACCATATGACTTGGTCCCATAGATTATATACTGCAGATATAAAAGCCCTCAGTACTTTCTCTAGGAAATATGGAGGTAATTCAGAAGGGTGCTTTGCTGCAGAGCATGTATCATGTATTTTATGTTTGTCTTACTAAATCTTGCCAATAGTTACAGGTTATAAACCTCAGGATGAATTTGCAATAGAATGTTCCATTTTTACTACAAAATCAAATTGACAAAACTCTTGGCTGGTAGATAGATTTTGGGGATGACCCAATCTTAGGGTGGGAAATAATTTTGGACTACATACCTATGATTATGTATTTAAAAATCAGGAGCATACTAATATTAAAAAGGAGGGAAAGTAAAAGTCCTCCAGGACACGTATTATAAATCAAAACCATGATCTGTTTCACATTTCCAAATTGAGTATAGCATGCCTATTTTTACCATTATAAATGCCTCTACTCTCACAACTATCATATGTATGTAGCCTCTTCAGTAGAAGGTCATATTTAGGGTGTACACCTTGTTCAAATGCAAGGCTGTCAAATCATGAGGAAATTAGTGATTTTTGTGATCATTAAATGTGATGTAATATATGATGTCCTAACCCCATGTGGGCCACCAGTAACGGGTGAACTCTTATACTCTGATTAGAAATTTTAATTATTGGCTCTGACCAGTTAGCTCAGTTGGGTAGAGCTTTGTCCAGACACACCAAGGTTATGGTTCTGATCCCCAGACAGGGCACATATAAGAAATGACCAATGAATGTATAAATAATTGGAACAACAAAGCATATTTCTCTCCCTTTCTCTATCTGTCTCTCCTCTTTCAAATCTATCAATCAATCAATAAAAGAAATTATAAATTTTGAGGTGATAGATGTGCTAAGTTTATTTGATAGTTATTTGAAAATATGTGAGTGTATCAAATGATCACATTGTATACCTTAAACATACACAATGTTTAAGTACATCTCAATAAAGCTGGATGGGAAATAAATAAAAAGATTGATTTTACATTTAAAAAGTCACACTTGCTCACAAGATACAAAAAGAAACAGAGCAACAAGTAACTGTTCAGCACATATTATGTATTAGAAAATATGCAAGGTGCTCGGGGTATAATTAGGAAGAAATAACAATGGAAGAACTAAAATTTCTTTAACTGTGCTGGATACTAATCTAGATATTAATCTACATGTTCTTGACCTCCAGGAACTTACAGTTTGGTGGCCATACAGAAGAATTAGCAGGTGTAGCACAATAATAATGGATTAGAGAGGGTTTGCTCATGGGCCTAAGGGGCAATTAATTAATCAGAACTTGGGAAGTGCAAGAAAATTTCTTAATAAATGGCATCAGTGTGACATAATTATAGAAAAAGATATGTTGCTACCTCCTGAACTTTTGAATGGTGAGAAAAAGCCTTAGCATTAGAAGCAGATTGCCTTTTTTGCCCAAACAAAGAGTCATCAGGTTGTTAGAGTAAGAAAAGGAGAGGGGTGTGTGTGTGTGTGTGTGTGTGTGTGTGTGTGTGTGTGTGGTTGGGTGGTCGGGGAGGCTAAATATACAGTGCCCAGGATTGGTAGTTAATGGTATGGCTTCATATGGATAGAGTATGTCCTCTATTAATTGAATGAATGGATGAATGAATAAACAAAACAATCCCCAGTAAACCAAAAAATTAAAGTTTTAGGAAAAAATGGGTACTATATGCTATTTGAAGAAAGATTAACTGTTCTGGAAGCAAGATCCATAAAGTCACTTAAACATCATGAAGAAAGTTAATAAACTGATGCCCATGGTGAATAATATTGCTTGTTCATAATTTTTTCTCCCTACCCTTGCAATGGCTCCTCTACCTCATTGATTTTGATCTTGACCATAATTTGTCATTTGGGATATGAGACCCAGCTTCCAATTTTGGAAGGGGAAAAGTGTGAGTGCTTCCCCACATATCCACACAATGCTCTGGACACCAACTTGGTGTCCTAGAATTCAACTAACTCCCAACACTATGTATCTGGAGATAGCATCAGATCCTGCATACCAAGGGTTTAATTCTACAAGACTCTCCCCCAACCAGCTACACACACTTCAGATGTCAGCTGTAAGTCCAGGCTCTTACTTGTGCTTCTGACCCACGTACTATATAGATTGGAGGTTCCGACAACCCTCCTCCAACTCAGAAAGGGAATCACAATTCCAAGTTGTTAACTGTAAGTCTAACTTACTGCCTATAAATCAGAGGTCTGGCTATGAACCAGATGTTACCACAACCCCCTCCTTGGGTTTTATGAATATGCTGTAACAGTTCACAGAACTCAGAGAAAAAATGTTATTTACTTATTATCAATTTATTGTAAAAGGGTATAACTAAGGAAAAGTCATATGGAAGAGGTGCATAAGGCAAGGTATATGGGAGGGGACCCAGAGCTCCATGACCTCTTCAGGTATGGTGTTCCAGTCTCCCTGCATCTCCACGTGTTCACCATCCCAGAAGCTCTCTAAACCCTTCCCTTTTGGATTTTTATGGAGGCTTCATTAAATAATCATGATTAATTAATCATTGGCTACTGGCAATGGATTGAACCTCTAGTCCCTCTCTCCTCCCCTGAGGGAGTGGGGGAGTGAAAGTTCCAAACCTCTAACCATATGATCACTTCTCCTCCCAACAAGTCCTCACCCTTGGGTGGGGTCCAATAGTCCCCTAATAAACATAAAAAATAAATTTTTATCACTGTCAGCACTTAGGGAATGCCAAGGGCTTTGGGAAGCATGAGCCAAAACTGTGGATAGAGATCAAATGCACAACTTGCTTTGGTCAATAGAAAGTGGGCAGTTTTGCTGTGAACACAGACTTTAAATTGCCTTTGTGATTTGGCTTGGCTCTTGCACTTCTGCTCCCTGACATGATAGCACACCCCACCTATGTGTGGATACCAGCCTGACTGACCTGTGGAAAAGTCCAGAACCTGACCTGATTGATGTAGAGCTATCCCATTCAACCCATAGACCTGTCCACAGGAAACAAAACATGTGTGTTAATTATTAAAAATCACTGAAATTTGGGGAGTTCTTTATTATGTAATGTTTCTGCAGAAAATAAATCTGACTATTAAAATATTGTTTGGAACAAATATTCGTTATTATTTCAATGGGCAGAAGCTGAGTACTATGTCAAGCAGCAAAGGCGTGCTATTGATGGCTGTATCATAACTTGGATGTTCCACTCAGTGACTCAGAAATTCAGAACATCCTGGGCTAATACACAAGAATTTCTTAGTAGCAGCCAAGTCATCGGATGCTATTAGTGGCACTTTTAAACATATGAGCCTTGGAGTCAGCCCTTCTTGAGTGGTATCTTACTTCTGCTGTTTCCTAGCAAGGTGATCTTGGGCAAATTACTTGACTTCTCTTTTTATTTTCTCTCTCATTTTTATGTAGCAATTGCATTTTCTTCATAGGATAATGAGGTTTATGACAATTTAGATGAAGTATTTAGTAGAGTTTCTGGCAAATAGTAAATTATTTTAAAATTAGGCCTCACTAGATGATCATAACTTTACCACACCTACCTTGAGAGAAAATTTCAAATTATTCTCCCAACCTTCTCCTTGAGTCCATTATGTTTCCTGTGGTATTTGTGTGCTGTCACGACTTCTGGTATCCACGGGATGGTGGCACTCTGAGGAAGTGCCTGGATTTTCACCCTTTAATCTTTGCTAGTCAGTAAGGGCTTGTCAATCTTTGATAATTTAAACTTATTTAATAAACAATACTAAGACCACATAACAGTTAGATAGATTCTTGAGAAGACCATAATCTCTGAGATTAATTTTGAATTGTCATTTCTTTAGAAACTCTGAAAAGTAGAAAAAAAGTTGCTGTAGGTTTCTCTAATAGAACATTTTCCTTCAGCAAATATACTTACTCTTTAATTGCATAGCAGCATTTAATCCACAAAATATCAAACAGAAATGATGTTAGCTCATTTGACCCTCTGCAAGAAATTGTTTTGTCTAAGATCAGGTATCTCTCTAATCAAGGCTCTTTTGTTAATATGTGTTCCTAGTCAGCCTCATATAGTGACTACATAGCAAGGTTATATTTCAGAAGCATGGGTGTCTAAAATAAAGATGTTTTCTTCATGAGGTAATATTCCTGAAATATATGCTGGGTAATTCATGACCCACTAAGTCCATGAGGTAATGGGTCTAAAATACATGCCATAAACCACAGAAATTCCTTGATGGGAAATCTGGATATGGATTACCACAGGGCTCTGAATATAGGGGCAGTCAGAATGACTCAGACTTTTTCTTTTTCATTTTTCCCTTTGCTTTCACTAGACAAAGCTAACACTACCCATTATTTCACAAGAAAATGTTGTTTATAAAAAATATTTCTGCAAAGAAAAAACAACTTGACAGTTTGAAATGTGGCAAAATATGTTGTGAAAATCACCCCCCATGTGCACATATTTAAATGATGAATGTGAGTTCTTATCTATTAATTAAATTACAGAAATCAGAAAAAACTCTTCACTCTGAAGGAAAAATCATTAATAAAAAAGTCAACACCAATTGATTTCAAAATAAATATATTTTTTTTCTTAGAAAGAGTCATCCCCTTGCCAATTTCTTCTGAAGGCGCAAGAATAAATCTTCTTTAAATGCAAATATGTGAACATGCATACTCGTATACTTCAAGAGTCTTACTAACCAACTGGTTTAAACACTTCATTTTGGAGATGATGAGACAAAGAGCTAAAACATTTTTAAGCGTCATCTGTAGTGGTTTTTAAATATATCCATATATTTTTTATAAACTCCCCTCGGAAACTGGATTTTCTGTCCTTGAGAGCAGGACAATCTTAGTGACTTACTTCTAAAGAATAAAACGCGGCTGAAGTAGCAGCATGGAACTTGTGAGACTACGTGATGTTGAGGCTTCCTCCTTGCTTGTTCTCCTGGATTGCTTGATCTGGGAGAAGCCAATGGCCACATCCTTGCCAGTGAAGGGCCAAGGGAGGTGCAGTTGGGGGGATTCTAAATTGTTCCCCAAACCTCCCACCCCTGGTGCATACATCCTATATGAACCCCTCCACTTGAGTATAGGCAGGACATGGTAATATAATTGGACATTATTTCCATGATAAAAGGTTATATAAAATGGTGCCAAGGTAGCTACTTCCATGATTATGTTATTTAAGATTGTCATAGCATACTGGAGAGAAATTCTCCTGTTCCCTTTGAAGAAGTTTCTATATTATAAGAGGGCCACGTGACCAGAACCAGAGGACAGCCTCTAGAAGCTCAGAGAGATGCCTGGCTGACATACAGCAAGAAGAGAAGGAACTGTTTCCTAACACCGTAAAAAGCTGGTGTTGGCAAACAACATGCATGAGGCTGGAGAAGGACTCAGCTCAGGATGAGAACACAGCCTGGCCAATATCTTGATTCTAGTTTCAAAAGAGACCTGAAGAGAGGACCCAATCTAATCTGTACCCTGAATCCTGATCCATAGAAACTAGTATAGCAAATTTGTGTTGATTTAAGCCATTAAAAGCCTAGTAATTTGTTACATAGCAATGAAAATCTAACACAGAAGGGAACTCTTTGTTAGAGGCCTCCTGCCAAAAATTGGCACCAGGGGAATGAAGCATCTTAGAAGCACATCCTCTAGCCCCTGTCAAGCTCTCAGAAGACTGAAGTCCTGGCTGTCACCTTCACTGGAACCTTATGAGAGAGCCTAAGCTATAGCCACCCGGCTAGACTGCTATATTAATCATTTTTCAAAAATATTTTATAATGTTTAGACATCTTGAGGGGCCTAGCTATCTGGGGAGATACTACCCCTCCCAGGTCTTATTAATTCCTACAGATAATAACTCATCTGAGAACATGAACACATTCCATATGCAAGCCAAACAATCCGGAGTCCAGAGCCTTAACCACCTCTGTTATGTAACTCTCATACACCAAGCCAATATTTCCCCAGCCCTAAATCAACACAAGCAAATAGAGACCACTCCTATGTTTCAGAGTCCACTGACAGTATTATACTAACCAATCCTAAGTTGTATCCTCTTCCCTGTCTTTCCCACAGAAAATAAAATAAAGGCTCTGCTTTCTCCTTGCTCTGGCTTCTGCTTCCTGAATGATGTTAGTGTTTCTCCATATAGACCCTAAATTGATTGACATACCCCCACTTCTCTTGGGAAATCTAAGTAACAAATTCTTTTTCCAATAGTGTTGGAATAGTGTCTCCATGTTGTCATTCAGTCATTTCCATAAATTAAAGTTCCCGGAGTATTTTTTAATCCAACTGCCCCCTAATTTCTAATCTACAAAAACTATGTGAGATAATGAACATTTACTTCTACTTTAAGCTGCTAAGTATTGGGCTAATTGTTCTGCAGCAATAGATGACTAATTACCATTTTTGTCACTATTCATCAGCAAGTCCAAGCTCCTGACTTTCTGGATGGCAGGTAAAACACCAAAAAGAACAGATGTTCTGAACTCAGACAGTTCTTAGCTTAAATAAAATCTATGCTGCCTCCTGTCTTTTTGAGTCAGGTCAAGTTTCTTTAATGTGACCGAGGGATCAATTTCCTCACCATTAAAACTGAAATAATACTTAAATCACCAGTATTACAGAGAATTTTGAGAACTGAGCAAAATAAAGCTTATAAAGAACTCTGCATGGAGTTGGAGTTCAGTAAATATTAGTTATTTTTTCTGTTCTGGCATTTGTTCTCTCTTGTTTTTGTAACACCCAAAGTTAATAATCACTTAATAATACAAAGAAGTTTTGTCAGACATAAGGTCCCTGACAAAATTTCTTTGTTTAAGCAACTAACATTTGAATATAAGGGTAAAGGGCTAGGACAAGAATCAGACCAAGGAAAATAGCAAGAGATCAACATGCATGTGAGCCAAAAGGCAAATCACCATCTTGAAAAGTTTTAGTATCCCTTTGAGTATATTTTATAATCCTCAGTTGCTAAAGTGAATGGAGCCAAGTAGTTCAGATAGAGCCTGAGCATTGTTCCAGATCATCACTATTCTGGAAAATGTGGTGGAAAAAGAGGTAGAAGATTATGCTCTTAATTTGCTCACATCTTTTTATTGCTAAGACCTTCATCCCTATCTTCCTGTCTTTTCAGTGATCTACTCTTTCCTGAGAGATATTATGCAATAAAAGAATGGATAAATGCCAGTTAGCCCACTTACGTATTCCTTCATCTACTAAAGCATGTCAGCAAGATGTATCAAAGATGATGCTCAAGGAGTTTGCATCCAGGTGAGAATAAAGTTATAATTTATATAAAGTAAAAACATAGAAAACTAGACCTCAACATTGATGGTTAAATCCCAAATCATGTTTCAGATTTTTTATTTTTAAATGCAATATTCTCCAACATTTTTATGAATTTTTACTTTTTCTTCAGTGATAAAAATATAGAAATAATCAAACTCCCTACATTATGTATAAAGTCATTTTTTCTCTTTTGTGGTTTGTGCTATTAAAGAAATTTTTGGCCTATCCAAAAGTCAAAAATGTTTTCCTCAATGTATTATAGAAGTTTGTAGTTTTAAATGTAATGCTTCGGCCTATAATCTATTTTGATTTAATTTTTATACCTGTATTACTTAATCAGAAAATCCAATTTTTCCAGCACCATTTGTTGAAAAGCTACCATTTAATGAAAAGCTACCATTCTAAATTTGGTTCATTGTCAGATTTGTTCCTTCCCGTAGGAAAACAAAAGATGTAAGTAAATAAATGTCCTTGGGTTGTAGATGTGAGGTCAAAGAATGGAAATGTGGCATGTTGAAACCAGTCCTAGGACCTTTGTCCATGGGTACTTCTGACGTAGGGCTCCATGTGCAAATACAGCAGGAACTGTGATGAAGAGCAGTTCTGTTACATACATGCCAGGGAACAGCAGCTTGGCTGCAGGACAGCCTGTCATAAAGAAAGGCTGTTGACACTCAAGCAACAAGAGGCTCTGTCCTGATGAACTCTGTTTAATCTCCTAGTTTCTATGTCCATGCTGATATTTTCCCCTCCTCCTAAGCATTATTTTGCGACAGAGGAGGGAGATTAAAGAGAATGTTTAGAAAGTCACAGTGAGGGTCACTAGCACTCTGCCTTTTGAATCTCCTCACAGTGTACTAATTCATCTTTAAAATGCTTTCTAAATGGGGAAAGATTAGCAAAAAATCTACTGCTTTTTGACTTTTACATGTCTGTCCATAAGTTGTACAAGATTCAGTAATGCATCTCCGTAAGGGCAAAATTATTATTTCCAAACTGATTTTTATATTTTTCTTCTAAAGAAGAAGTAAATGTAATGTTTTGACTCATGGAAAATACATTAATATCCTCCTAAATAGTCAGGTTTATGCAACTAAGAAATATTAGGAAAATCATTCACTTCCTATAGTTTCTTTGTATCATTTATGTATTTGGACTCATCTCCTTCCCTTACATTAAAATAATTACAAGTTGTTCATAAAAACTAGAAAGAGTCTGTTACAACAGAAGCTGTTGCTTGCTGCCTGCCAGAGGAAAGTATGTTTGCTGGGACATGCGTAGATTGGGAGATGTGTTCTTACTGTTCAGTGGAATCTGGCTATATTTAAAGAGAAATATGAACCAAAGGCCTGTTGCTTTATGTGGTTCTATATGTCCCAAGAATGCCACACTGACTGCCAGTTTTTAACGGGTTTCTCAGTTAAAGCCCAACAGATGAACTGATTTTCTGCTCTTCTAGAATATCCGTTTATAGCCATCAAAACTTGTATTGATTTTGGAATAATATGACTTCTGTTATTAATGCTTTAATGTATACTGGCATACTTGGGGTTTATGATTTTTATTCCTCATACCTATCTCATATCCCCTAACACGCATTTGTAGACAAGTTTCTGAGTTATCAAAAGCTTGTGTCTTTAATAAATGCAGTTGTCTTCAGATTGGAATTGTAAAGGAAACCAGATGGTTTAATAAAGACAGTGTTGAAAAGACATTACCAAGACATTATATAGCTTGAATTCCTATAGTTTAACGCCACAGATAATTAGAGGTGACATATTTTAAAAGCTAACTGGTTGCAATGATCATTGTTTTGTAAGCTTGTTCAGATACATGGTGCATTAAAAGAAACAAAAGTTTGAGAATGATTCACAAAAACTCACACCAATCTCACTTAAATTGATACAGAACCTATGTTTCATATTCTACTACACTTTTTATTATAGCTTCTAAGTGTAGGTAATAAAATGGTTATATGATTTTATCTTTTTTCCCACTCCCAAGCCATTTGGAGAAATTCTGATCTTAAGGATTTTGCCATAAGAGGGAGGAAGATATTATTGGCAAATGCCAAATTTATTTAAGGTAAAGCACAGAATTAGGATGATGTATGTTTAAATATGTCTTTCCTTCTGAAGGAAACTTTATACCACAATCTTTGAGATGGACAGATGTTTATGTCAGTAACTTGGTTCCAACAGGTAAAATGAGATAAACACACTCAATTAAAAGGTCAGAAATGTATTTACTGTATTGTTAAAAGTTCGTACCTTTTTCTCAGAGGAAAAACAAAGGATCTGTCTATCTACAATTCATCTATCTATATCTAGACATATATCTAGATCTATAATATGATTATATAGTATTTATAAATTAAAGTTAGAGATAATTGGATGATAGATGAATGATATATAGATACACAATAGACACATACACTTTTTCTTATGGGCTTAATTTCCTGACTAATGGGGCACGTCTAGGTTAGGAGCATTTGTGTGTATGTATGTGTGTGTTAGAGATATATAGAGAAATGAAGAAAACAATTTCATTTCTATAGTGTTCAATTTTCTGACTAATAAATTGAATTAGACACCTCAGTTATAGGAAGACAAGCCACTCACTCATTACAGCTTCTCCTTGGAATTTGATGAGAGTCAAACACAAAACATTTGCTATAATTTCAATTGATTTCAATAACTAGTTAGTATGTTTTCATTGACAAAATTCTGTCAGAACTCAGGAGTCCAACATCACTGGATCTTTGTAAAATGGTTTTGAAAGATAGATCACATTGCTTAATACAGAAGCTTATACTTAGCCCTGGCTGGTGTAGCTCAGTGGATTGA
This sequence comes from Anoura caudifer, assembly GCA_004027475.1. Classification (NCBI taxonomy): domain Eukaryota; kingdom Metazoa; phylum Chordata; class Mammalia; order Chiroptera; family Phyllostomidae; genus Anoura; species Anoura caudifer. Next base: position 76,381 of record PVKU01001316.1, on the reverse strand, counting down.
GTGCTGGCCCGTGAACCATAGGATCTCTGTTCGATTCCTAGTCAGGGCACATGCCTGAGTTGCAGGCCAGTTCCCAGCAGGGGATGCAGGAGAGGCAACCACACATTGCTATTTCTCCCTCTCTCTCTCTCCTTCCCTTCCCCTCTAAAGATAAAATAAAATATTTTTAAAAAAGCAGCTTATACCTAAAAACAATTGCATGTAGCTTTGAATCAATAAAAAAAGAGGACAGAATATAAACAATAAATTGGGATGGATAAACTTTTGAGAGCCATCTCCAGAGGGCAATACAAATAAAACAACCATACAGGTCCCTGAAAATGGGCAGAATCAGGGTAAAATACAGATTTTTATTTTTTTTAATTTAAATTGTTTTATTGTTGTTCAATTACAGTTGTCTGTATTTTCTCCCCACCCCTACCCCACCCCCTCCAAACACACCTCCCTCCCTTGCTTCCACCTTCCCCCTTGGTTTTGTCCATGTGTCATTTATAATAGCTCCTGAAAACCCTTCTCCCCACTGTCCCCTCCCTGCTTCCCTCTGGCTATTGTTAGATTGTTCTTAATGTCAATGACTCTAGTTATATTTTGTTTGCTTTTTTCTTTTGTTGATTATGTTCCAGTTAATGGTGAGATCACATCGTATTTGTCCTTCACTGCCTGGCTTATTTCACAGCATAATACTCTCCAGTTCCATCCATGCTGTTGCAAAGGGTAGGAGCTCCTTCTTTTTCTCTGCTGTGTAGATTCCATTGTGTAAATGTACCATAGTTTTTTGATCCACTCATTTGCTGATGGGCACTTAGGTTGCTTCCAGCACTTCACTATTGTAAATTGTGCTGCTATGAACATTGGCGTGCATAGGTTCTTTTGGATTGGTGTTTCAGGGCTCTTAGGGTATAATCCCAGCAGTGGAATCATGTTTTTAAATTTTATAAAGTGATTGGTAAAATAATTTAGTGAACTTCATATACACACTCTGACTATAAAGTAATAAGACCTATTTGACAAATCTCACATCCAAATGTGTTTCCTCATTTTTCTTTTCTTTTTTCTCTTTTCTTTTTTCTTTTCTTTTCTGTATCAAGGAACTGTTTTCATATCCTTCATAGATTTCCTTTATTTAACCATAATTTTCAATTGTTGTTCAGGTACAATTGTCTCCATTTTCTCTCCACCATTCCCCCCACCCCAGCCATCCTAACATCGAGGCCACTTTTATAACCAAAGAAGAGGAACTGCTCTTTATATCCAGACATTCGGATTCATTTTCTTAAATCATTGTCCAGATTTTCTTCTCCATGTGAAGCCAAATATTTGGATGCTACTATGTTTTTATGCTTTATACCACATAAGCAAGCCATTTCTTGTGGTGGTCTATAGCTATAGATTGTGAGCCTCATATAGTTAAAAAAAAGAAAAAGAAAAAGAAAACCTTGGGATTTTCCTCCCTGAGGAAGTGAAGGTTTAACGTTTCTAAGATTTAGTTAATTTGAATGTTATGACAATCTTTGAAACTTGACTTTTACCTAAAGAGAGTGGCATGAGCCTGTATTCTGACTTATTTACTTCTGAGTCAGTGAATGACAAGGACAATATCCTTGACAAATCTAACACAAGATAGTTTTATTCAATCACTGAAGATTATATTCATGAAGTCTGGAATATAAATGGTTTGAACATTAATGTCTGCAATCCAATAATCAGATAATTTGGCAAATTAATAATATCCTCTATCCTCTGAATTACCTCCTTAAGTAATTGTAATATTTATAATTAATTAAATCTGCAGAAGAGATTTTCCCCCACATTTGTTGTCATTCATCCCAAAATTGAGAGTCACTTGTGTTAAGTGAACACTCCTCGCATTTCATTAATTCTTTCCAACTTTTTAGTGTGAGGGGAGGTTCCAAGCTTTGAAGGTTTCATTTATTAGTGTATGTTTTTGACCATTATTGATTTTATTACCACAAGTTCTTTTGGCATATTTCTTTACTAATGACAGAGATTATATGTTTAAATTGATGCAGGAAAGAATCATTAAGATTTACTTCAGTAGAGTTATCTTCACTGAAAACCATTGATCATCACTGTAGTATTTACTTCTTATTTAGTTTGATTATTTTTCCTGATCTTTGCTTTGGAAAAATACTGTTTGTTTTAGAAGAAGGAAAGAGTTATTATTGAGAACTTGGTGAGATGTCAACTCAGCAAATGTTAGTAATGTAACAAGTCTGTACCTCTCCAATTACACATAGAATCCTCATGAAACCATGTGAAGCAATCTGCAGCTGCATCTGTGAGGAGAGTCAGGAAGCTCTTTCATTTTTAAATATAAAACTAGTTGATTAACTATTAAAAGTGTGTGCCAGTAATTTTGGTCACAGCTTTCAATCATGTCAGCCATATATGGTCTAGAAATTAGTTCAAATAGTAATGCCCAAAAGTCTATGGACTGTTTCCTGACACACTTAAGATCCCATTAGTAACCCCAGGCAGTTGTGCAATTAAACTGTAATCAATATTACTGCAGGCTTGGGGATACACATCATTGCCCACTTCATGGTGTACATCTTGGATCCATCCTTTGCTAACGAATGGCCTTGCTCAACTGTTACACCTCTCTGTACGTCAGTTTTCTCATCTGTAAATGGGAGGCAGTACCCAATTTGCTAAAGGATTAAATGAGATTAAATGTTTTTCAGTGCCTGAGTAACTGAAGATCTGATACAATTTTACTATGGATTATTTTCTACGTGGCAGGTGCAAAACTGCCGTAAACAACTAAGTCATCTCATGCCAATTAAGATTCTTTCAGTGATTCCCCATTAGTTTTAGAGTGAAAGCTAAAGTCCTTACAATGGCCCACAGACCCTATACAATCTCTCACTCATGGTCTATTATTTCTTTACCATCTTTTCCTACAACACTTGGCTCAGGCTACTCCAGACACCCTGTTCTTGATTCTTCATGAAACTTATAACCATGCTCCTGCCTCAGGGCCTTTGCACTGCTTGTTTACCTCCATGGCATTATCTTTTTTAAAATATATTTTATTGATTATGCTATAACTGTTGTCCTATTTTCCCCCTTCACTCCCCTCCACCCTGCACACCCTCTCCCACCCACATTCCCCCACTTTAGTTCATGTCCATGGGTCATACATACAAGTTCTTTGGCTTCTACATTTCCCATACTATTTTTATCCTCCCCCTGTCTATTTTCTACCTACCATCTATGCTACTTATTCTCTGTACCTTTTCTCCCTCTCTACCCTTCCCACTCCCCTGTTGACACCCCTCCATGTGATCTCCATTTCTATGATTCTGTTCCTGTTCCAGTTGCTTCCTTAGTTTGCTTTTGTTTTTGTTTTACATGTGGCTGTTAATAATTGTGAGTTTGCTGTCATTTTACTATACATATATTTAATCTTCCTTTTCTTAGATAAATCCCTTTAACATTTCATATAATAAGGGCTTGGTGATGATGAACTCCTTTAACTTGACCTTATCTGGGAAGCACTTTATCTGCCCTTCCACTCTAAATGAAAGCTTTGTTGGATAGAGCAATCTTGGAAGAAGGTCCTTGCCTTTCATGTCTTGGAATACTTCTTTCCAGCCCCTTCTTGCCTTTAATGTCTCCTTTGAGAAATCAGCTGACAGTTTTATGGGAATTCCTTTGTAGGTAACTGCCTCCTTTTTTCTTGCTGCTTCTAGGAGTCTCTCTTCTCTTTAATCTTGGCTAATGTAATTATGATGTGCCTTGGTGTGTTCCTCCTTGGGTCCAAGTTCTTTGGGACTCTGAGCTTCCTGGACTTCCTGGAAGTCTATTTCCTTTGCCAGATTGGGGAAGTTCTTTATTATTTGTTCAAATAACTTTTCCACTTGTTGCTCTTCCTCTTTTTTTTCTGGTACCCCTATAATTCAGATGTTGTAATGTTTAAAGATGTCCTGGAAGTTCCTAAGCCTCTTCTCATTTTTTTGAATTCTTGTTTCTTCATTCTTTTCTGATTGATGTTTCTTTTTTCCTTCTGGTCCACACTGTTGATTAGAGTCCTAGTTTCCTTCCTATCATTATTGGTTCTCTGTACATTTTCCTTCATTTCACTTATTGTAGCCTTCATTTTTTCATCTAATTTGCAACCAAATTCAGCCAATTCTGTGAGCATCCTGATCACTAGTGTTTTGAACTGTGCATCTGATAGGTTGGCTATCTCTTCATTGCTTACTTGTATTTTTTCTGGAGATTTGATCTGTTCTTTTGTTTGGGTCATTTTTTTTTTGTCTTGACATGCCTGTTACATAGTGAGGGGCAGAGCCTTGGGTGTTCACCCTGGTGGGGTAACCCACCTCACTGGGTTGTGACACTGTGTGGGAAAGTGGTCTAAGAGAGAACAATGGCACTTGCTCCACTTGCTGCTAGATTTCAGTCACTTCCCCAACTTCCCACAAGCAAATTGGGCCCTTCTGGTGTTGATTCCCTGGTGGATAGGCTTGTGTACATTCTAGGACCCTGTGGGTCTCTCCAATGAACTCTCCTGTGATGCTGGGAGTTTCCCCTGCTGACACCTCAACCCCCACAGGTGTTTTCAATTGGTGTTTTGAGGCTTTATTTCCCTGATCTGGGACTGTGGTTTGTGCAGTCTGTTCCGCTCCCCAGTTTCGCCAGGTTTATCTTCGAGTGAATGTGGGACCACATGGTCTGCCAGCCACTGCCTTGCCATCCAACTGCAGCCTTGTGCACCATGCCCAGTTCCACAATCTGCTGCCCGCCTCACTGGGTCCACCAGCTGCCACCTTTCTAGCCCTAGTTCATCAGCCACTGCTTTGCCATGAGCTGCCCAACTCCACCCTTCTTACCGGTGTAGAAGAATGTCTTCTTTAACTCCTTGGTTGTCAGACTTCCATGCAGTTCGATATTCTGTCAGTTCTAGCTGTTTTTTTGTTTTAAAATTGTTGTTGTCCTTCTTTTGGTTGTGGGAGGAGACACAGTGTGTCTACCTATGCCTCCATCTTGTCTGAAGTCCACCTCCTCCATGGTGTTATCTTTCTCTAAACAACCGGATAGTTTCTTTCTCTTTTCCTTCAACCCTTGCCTCAGTTTCACTTTCTCAGTGTGGGTCTATTTAAAATGACATATTGACTCTTAGCCCTCTTAATGTCCTTTATCCTATTCTATTTTTCTCTTAATATTTGATATTCTCTAACATGCCATATAATTGATTCATGTTTATAATTTGTTGTATTTTCTCCACTAGAATGTTCAATCATGAAGGTAGATTTTCTCATCAGCTTTGTTCATTAATTCATCCCTCACATCGAGAACACTGGTAGGCATAAAGTGGGTACTCAAAAATATTTGATGAATGAAGAAATAATGAATAAATGTGAGTAAGGTTTTATATTATTATCTGGCCTAATTTACCTTCTTATGCATTTGTTCACTGCCATCTCTGTCATTTTCCCTCCGCCTTTAGCATATGGCAGGTTAATCATTCCTCCCAAGGAGATACTGGCTGGTTAGGAGTTCAGGGAGCCTTTGGCTACCTCAGAACATGATCATTCCCCATTTCTGTGTATTTACAAAATATCTGCACAGCAGTTTGCCTTTGAATGAGCATTCAAGAAGCTCCAAGAACACTGCTCTCTTTGTTTCACTATGGGGGAAATACAACAAAACTCAATCTTGCCAAGTGTGACAGTCTTCCTCCTTTTCATTCCCTGAAATATCAAGTTAACTAAGGATCCACTTTTCAACCACAGCTGACAGTTTCTGGGTCCCTGTGACTCCACCAGACACTGTGACCACTGGCTGTCAGTAAAGTTTCTGATGGACTAAGCCTAGCATAACTGCTGCAAATGGAAGAGCCACACCACAGTCACACAAAACATTAAAATCATGTTGGAGAGTAGGGCAAATGGTAAAAAATATAAAGATTACTTTCTCATAAGTAAAAATATATAATTTACTTCTTTCCTCTTTTTTCTTATAATGCAAGTAGTGTAAATTAGGAGATGACAGGGAGATGAGGGAGATGACAGATGGTCTCAGAGAAAAAATGTGAACAACAGTTGCTTTGTTTTCATTTGGGCAAAGGAGAAGCTCATACCACAGCATGTGAAGGACAGGTACAGTGCTGGAGAAAGATTTACAATATTCTAACGAGCTCTTTAGGCTTTAAAATAAATGGCTGTGCGTAGGATCTACATAGCTCTACTCTTAAGTTAAACTGAAGAATAAGTCAAACTGCATTACTCAGAGATGGAGTTGGAGAGGATCTCCCTTAAGGTACCTCTTTGCCATGTTTAAAATCACAGAATAGAACACAATGGTGTATGAATAACACTATATGAAATCATTCCAATAGGATAGTCCCTGTAAGTATGTGGGCAAGCACAACACAGGTATTGGCATATGACTCAGCAATGTACTCAAACCATTCATTATGCAAACTCTTTACTAAGTTTCCTCTGTGAGTTGCACTGACCTAAACTTTGGGCAAAGCATGGAAGAAATGGCTCTTTCCCTCAACAAAGTTACATTTGAATGTGGGAGAAATATGAGAAGTATACAGATTTAGCATATAATATGGTTACCATCAATTGCAAGGTAAGTCTACTGTTAAGGAAACATAAAGTGACATTAGGGGGAACCAAACTCAAGTGGGAAGGCAAGCAAAGTACATATTTTTAAGAGGATATTACGGGCTAGAAAAACCTTGAAACATGACTAAACTGGAGTTAGCTAGATGGAGGAGAGGGTAAGTGGGAGAGGATATAAGTAGCAAAAGGAAGAGCAAGAGCAAAGTGATGAGGGCAAAGAAGGGTCGGCTAGAGGGTACGTAGGGGACAGGTGCCAGGCAGCCTATCGTGAAAGGCTTTCTGTGCCATTCTAAGGAGTTTGGATTTTATATGGAAAGCTGCTAAGAGAATTTATGCAAGGAAAGGACATGAGTTTTACTATTTAAAAAAATAATACCACTGACAATACAGAAGATATATCAAAATTCAAGCAATTGGGTAGATAATGGTTTCATTCATTGAGAAAAAAAAATAAAAAAAGATAATATATGTCTGACAGGGTGACCGGTAGAAGTAAATTGATAGTGAATTCATTTTGGGGTATGTTAAGTGCTTAGGGAAATGGTTAGGAGAGTTGGACAAATAAGAGTTTCAGTTTAAGAAAGAGATCAAAATGTGAGAAAAAGATCTCAATCATGAAAATTTTCATAATAACACTCACAGTCTCTTGACAGTCTCTTATTTCTTGTCTTCCCTTAAGACTTGGGACTTGACTTGTTTATTTCTGGGTTCTTGGCATTTAGAACTGTGTCTGGATCACAGTGCCACTCATGAAATATTTTCTGAAAAGATTAATTTTTAGAATTGTACATGAAGGACATGTGTTTAGATGAAACTGCTTCTTATGGGGAGTGAAAATCAGAAAAGACATAGAGTATAATTCTAAGTTAAACACTGGGCCAAAGATGCCATGTGATGCTGAGAAAGAAGCACCAGGGAATTAGGACATTATGGTGTTGTAGAAAATAATGAGATTGTGAAAAACTGCTTCAAATGTCCTGGATCACTAAGGCATTTATTAACGACCTCATAAAGAGAGTAAGTGTGCTTCCAGTGCATAGAGGGAAATAAAGTCAGAGAGCTGAGAATGGGAGAACAAAATGAGGTGAGAATATCATTACTCTTTTCAGGCACATGGGATGGAAAAGAGCTAGAGCAATAGCTTCTCAGAAATACTGAGTCAAGGAAGAATTTTTTTAAGATTTTTTATTTATTTATTTTTAGAGAGAGGAGAAAGGAAGGAGAAAGAGAGGGAGAGAAACATCAATGTGTGGTTGCCTCTTGCACTTCCCCTACTAGGGACCGGCCTGCAACCCAGGCATGTGCCCTGACTGGAAATTGAACCGGTGACCCTTTGGTTCTCAGGCTTGTGCTCAGTCCACTGAGTTATACCATCGAGGGTGAATTTTATGTCTATTTACTTACATTTTCATTGGGAGCTGCTTAAGTATGGTTAAGTAAAGGATTAGCAGTGAAGTAGAGAAATTTAAAAAAAAATGGAGGAAGAAGATCTATAGAGGGAATAAGACCAAGTCTGTTTCATTGCTAGCTGTATGTTGAGTTGCCTGCAAGCACAGGCTACACAGAAAACAGTCTTAAAAAATGGGCAAAGGATCTGAACAGACACTTCTCCATGGAGAGCATACAGAGGGCCCACATGTATGAAAGGATGCTCAACATCACTAGCCGTCAGAGAGATGCAAATTAAAATCACAATAAGATACTGCTACCTCACACTGGTCATAATGGCCATCATTAGCAAATCAACAAACAACAAGTGCTAGTGAGGGTGTGGAGAAAAGGGAACCCTAGTGTTTTGTTGGTGGGAATGAAGACCGGCACAGCCACTGTGGAAAATGGTATGGAATTTCCTCACAAAACTGAAAATGGAACTGCCTTTTGTCCAGCAATTCCACTGCTGGGATTATACCCTAAGAACCTGAAACACCAATTCAAAAGAACCTATGCACCCCAATGTTCATAGCAGAGTTATTTACAATAATCAAGTGCTGGAAACAGCCTCAGTGCTCCTCATTAAATGAGAGGATCAAAAAGCTGTGGTTCATTTATACAATGGAATGGTATGCAACAGAAAGAAGAAGGAACTCCTATCCTTCACAACTGCATGAATGGAACTGGAGAGCATTATGCTAAGTGAAATAAGTCAGGCAGTGAAAGACAAACACCATATGATCTCACTTAGGAAAGGAACCTAATGAATAAAACAAACCAACAAACAAGCTAAATAGAACCAGAATTATGGAAACAAGGAACAGACTGACAGGGGCCAGAGGGGAGAGGGCAGGGGGATACTGAAGGAAAGAAAGGGAAGGGCCTAGTTAAAGAACAAGTATAAAATGACTCATGGACACGGACAGCAGGGCAGGGATTGATTGTGGGAGCAGGGGGATGGGTGGGGCAGGTGAAAGCAATGGGGAAAATTGGGATGACTGTAAGAGGACAACAATAAAAAAAAGAAAGCAATGTATAAAATCCTATTAATTGAAAGAGTATACTATTGAATGAGATAATGTTGAAAAACATGAATATGCAAGGATCAGGGTCAAGAAACATGTAGAATAGTTGCTTTTGATTATGAGGGTACTCATCTGCTTGTTTTATTTCTCTCCAGTTATCATAGCTTTATACCAACAGTCTTTTCTGTTTTCTGGATATTTAGGGACTAAATGTTTTCTGGGCCCTGATCTCCCTTTCTGCTCCTAAACACATACCTTTGGTGCTCTTCTGTCTCTACATAAAATTAGGCATGTTGTGGACACACATCCATCTCCAGTTCCCCTCTCCAGCTTAAGTTCTTCAGTTCCACTAGCTCCATGCCTTTACCACTTATGTTATTTTATTTGCATGTGTACATCCTCAGCTCTAGTAGTAAAATCCACCCTCTTAACCAACTCACCCACACCCTGCCTGGTCTTGCTACCCCACTTATGAGCACTGTATGAATTATATAAGATTTCTAGGCAATCTTTCTTGATGTTTTTGCAATCAGACTGGTTTCCTGTCTCTTGTAAAAAGCACATGAAAAATCTCGCCCTCCTTTATGAAGTTATCAAAGATTACCCACAAAATATTCACTCAATGTTATAATTCATCTGCTGTTTTTATGAGTGGAGTAACATCAACTCTCTTAGCCATGGTGACACACAGGACTGTGACATTTGCTGGCACACCTCTTCCTCAAGGGTACACCTGGGAATGCTGACCAGGTTCTCAAATTCCTGCTGTAACTTCTCCCTTTTCTCCTACTCATAATGGGTATGAATAAGAATTATACTATGGAGGCAACACTGAATCCTCTCTAATTAAATAATTTCATCAACTTTAGTGTAACTATAGTAACAAATATTTTTTGAAAAACCACACCAATATTCCAGACTCTATTAATAAGTCAGAACACAAACAAACCAGACTTCAGTGTTTTAAAGGATAGAAAATTTTACTCTGTGTGGCTGTAGACTGTGCACTAAATCTGCACTAGCCATCTTATCTGTTTGAATTTTTAGAAATGAGGAAATTCAGAAAAGATGTCCCCTCACCAAATTCATCACTGGAATAGCAATCCAAAGTTTATGCTTTCTTCTTGACTGAAGTACAATACAATTAATGTTGATTTATATTACAGAAGATGTATTAGTTATTACTGCATAGTAAATTACCTTAAGAAATAGACATTTATAACTTGTTTTTACTGTCTTGCTCAATTTCTGTGGGTCAGGAGGAATCCAGGAACAGCTCAGGGTCTCTCATGAGGTTTCTCTTGAGATGTCAGTGGTGGCTGCCGCCGTCTCTAGGGTGCACAGGACTGAGGATGTGCTTCACAGTGGCTCACTCATGCCTGATGAGTTAGTGCATGTTGGTAAAAAGTCTCAGTTCTTCTTAATGTGCACCTCTACCAGGATACTGCTGGAGTTCCTGGAGTGAGTGGTACAAGAGAGTAAGTCAGAAGATTTAGTGTCTTTTTTGCTTAGTCAGTGGGGTCACAGGCCATCATTTCTGCAGTACCTGATTAGTTACCCAGGTTGGCCACATTCAGTATGGAAGAGGACTCCACAAAGACATCAGTAGCAGGACCTGAGGATCTCTGGGGTCCTCTGGACTCTTACAGAAGTCTAATGCTTTATAGAACTGATATAACTGGCACCCTGGTTGGGTGACTCAGTTGGTTGGAGAATTGTCCCATACATGAAAAGGTTGCAGGTTCAATTCCCAGTCAGGGCACATACCTGGATTGTGGGTTGTATCCCTGGGTAGGGCATATGAGGGAAGCAACCGAACTAAGTTTCTCTCACACATGGATCGATCTCTCTCTCTCCCCCCCCCCATACATACATCCTTTCTCTTTAAAATCAATAAACATATTCTTGGTTGAGGATTAAAAATAAAAAGAACTGATGTACAAGTAAGTGGGAACTACATGTATGCATATAGATGTACCCCTGTGTATTTAAATATTTTTGGATTATGTGTTCATATGTATGTGTTTCACACTAGAAATTCCCTTGTAATAAAGATGCCTTGTTTACCTCAGACTCTACACTCTCATAATACTTAGCTTAGTGTCTTCCCTATAATTAGTGCTCAGTAAAGATCTATTAATGATAGAGAAGATATATATGACTTGCTTTTAAGGACCTCAGAGAGACCTAGAAGTCCAGATTGGTTAAGTTGGCTCTGTCAACTCCAAAGGCCCAGGCGTGACTTTAATAATGGATGTTGCAGAGCAGTTCAGTCCTCCTCCAAGAAAACTGGACCCCTGCCGGGATGTGGAAAGCAGATGTGTGTGTAGTCCTGACACTAGGGACTGTGTTGTATTTCTGGATTAGATGATCATTAAGGGAAGGTGGTGTCAATGAGCTTTATACTCAGGATTTACTGCTAATGTTTTCCAGACCCACAGGGATCTCCTCTATTAAACTTAAGAGACTTAACAGTTCTGGGAAGTCTGAGACTAGTTCTGAGTCTCATTGATGCAGCAAATTTGTCATCTAATCTTTTGACTTGAAGTAAAAGAATGGTCTAAATAAAACCTTGTTCATGTTACATGTGTCATTTAGCCTGAACACAGATGTGTAATCCAGGACAATGGCTGCCAGCCGAGCATTACCCCCACCCATGTTACAGCAGTAACGCTATGGTGCGATGTGCGACAAGGACTTGGAGTTCAGGGGCAAATCATGTAATTCATCCAAGTCTCTGTTGCCTCTTTGCCTTGTGAAAATAGAGAGGAAGGCTGACTTGTCTTACAGGACTCTTGTGACAAATACCTAATAAAAATACAAGCAAAAGCACTCTATAAGTACAAAACAGTACTGTGTAAAGCATGCTGTGACATGATGATACAGTCTAAGAGCATAAATGTTTTTAAGATAAATCGCAGATTTTGGCAATGCCCTCAATATCACTAATGCCTGAGTAATCAGGTCTTCAAGAGTTCCATTCTGCATTGGACCTGGCTGCAAGACTCTCCACCTTATTGCTTAACCAGGATCCACCTTATTACTTTTTGTGTGGCAACACCAGTGTTGGAGGATTGAGTCAGGCTGCATGGAGCCAATGAAGCATAGTGAGTTAGGTAAAGAAGAAATCTAGACCATTTTAGTCACACTGACAGACCTTGGTCCTGATATCTTTTTACTCTGCCCGTTTGACTCCTTTTGAATGCTGCTTTGTGAATAATGACACTTTGACTTTATATAGTAGAGAAGATTACTGTCTCTCAACCAGAATGTTTTACAGACTTTTCTGTATACAAGGTAACCCTCAGGTGACTTGTTTATGCTCCTCTACCCTCCCCCCCAAAACAAAAGCGGATTTGTTAGGTGAAGATATCAAAAAATTTCTGTTTAGGGAACAGAATGGAGATGGAAGCTTTGAATCATGTTTGATTTTGTAACACCTTAACCTTTCCTGATACACATGTTTTCTGACATCACATTTTTGCTCAATTAAAATTTATTTTATTCTGAAGTATTGGAAGAGAGTTAGGAAAGTGGGAAAGAATTGTATTAAATCTTCTATAATAAAGGGGGGTTTCCCAGAAAGTAGCCTAGTAACATGGAAGGACATCAGAATCGGAATCCCAGTTTTGTCCACTATTAACTGTGTCAAATGGGCAGGAGGCTTATTATTCTAATTTCACAAATAAGAAAAATGAGACATAAATATAAACAACAACCTGTGTATAAGGATTAAATGAAATAAATGTGAGTCTCTATTTTGAACATTTTGAAATCAGCAATAGATTGGGGATTTAAAAAAAAATTAAATGGGCCCATCCAAATGTGTGATTAAAAATGCTCAGAAGTATATTTTGTACTATTTACAGCAAGACAAGAATGCATTTTAAATTGATCCTTGATCATATTTTCATTTTTTAGACCTTGCTCTGTCTCATTCTCTCTGTGATAATAGCTATAATTACATCCATTCCTCATTATAATGCTGTTCTTTTCTCTTTCTTGACATTCTGTCTTCATTGACTAATGATGGTGAAGATTTTTCTTGAGATTATTTATAAAATTCAGGAGATTGTGAAGGAATGTTATATGCACTCTGCGTTATACACCTTATTCCATTTTTCTTAGCTACAAAATAAATTTGTTGAAATTAATGTTTGTAACATAAGCTAAGTACCTATTTCTACATGTGTTAGCTTCTGAGAAGGAAGTGAAAGCTGCCCTGTCTAATTTGCCCAATGCTTCACCATTTTATTATGTCTTTAAAACATCAAGATAAATTTTATTATTCCTCTTCTCTCTTTCTTCCCTTAATCTTTGTAATTATTACTAGAGTGTTTTTTGTTTTGTTTTTTAATCCCTTTCCCTCGCCTTTCTTCTCATGCCTGGAGTCCTTAGTAAAGATTTTATGTGCATTCCACTTCCGGTCTAGCATTTTGTAGTTAAAATTAAATTTCATTAGATAGAGGAATATAGAATATTGTTCATGTTTTTAAAGCTTTGGGGAGTGGGATTGTGGACAGAAATGACTTTTCATATTTGCTTACAAATAAATAACCATGTGTCTATAATCAGTAGAGATCCTCTATATGCAATGTGTCCTTTTCTCATGCACTTCCCATTAAAGATGAGCTCGTGTTTTCTGACACGTTTTCCAGTGAATGATTTTATAACAATGCTTCTGTATGCCCACATTATTTTATTCAGTTGCATGCCAGTCTGGTATTTTCTCTCTTATTATCTTAACTTTTCCTTTATTTGAAGTAATTGTCTACTTCATGTAAAACTATTTACTTTATTTTAATTACTTTAAAGGGAAAGAAATTCTAATGCACATTGATTTTTTCTATCTTTTACACTCGATATACACTTTATTGTTATGAAAGTCTTTCTCTGCCTACCTCATATGACCTCCCACTCCAAATCAATGGTTCCCTAGCTCATTGAATGTATTAATATTATTGTAATCCTTTCCATGTGTATTGTAATTACCATATGTGTTTTTCTACCCTGTTGCCCATAGAAACTATGAATTCTTTCAGAGCACGGATCCTATCTTATTCAATTCCATTTTTAACACATAGTATTGTGAATGGCCATAATTACTTCAATAAATGTTTGTTAATACATAAATAAACTTCAGATTTTTTATATTTAAAGTTAAATTTTTATTTATTGACATCATTGCCTTTATTCAATCTCATTGTTTTAGTTGGTTTCTAATAACTACTTCAACCAAAATGTGACAATAAGTAAATTCTTTTTTAGACTTATACTAAACTTTAGAACTAGTATTACTATGTAGTTAATCTTTTTATATAAAACATTTGTTTCTGTGTTAATTTTCTTCAAAGAAATCTTTGAATTAAATTGTTGATTTCTTAAAGTTATATTTAGTCATCTTTAAGATATTCTTGAAATTCCAACCCATTTTGGTGGAAATTAATTAAATTACATCCAAAAACAATAGAAGTATTTAAAGGTATCCTAGAGTCTATCTAATGCAGCTTTTCAAAAAATTGATAATAAAACTCATTTACTTTGATGAAAATTTATGCACCCAGAAAAGATAGGTAGAACATTAATCCATTTTATTCATTCCAATGAGAAGCTATGGAAATAAACTAGAACACATCCGTTTTTGGAACTAGGCTCATGTTTACAAGACTGAGAAGTGTGTACCACAGTGTGATTTGGTGGTATAATATTAGTCTAGATATCAATTAAGTCTCACTTACTTACCATGCTAAAGTTTGTTTCTGGTTCTCACAAATCTGAAGCATTTGCAGAAAGGGCTTTTCTCCATCCCAGGCTCAATCCAAAATACGTCCTCCAGCATGGACATGGCAATGTAAGCAGCCATGTAGGTGGCATGCCAGCCTTCAATCACCTTGGACCAAAATTATACATGTCACTCTAGGCCAAATCAGTTTTCCTGGTCACCATGTATAAATTCTATATACATAATAGATTGACTTTTCTCCATGGGAGTCAATACAAAAACTCGCCTGTCTCCGTATCCAATCCAAAGGGAGGGTCACTAACTGTGCCCAGTAAGTAGGAAAGCACCAGAAATGGGAATTCACTAGCAATCTCTAACATGTTTGCTCAAATATGCTACATTAAATGGTTTTCACCATCAAAACACTGTACTAAGTCAAATGTTTATATATAACAATTCAATTACATGTAGGTACTAAAAACAAAAACAAAGAAAGGAACAAACAAAACTACCATATCTTTGCTTTTTAAATCAATTTTTATAAAAAATGTCAGTAGTATTTGTTCATATTTTAAGAATAACTATACATAGTCAGCAAGATTTAATATCCTTTGAGTTAATATCAGGTATAATGATCCCTCCTACATTTGGCTTGTTTAACTTTTTTTTTTCAGTAAGAACTCACTGTGCATTTTTATTAACTAAGAAAAGAGTAAGTTCATTTCCCAGTCGTGAAATCATCCCTGCATCTCCCCATTCCTGCGCTGCTGTCCAAAATGAGAGAATGAAAGCATAATTAAAATTCATACCCTTTTTATGGAGACTCTGAAGTAATAAAATTCTACAAAGTAGGCTGAAAATAAACTGCTACACGGTTTTTGCTTTCCTTCACTTTCAATCAGATACTCATGATGTCTGTGAAAATCGCAGGCTGCAAACTGGAGCAAGAGATGGCTGCACAGCAGCGCATGTTTTAAGGTTTGTCTTCTCTGAGCTCTTTGAGGGTGAATAAACAGGGTTAGCAATGAAATATTTCTGAGCTTTCATTTGGCTAAAATATAGGCTCGACTTCATTAGCAAAAATCAGCTATATATTGGTAAGATTAGAGAAATGACTATAGGGACCTTTGACTCCTCTTCAGGAAAACAGCAAGTATCAGTCCACAATCATCGCATAGAAGAACTCTTCTAAGAATAACATCTAACACCAAATAGAACAATCTAAAATTTTTGGTCGAACAGATTCTCCTTTAAACCATCAACTGTATATTTTAATGTAAAGAGAACCGCAGCATTGAATTGAAAAACTTCTTAGTTAATTCAGGTGGCAAGAGTGTCCTTTGTATAACCCAAGAATATTTTATTTTATTTTCCGTTTCTGCCTTTGTTTATTCATATGTAAAAATGCCTTTTTACAGCATAATTTTCTAATTGTTATATCATAATTGGAAAAATTATAGGGTATTTCTTTCTTTCCTTCTTTTTACATATTTTTGTTCAAGTACAGTTGTCTCCATTTTATAGAGCTTAATTTCTAATAGCACAGAGTTCTAAAGACTCTGAAAAAATAAATTCATTTAATAATTTATATCTTGTCTCACTTTACAAAAAAATCAAATAAAAATGAAAATGAGGAGTCTTATGAAAAGACATTCAGAACCAAAAAGGCAAGAAAATGAGGATAAATATAAAATATTGTGTACCCAGGGATTATGTTAGTGGAGCAAATACATCCTCAGATTTGTGCATGTGTTTCACAGCATCCGTAAAAAGAAAAAAAAAATGTATTCAATTAATACATAGTAACTAATCAATTAATTTAAAATGAAAGAAAAAAAACAAAGACAGGAAGAAAAAGAAAGGAAGGAAGGAAGCAAGCAAGCAAGGAGAGAGGAAGGCAGATCCAGCTTTCTTGGTTTGGAAGTACTTTCCTGAACTAACAGCTGAAAAAAATGTTTGCCATGGATGTACATACAGGGAGATTGGGTTAAGTATTTAAAACATCTTGGTAATAATTGTGATATTAAGTTCCTATGATTTATTTCAATATTCCACATTTATGATTCTAATGTCTTATAAAATCCCATAATCCATTTATTCAACCATGGGTTGTATATATACTTAGTGTTGGTGTTAAGGGAGAATGGTGACATCCTGTCCCTACCCTCATGGCTCACAGTTTAGAGGACAGATGGAAATATAGGCAATTAAATCATATTATTAGAGAAGCCAATCAAAGAGGGCAAAAGAGAGTGGTGAGGGAAGAGTCTTCTAAGCCTCTGGGCAAAATCTGCAAACATCCTGAGGGGAGAGTCATGGCCATTGTTCTGAGAACTGAAAGTATGCATACAGGGGACAAGGAGGAAAGATAAGGGCTGAGATTACAGGCATAAGCAAGTAATTAGATTACAAAAGACCTTATAAGCCTTGTTAAGGAATGTGGCCTTCATTGTGAAGAGAGTGAACCAAGGTGAAATTTGTGATCTACCAAAAATAAAGAAATAAATATGAACCACAATAACACTGAACTCCAAACCTGCCATTGTGTTGACCTTTAATAAAAAGAAACTTTCATGAAGTGCCAAAAGGACAGGGAAATTTAATGTGTTCCATGTGTCCTTTTCCTGGTTCCTAATGCAGCAGTTTATTTCTACTCCAGGAGGGACCGAATTGCAAGGACACAGCAGTTCCCTTGCTGTCTTGAGTCTCTTACAACAGATACATACTCTATCATCCTGACACGGGTCACACATCTGGCATGGCCTGCTCCCATCCAGGCAGGTCATTTGGTCCTGTCTAAATTGTCTACCTGGACCTTAGGTAAATTCCATCAGGTCCTTCCTAGTTGATCCTGTTCAAATTGTCCAGGAACAACTTGTTGTACACCAAAACATTTTCACCTAGTCTAGCAAGCCAAAAAGGGTTATAATTGGGCAATACAGCCACAACACCATCAGTATACCAATAAAACATGATAGTATTTGTTATGTATTAATCCCACAAGTCAAAAGTATAGATATAGAGCTTTCTGGTCAAGATGGCAGTATTATATAGGTAAATGTGATACTCAAATCCCCCAACAACCACATTAAAATTACAGCTAAACTATAGAATAAACATCATTCAGAACCACCTGAAATCTAGCTGAACAGAAGTCCTACAAATAAGGATATAAATAGAAAGTCATATCAAGGCTGGTAAGAAGGGCAGATATGAAGGACAGGTTGCTCCCACACCCCGGTGTGTAGCATTAAAACCAGGAGTGATATCCTGGCTTTGGTGGTCTCTCCTGGGAATCAAGGGTCCCAGCCCCTCACCAGGCCTCTAAGCTAGTGCTGGAAAAAGAAGCCCTCACTTCTAGCTGTAAAAACCACCAAGGATTGTGGCTAAGACGGAGGCTCCTGGTACATGCAGAGGACCACTGATTCAGAGGATACAGATTCTAACACTGTTGGCCCCACCCTGGTGATTCCTTGAGGCTCCCCTGACTTACCGGCTCACCCAAGCCATTTCCAGTTGCTTTTCCTACAAACAGCTTATCGTGGCTCATGCTTTAGACTTTCCTAAATATCTCTCAAACAAGTAGCATCTGAGTTCAATGTGTCCCATACATTTTGTTAAGTGGTCCCCAGCCTAGCATTAGCAGCAGCTGGACTTGGTTTGTAGCTTAGCCTCTCCTAGGCATCCCCAAGCCCAGCACAAGTAGCAGTCATCTTAAGATGATTTGTAATTCAGACTGTGGCCTGAACTCTCCTGGCACTGCACAGGATACAGGTGACAGCTGACCTTAACCTGCACCTTCCAGGAGGCCCTACAGCCACCTCTACTAGCAACACACTAAGAGGCAGACTTAGTGGGCACCAGAGCCTCAACAAAGTAAGTCTTGCTCCATGGGTCAGCCCCTGAACAGCTGATCCTCCACAGTAGTTATAGCAGATTCTCAAAGTTGATCTGCCTAGGGGAAAATCCCTCCCATTTACCTGCCAGCAGCAATCAAAGCTCAATTAAAACAGAAGAGTGTACACAGTCCAGATGGAATGGGGAGGCACACCTTGAGCGCCCAGCTCAAGTGATTGAGAAGACTATGCCATTGGACCCTACAGAACACAAGGCCATTCTGCCAAGCCTGAGAGACATAGCAGCTCTACCTAATACACAGAAGCAAACACAGGGAAGCTACCAAAATTAGGAGACAAACACATCCCAAATGAAAGAGCAGAACAAAACTCCAGAAAAAGAGCTAAACAAAATGGAGATAAGCAACATACTAGATTCAGAGTTCAAAACACTGGTTATAAAAATTCTCAGTGAACTTAGGGGAAGAGTAGATTAATTAATGAGAACTTCAACAAAGGTATAGGAAACATAAAACCAAAACAAGGAAACATAAAACCAAAACAAGGAAACATAAAAAAGAACCAGTCAGAAATGAAGAATACATTAACTAGAGCCAAGGAGGGGTGAGGTTGGGGGTGGGAGGTGGGAGTGAGTGGAACAGGGGCAGTGATGGGGGGAAGGTGGAGACAGCTGTACTTGAATAATAATTAAAAATAAGGCTTCCTTTTAAATAGGTAATCAACAGTGGAGTAGATGAAGCAGAGGATCAAATCAGAGATTTGGAAGATAAGGAAGCAGCAAAAAACCTCAAAAATAACAGCAAAAAGAAAAAAGAATTAAAAAATGAGTATAGTGTAAGGAACCTCTGGGACAATTTCAAGCATACCAACATTCATATCACAGGCATACCAGAAGGAGAAGAAAGACAGCAAAAAAAATGAAAACCTATGTGAAAAAATAATGACAGAAAAATGCCTTAATTTATTCACAAGGAATTCCTTCCTTGGTGAAGGAAACTTGTATGTCTTGTATAGACATACAAGTGCAGGAGGTGCAGAAAATCCCAAACAAGATGAACTCAAAGAGTTTCACATCAAGACACATCATAATTAAAATGCAAAGGGTTAAAGACAAAGAGAGAATCTTAAAAGCAGCAAAAGGAAAACAGTTACCCATAAGGGAGCTCCCATAAGACTATCAGCTGATTTCTCAACAGAAACTTTGCATGACAGAAGGTATCACCAAGAAATATTCAAAGTGATGAAAAGCAAGGATCTACAACGAAGAGTACTCTACTCAGCAAAACTATCATTTAGAATTGAAGGACAGTTAAAAAGCTAAAAAAACAAACAAACACTAGAGTGTATTACCACCAAACCAGCATTACAAAAAATGTTAAAGGGTTTTCAAGAAGAAGAAGAAGAAGAAGAAGGAAGAAGAAGAAGAAGAAGAAGAAGAAGAAGAAGAAGAAGAAGAAGAAGAAGAAGAAGAAGAAGAAGAAGATGATGATTAGGGGGAATGAGTGAAAAAGGTGAAGGGATATTTGTAATGACTATGTATGGTGTCAGATGGATACTAGATTTATCAGGGTCATAACTTAGTAAGTTATATAATGCTTGATCATTGGGCTGTATACCTCAAACTAATATAATATTGCCTGTTAACTGTAATTGAAAGATAAAAAGTTATTTAAAATAAAAAATATATAAATACATGTTATAGGCTATTTAAATGCAGGGACAATCTTTAAGTTAGTCATTTTTGAAAGAACCAAATATCAAAGACCATTTGGCATAAATCAAATATGATCATAGACAGGACCAAATTTCAAGAACCTTTTGGCATAGACCAGATGTCCATTAGTTGGCTACTTACATCAGCAATAGTAATAAAAAATGTATTAAAATATACTGTGGGCCAAGGAACAACTCTGGCTTATGGTGATATCGAATACTTTATTTTTTTGCCTTAAAACAATAACATTACAAACTAAAATTCTTTATTATAACTATATGTTCAGTGAACTGAAGGCAGAGAGGTTTTCTTTACTTAGAAGGTGTGAGCTTGGAAACTCCTCTTCCCTGTATGTCAGGAGAGAGGAAAAACACATGGCTTCCACAGGCGAGCCTCACCTTTCAAAGGACACATCTAAGTCTCCTCCATAACAACCCCACCCCTGCCCAGACACATCCACCCAAAAGAGATTGCTCTCTCATAGAGCTGGAATCTAAATTCTTTATGCAATGAAATATTAAAATACTTAAGTAGTAACATTCCCTAACATTCTCTGCTGTCTGATAATGCACAGAAATGGGGCAATTATGCTTCACCTCAGGTGGCTGATGAGTCACTTCAAACTGCAGGCATTATCTAATAATATCCCTGCCTGTATCTAAGTGCATTGTTATAATTACTAGCCATAAAGAAAGTGGAATGTATGTATAGAGGAAACAGTTTTAATTATTTAATTTGATGTTATAACAATACAACCTTGCCATTATCATTCCCACAGATTCACATTTCACAACAGGCATATCGTATTTCAGTAGTTTGGCGTTTCTGTGCATGGATTCTAATTTAAATACAGGAAACCATATAATTATCACTTCAAGTAAAGAGGGCTTCAGGGTACAACTGCTATCAAGGATATGTCAAAATAAAAGTGAAAACACACTGAGGGATTGAAGAGAGCGTCTTGGGCAGTGGAACTGCATCAGGAATTTCAGTGTTTGAACCATTCACAGATTACTTTTGGAAGATTTCTTTCTCTTTTGCAGAAAATGATTCTTACAGATAAGTCTCAATTTCTCTTTGAAATATGGTTTGGGAAATGAGTGATCTTTAATCAGGTGACCATATGTGCCAACAAGAACATGTAAGAGTGTAAAAGCACTTGACTTTGAAGCCAGTAAGCATCGTTCAAACCCTACCACAATCCTCTCGATGACCTCATAAGTCACAAGGCTTTAGCATATTTCTCCAGGACACTGAATTTTTGAATGCAGTCTGTGACACAAATATCTCAGGTTAAGCTCTTTGGGCCATGCAAAAAAAATCAGAAATAACTAAGCTATGCATGTTAAACTTAGAAAAGGGGAATTTAAATGATATACTTCTTGTCCTCTATCATCTGCCAGGTCAGTCAAAAAGAATTTGGAATTTGATTTATTGATCTTCACTGCTTCAATGGGCAAACTATTATTTCCAAAAGGCAAAAGATACTGAGAATCAAATTTTTCCTTAATATAAAATTTCTAATTTTTACTTTGAGTCATGTATCATAAATATGTTACAGAGAAGGGCATTTTTTGTTTCCTGAGTGGGAAGTTGCTTAGAACAACTCTAGCTTCCCTTCCAATTTAACACAATCCAAAACTGCATAGAATGGATGGGAGACAAACAGAATGGCTAGTGTTCAAAATGTGTTAGCAAGTTTAAGTCTGTTCGATGGAAACGAGTCTCTGAAAGATAGTAACCCAACTTTCCCCAGCTGTACCTCCACTCCCTCCTCCCACTACACACCCCACTAATGGTTTCCAGTGGCAGAAGTCCAGGATACAGTAATCCTGTTTGTTTGATGACTAAACATCCTTTTATGTCTGAAGGATCAACTCTAACAGTCAAACAAACTAAATTAGCTCCTAATACTAAAACCAGAGCACTCTCTGGACTTTAAAGAGTGGCCCAAATCACCAATAGTCCAGCCTGATTGTTGTCTCTCTAGAGGAGCAATCATTTTGTTTCATTTTAGTTGGTTACGACAAAATTTGGGGGATATAATTGACCAAAGGACACTAAATTTAAAATGCATGTTGAGGTTTTTGGGTAGCATGAATCCACAACTAGTGTACATGGATGCCATGAACTGACATATGTTTCTCAATTTCAAAAAAGCAAATGTATGATTTGACTTGATTTGGATTTGGGGTAAGTAAAGTTGAAACAGAGATGAAAGTCTAAGCTGTTTGGAAAGAAAAAAAAACTAAATCTGATTTGAATTTTACCTAATGGAAATTAGCCCTCTAGAGAGAATAATTTAGTATAATTTATTTGTCCTGCTTATAGCCTCACTAGAGTTTATGGTTGCCAACATAATGTTCTTTCATGAAACCTCCCTTATACCATGTGAAAACCTTTTATCTGTTAAGATTGCTGTCCTCCCATACTTCAGTGAGATAACCCTCTCTCTGGGAACATGGCAATGAGGGAAGACCTGACGTTGAGGGATTCCATCACTGCTACCTATTTATTATGAGAATGGAATATGAGACTCACTGGTTGTTTGTGGGTCTGGTAGATGAAAACAAAATGTACACCAGGAGTATAAAAGAGAGGATGAGAGGAAGCCAAAGACCACAATTTCTGCTTCATAATATGGTTTCAGGCAGACTATCATGATACAATCCTAATACAGAGATTAATGATTTATAAAGGGGAAGTATTGAATAGTATTCCATTCCTTACTCTTCTTAGGAGCTTTTCAAATTCCAGTAACTCTAATATCAATTGATTATTCATTATTTTTCAAAAATAATGAAGATCATATAGAAATGAATGATATGACCATGACTATTAGCATAGAAAGACCAATATTCAAAAGAAAACTTTTATTTCAGATACCAGACTTTATTGTATTCCTTAATATGACATCAAGGATATTTAGAAAAGCATCATGCATCATCACTTACTACAAACTCAGCACTTCACTACTATTAAAAATGGGACTCAAATTTACCTATTCTAAATTAGTCTCATTTTTTTTAAATTGAAATAGAAGACATGCTTAATAATCTACTGCTGGTTCTCTTGCCAGAATAGAGCATGAAGAGGAAGTTTCATTTTTAGTACAGGTAACCTTGAATGTGTTACATCCTACCAACATTATGTTATACAATATGTTTGGAATATATCTTCTTTCAATAACCTTTCCAACTACTCATTCTGCTGTGAACCATCTTTACCACTCCAGAAATCTGCATAGTATCCAAAATCTAAGCAGATCTGTTTTGTTTTGTGTGTCCCCCTGTATTTGAACTGAATAGTTTGTGTAGTTATCAAAAAGGGAGATAGGTAAAAAACAGAATCAGAAATAATTATAAGTATCACCTTCATTCATAATATGTTGCTTCTTAGTTTCCAACTTAATATTTGGCTTTAATTAAAAAAGAAATCATGTGTTGTATTAGCAGATCAAGTTAATATTTCTTTTGTCCTTATCATCATCCATTTTAGAATAAACTTTGTTCATTTTTTACATTAAATTAATTGGACACATCTAAAGAGTTACTAAAATCTAGCTTTGATTTGAGAGAGTGAGTGAGATGGGGAAGTAATAAAATGAACGGAGAGCAAAATGGAAGGAGTGAAATTCTGAACAATGCCCTTATCTCTTTAAGCTGTGACAAATGTCTATTTTAAGTACAGAAGATAGTTAAGCAATTATGAATATCATTTGATTAGCACTACTTGCCATAGAAGCCAAATTCTGAATTGCATCAATCTATTTCTGTATTTATGTACCTTCGCTATTACCTTACAGACAGCAAAGGCATAAGTGCATCTATCTGGTTGAAAAGTATCATCCTTTCATTCATAATTAGGAGTTAATTGAATCACAGGATACTATTTTTTCCTTTATTTTGAAAAGTGACATACACATTGTATATCCTTCTTGGTTTTCCTTCTGAAGAAATAGTAATGAAATACAAACCTGTTTAGAACATGTTAATTTTAACCACTAGTTTGAATTCAAATATTAAGTATTAATAAGTGATTCCTTACGTTCATATGCAACCTGTAATGTGGTTTCAAATTTGGTTGTTGCACAATTCTGTTATTGTGTATTTGGACAGATGCAATTTCCAAAAATCTTTTAAGTAGTTGATCAAAATGAAAGAGGGTTTTTAAACCATTACTTGACATTTCTAAATATAATGTGATAACATAATAATCCTAATCATTCAAATAATCACCAATAATAGATAGTGACTACAAACAAAGAGTTTTAGAAATTCAAGAACATTTATAGCAAAGATGTCATGCCCAGGTCATAATCTATTACTTTCTTTTTCTTTTCTTTTCTTTTCTTTTCTTTTCTTTTCTTTTCTTTTCTTTTCTTTTCTTTTCTTTTCTCTTCTCTTCTCTTCTCTTCTTTTTTTTTCTTTTTATTTGGCTTAACCCTCAAAAAGTTTATTTTTATTTTTTTGTTGTTTATGCTGTTACAGTAGCCCCAGTTTTCTCCTTCTCCCCTCTCCTTGTCCCCCTTCTTGATCCACTCATCTACTCTGGGCTCTTAGGTTGTTTCCAAATCTTGGCTATTGTAAATAGCACTGCTATAAACACAGGGGTGCATAAGTTCTTTTGAACTGGTGTTTCAGGATTCTTAGGGTATATTCCCAGAAGTGGAATCACTCGGTCAAAAAGCAGTAAATTATTAGACCTAATAAATACATTTGACAAAGTAGCAGGATACAAAATCAGTACTCAGAAAACGATGGCATTTCTATGCACCAGAAATGAACTATCAGTAAGAGAAACTAAGAAAACAATATCATTTACTACAATAGCAACAACAACAAATGAAGTACCTAGGAATAAATTTAACCAAGGAGGTAAAAGACCTGTACTTGGAAAACTATAGGACACTGAAGAAAGAAATACAAATAAGTGGAAGATTATACCATGTTCATGTATTGGAAGAATTAACGTCATTAAAATTCCCATACTACCCAAAACAATCTACAGATTCAATGCAATTCCTATTAAAATGTCAATGACATGTTTCATAGATGTAGAACAAATAATCCATAAATTTCATGGAACCAAGAAAGACCTAAATATCCTTAGCAATCTGGAGAAAGAAGAACAAAGATGAAGGGATCGCAATATCTGAAATCAAACTATATTACAAGCCCACTGTAATCAAAGCAGTCTGGTGCTTGCATAAAAACATGACACATGGATCAATGGAATGGAATAGAGAGCCCAGAAATAAACCCACACTTTTATGGACAATTGATCCATTTATTTTCAGAGACATTAAGATAAAATCAAATTTCTCTCTTATCTGAGATAGCTAATACAGTTGTAATAAAGAGATATTCAAGTTTGTTCATCAGATGAAAAAACAAACAAACAAGACAAACCTCACTCTGATGTGACCAGTCTTTCATGCTTTGCTTTGAGAAGTTTCCTGACAAAATATGAGAAGGACACAACAAAGCCCAAAATTATCTTCCAGAAGGTGGACTCCTTGTACTGCAGGCATTCTGTGCTAGGTGAATGTTCTAGAAAGCTATCTGTATCAGTGTACCAGCTGCCATTGTTGTGAAAAGCTGCATTAGGCTTCAGTGAATTTTTTTGAAGACTTTTGTTTGCTTGTCTGTTTTTAATTTTATTTTTATTGTTGTTCCTGTACAGTCTTCTGTCTTTTACTCCCATCCTAGCCCACCCACCCAGCCCTCCCCACCTCCCTCCCATTTCCACCCCCCATAGTTTTTGTGCATGTGTCCTTTATACTTGTTCATGTAAACCCTTCCCCTTTTCCCCTGAAATTCCCTCCCTTCTCCCCTTTGGTCACTGTTAGCCTATTCTCTATTTCAGTGTCTTTGGTTATATTTTGCTTGTTTGTTTTGTTGTTTAGGTTCCTGTTAAAGGTGAGATCGTATAGTATGTGTCTTTCACCTCCTGGCTTATTTCTTAGCATGATGCTTTCCAGTTCCATCTACACTGTTGCAAAGGGTAGGAGCTCTTTCTTTCTTTCTGCTGCATAGAATTCCCTTGTGTAAATGTACCATAGTTTTTTGACCCATTCATTTACTGATGGGCACCTAGGTTGCTTTCAACACTTGGCTAAATGTGTTTGCCTATTTCATGATGATATGAGCACCCTTGCCCACACCTCACTGAGCGTTCAGCAGCTTTTGACCAGAAACGACATGACCTCCGTGCCCCACCCTCCCTATTCACCCAATCTGTCCCTGAACGACGTTTTTTGGTTTCCCCAGATGGAAAATATCCTCAAAGGGGAATGTTTTGCTGATGTGGAAGAGGTGAAACTAAAAACAGAAGAAGCACTAAAAGGCATCGAAATCAATGAGTTCAAAAACTGTTTTGAGCAGTAGAAAAAATGTCTCTGTAGATGTATTGCATCAAATGGAGAGAGCATTTTGAAGGTGACTGAAGTTTAAATATGTAAGAATAAACACACAATTTTGTATAAACAAATATCCTTTTAGGGGGCAGTTCCCTCTTGTAAATCAACCAGCTCAATAAGTCAAACTGTTGTCTGGACTCTGAAGAAGTATGCCATAGTAAAGAAATTAAGAATGAATATGTTTCTTCCGCTTAATCAATTCAGTTATCTAAAGACAGGTAGTGTTGCCTAAATTTCTTGAGCCAGGTTCTCAAAAGAGATCCAACTTATTTTGTTGTTATTCTGTTTTGTTCCTTAAAAAAAAAAAAAAAAAAAAAAAAAAAAGGAGGGGACTGGCTGGTGTAGCTCAGTGGATTGAATGCGGGCCTGCGAACCAAAGGATCGCAGTTCGATTCCCAGTCAGGGCACATGCCTGGGTTGCAGGAGAGTTCCTGGCAGGGGAGGGGACGCATGAGAGGCAACTACACGTTGATGTTTCTCTCCCTTTCTCCTTCCTTTCCCCTCTGAAGGTAAAATAAACAAATCTAAAAAAAAAAGGCCCTCATCAAGGGCAGATATTTTCTTAGGGTTACTGTTTCTGTGCTACATTATCACTCCTCATCTCCCATTCTGTCTGCAGGCCATACACCTTCATTCTCATTTCTTGAGCCTGTCTTGAGTAGAGATTAAAAGTAGAAAGAAACAGTCATTTGCTTGGATGGGTAGATGCTTTTGAGAAAGGCAGATGAGAAGAGCATACATTTCACTTTCCAGGAGCAGGTCCTGAAAAATGGCGTGCATTGCTAGTCAATAAGTAGATGATTGATAGTGAAAATTACAAGGCAGTTGTGATTTCTCAGGGAAACAAGAGATAAGAAATTAGATATTGTCATGGTCTATTTGTTTCCTTTATTTTTCAAAAAATTCAAGGATTTTCTTTATTTTAAAATTACTTTTTAAACTGTTGAACTGTATTCCTCGAATGTGACATGGAGATTAAAATATGAGAATATAATTTATCAACGTTACAACTGTAAAAGTAGTTAGTCCCTGATGTTTATCTTCTAGTAAATTTATAGCTCATTTGTTAAATTGCACAGCATACTTATAAAAAGAATGTTTCATATTGTATATTATACAATTGCTTGATTTTCTTTCAGGATTTTGTTTAATACCTTGAACAATGCTTTGTACATTATGTTCAATAACTATATACTACTCCATATTTTAACTTTTTTTTGTGAGAAAGCCCCCCAGAAAGGTCAAGTATATACCTCAGTGAGTTTTCTTTATTTCTTCTAAAAATTACCAAAATAATTTAACTCAGCTTCATCCATTTATTTGAAAGATAAAACAATTTCTCATTCATTTGTTTTGGTTTGTTTCTTTGTTCCTCACCCAAGGTTTTGTTTGTTTTTTGTTTTGGTAAGAAAGATTTTTAAGAAAAAGGCTACATATCCACTGTCATTTTACAAAATGTGTATATCCATCTGTTCAAATTAAACAGGCATATTCTATATATTGTATGTGTCTAAAGTGTATACTATAATATTCTGGGTACTGTTATAGTTATAGGAAATATGTACTCTCATAGATAAAATTATTATTTTAAAAATAATTATTTTAATTATTATTTAAATTATAAAATATAAATTATAAATTATAAAATAAAAATGAATTATTTTAAAAATAAACCATTTTAAATAGCTGACTATGATTCTTTATATTTTACATAAGATTTATCATTTGTAGTTTTTCATATGTCAAGATTATAAATTACTAGAGTAAGAATAAATAAATATTTATGTACATATTTATTATTTAGATAACTTACATTTATATTATATATGTAAGGATATATACTTATGTGTATATACATATATCATACATATGTATATGTAAATTAAGTACATACATGAAGATATATCTTTATATATCTTTCAAAGACATATCTATATATGTATTATTTTAATACAATATTGAAAAATAACACTTTTCAAAAGCCATAAAATAAAACATTCATGAGTATCTGCACTGTAAAGCTGTTCACCAGTGCTCAGCCACATAAATTCGGTGAAAACAAATGTCTTGACCTGACGTGGTTATTTCATTCAAGCAGGTCTAATAACTGAGCTGTGAAAGCTTAGAACCATTTGGTTTGCTGTATTTACTTTCTATTCTTTAAAGTTTGACACTGACTATCTAAATGAGAGTTATACTGAAATTGTCTTTTAAATATGTTGGCATCTGAGTAGCATGTTTTATTAGAAAATTTTTGTTTGCTGTATTTTTTTAACA
Organism: Anoura caudifer; assembly: GCA_004027475.1. Taxonomy (NCBI): domain Eukaryota; kingdom Metazoa; phylum Chordata; class Mammalia; order Chiroptera; family Phyllostomidae; genus Anoura; species Anoura caudifer. The sequence goes on along the minus strand of PVKU01001316.1, from coordinate 47,332 downwards.
TCAAAAACTATATAAAAATGCTCTTGGTGACAAATTGAATTAAACTGCAACTGCCTTTCACTATCATCATCTGATAAAGCCATGTAGTTTGTATTTCTCTCCATTATAAGTATCTGAAAAGAAAAAAGCAAACAAAGGGCAACTGTAGAAGTAGAGTAAATAATCAATAGTGAATTTTTAAGTGCATTTATTTTTTTAATTTTTATTCTATTACAGTTGCACCAATTCCCCCCCTTTGCCCTCCTCCACACAGCCCATCCTCCCCTTCCACAGTCAATCCACAAAAGGCAGCTGGAATTGCTGACTGAAAATACCGATCATAGCCCTAGCCAAGCAGTTCAGTTGGTTAAGGGGTTGTTCCAGTAGACCAAGGTTCAAGTTTGATTCCTGGTCATGGCATATATAATAATCAACTAATGAATGCATAAATAAGTGGAACAAAAAAAAACAATGTCTCTCTCTCTAGTTAATAAATTAAAAAAATAAATATCAATATTTTATTTTATATAATGTTAAATATCAAAAAGTCTCTCATAAACTGAAGTGAAAATCAATTAAATTATTAAGCATTAATTAAATGCTCATTGGATTTTCTTAAACATGTGGATATTTTATATTATATAAACTTGTAACATACTTTTCATCTATATTCATTGGAGTTTAGAAAGTATTCATTGTATTTTTACACTTTCTATTAATTTCACTGAAATGGATATAAAGTGTTTTCATGACATTCCTCTAAGGGTCTCAGTTAAAAGATACAATTATAAATTTATTTCAGAGGATTTACATGCCTTTTAAAGTACTGAAGTCCATGTCCAAACATTTTAGCTCTTGGTCCCTTTCATCACTACTCCCTGTCACCTGGATTAAACCTGTAAGTTCATAATACCCACAGGTATAAATGTCTGACATAAAGTCATTACCTTAGTTTTTTCTAGCACTACCTGAACATAACATCTCATATATATAAATTCTGATTAAAACAATTTAAACATGAGCTCTGTTGTTAGGTGCTGAATAATAATTTTTTTAAAAATTGTTTTTTAATCCATTGCTTTTGCAACAGGTAATACATTTTAAGAAGGATTAAAAATATTTATGCATCATGAGAATTATAAAAAACAAAAATAAAATAAAATTAAAAATAAAATGATAAAATAATTTAAAAAATTTATCATGAGGATTAAAATATAAAATAAATAATAAGATAATACTTACAACTGATGGGCTATTGACTTAATTAGTCCAAATAAATAACTATTTTCAATAATAGGACAAACTTCCAGATTAATGTTCATAGTACTCATGCAAATAGTTCCTGATGTGAGAGTGGAAGAGAGTAGAGGGGTTGAAAGACAACTCAACCACTTGATGTAAAGTAAGCAGAAAAGCTTCAACTAAAGTTTTGTCTTATTTGCCAGTGTTTTGATACATACGAGTATGAATTCCTATTTTCTGTACATTTACCTTTTATCGGAGATGATGCACAAAATAAATCTGAACTTCACCTCAGAATTTTTCCACAAAAATGTTATGATCTCCACCAGAATGCATAGAGTGCTCTCTAGGGATGATTGTGCTTATTGTGGCCTGAATTGTGGCTTCCCAAATTCATAGGTTAAAGCTTGGACCCCCAGTACCTCTGAATGTGACTGTAGTTGGGTATAGAGTATTTCTAGTGGTAGTTAAATAAAATGAGGTCTCCAGAGTGACTAGTGTCCTTGTAAGAAGAGATTAGGACACAGGTACCCAGTGTCAATCATGCAGAGGCACAGGAAGGAAAAATGACCATCTATAAGCCAAGGAGAGAGACCTCAAAAGAAACCAACCCTGTGTAAAATTTGATCTTAGCAATCTAGCCTCTAGAACTGCGAGAAAACAAATTTCTGTTGTTTAAGCCACCCTGTCTGGTACTTATTATGGCTTTCCTAGAAAACTGTTGATAATACAGTGCCAATTCTAAATCTAAACCAAGACAAGTAGACTTGTGCAGGAGAAGAAGAATGGAATCTTAACAAAATCATCACTATGATCCAAGTTCTCTGACAGTTAAGACATTAATAATTATTTTCTTTTTGGTTTCTGCTACATTGGCTCAATTATATTGTGCTGAAATGGTAAACCTACCCAATGATCTGTAATTTATGCTCCTAAATGATTCATCTACTTAAATATTAAGTTTTGGGTATTTCCATAGAGTTAGAAATGCCCTAATATTGATTACTTTGCACCACTAAAACTTCAAAGCTTGGAATGATGTTTAATGTAATGATTTTTTCTGGCTCTACTATAATATAAAAGAAATAGGAATACCTGCCATGAAATCAAAGATAGACATTGATTTATGCTCTGGGAAGAATGAATTGAAAATTGAATAAAGACAAGAGAAAATAAAATTTCCTAGACCAAGAACAAATGGAAATTGATTTAATTTACTGAAAAGAAATCACCTCTTTGAGAGTCAAGGAAAACATTAGGATCTTGCTGACTACCAGGAAAGGGCAAATTAGAATTAAAAGAATCTATGAGTATGTGGACTCCAAATTACTGTAGTACCTTTCTGGTAAATTTCCCCATTTTAACAAAACATCATGAAACATTTCAGGGAATCAGGGCTTTTTCCCCCCACCAGTAAAGTATAATGATATTAAAATATTTCTCTTGCTTTGCCTTTTGTAGAAATATTGAATTATATTCCATTTTGTGGGCATACAACATATGCATTTTTTATAGTGGTACTTGAAGCATAAGGGCATTTACTATCTATGGTTTTTCTAATAATATTTGATTCTCCTTAAATAAACTTAATATTCCAAGAGGCATGGATTGAAATCTTTGGACAGTGAGAGATGGGGAAGGTCACAGGTAGGTGATAGACTTCCTGTTAGTATAGGACTGACCTCAGACAAACACTTTTAGATTGACAGCATGAAAGGGTCATGTTGTCATACCAGCAACCTGGCAGCCTACCAACTGAAGTAAGACAACAATGGAAGCTGAAGGAAAAAATGTACATTTTAATACTCCGTGTTCTGAGGAATTATGTGGTAGAATTGGAATAAAAGTATAGTGCATAAAAATCCTGGTGACTTGAACTTCTTTTTTAATTACACCTTGGAGGAAAATTGCAAAGAGAAACTGCACAAGAGTTAGCATAGTAGAAAATGTATTAAAGACTTGGCATCAGGTGTGGTGTAAGTTTAGACAGAAGAGGGCAGAAATGTGGAATACACATGTGTTTCTATTTGAAGTCCACCTCCAAGCTCTTTGTTTTGGGGAAACTTCCCCTTTGGGAAATGTCTAGTCTCGTGTCAATCATCTCTGGTCAGAAAGGAGGGAGGGGGTGGGCTTTAACTGGCGGCTTAGAGAATCTCCTCTTCCCCTGGCTAGACACAGAGGACAGGCCTGAGTATTTATAATCACTCTCTGTATTTTACTTTTGCTATTCCCCAGCCACCTGTAAAGTGCTTGAATAGATAGCTTAGTGAAAGCTATGCTTTCGGGAATTAAGGGACTAGTCACATCCATGCTTGAGGCAAAGCAATTTCTGGCAGAGCAAGTAGCAGAAATGTGGAAGAGTTAATCTACAAGGCTTCACAATCAAACAATTTTGCAGAGCAGGAGACTAAGATGACAATTGACCACTGGCATGGACTTTGAGAGTTCACAGTAATTACTTCTCAAGAAGACTCTATGGAAGAATGAGCTTTCAAAAATCTATGACATAGAAGCTGGCATCATTGATCTCCGGGCATTGCTCGAAGAACTTACTGAAGAGCTTGGAGAGGCCAAAGATTATTAGCTTAAATTACTTGTCTATACAAGAAGATCATCCTGTTCCCCAAGAACTTAGAAAATGGAAAATAATTTACCCTCAATTAAAATGCAAAAGCTAAGCACAATCCGTTTGAGCCAAGGGAAGCAGAGGTGGTCAGTCTGATGTAAGCATGGAAAAACTCTCAAAATGAATTCATGGTAGCGCCCATGTGAGGACTGTCTCAGATGTAGAAAACCTAAATTAAGATTAATCTTATTCTGAGGTCATGGACAACATTGTCTCTGTTTTGAAATGAGTGTATCTGGTTATGTTAGCCTCACATACTTGGGCTGTATATATATTAAATATGTAATTCATCCAAATCGTTTTCTTCTAAATACATACTCACTAAGCAACATTTTATTATGTTTTTGCTTCTCAGACACATCTATAATATTTCATCAGCACCTCAAAATCTCAATATAAGAAGACATTAGAGGCTATGATATAGTTAGAAGTATAGAAATAAAGAGGAGATTCAAGGCTGGGCTTCCGTAATGTGCACGTCTTTATAAATTTATTGTATTTCTAATTAAGGAAGTTTGCAGAAGGACTAATAGAAATTCTGGTAGGCTAAAGCTGACCCTCCTACCTGTACATGGCATTACTTGGCACTCAAATTATGTACAAAGAGATAATGGCCGGTACTGGCCCTCAACCCTTTATATCCCCATTTGGCTTTACTGTTTCTCCTTTGTCCTTATCACTGTCCAGCACACCATACATTTTAGTTAATAATTCCAGCATTGCTGTCCTCTTGCATTGGAACACTGGTGCCATTAAGTCAAGGAATTTTGTCTGTTCACTATTTCCCTAGTGCCCGGAATTTTGCCATGGACACAGTAGATGTTTACAAACACTTGTTAATTCCGTAATCGTACACCTATTAGCAATAGGTTCCATCTGTATATGGGGGAGCCTTGGACAAGGTACTCCAAATATTTTGGTTTCAGGTAGGATCTCTCCTGTTGTGAGATTGTTCAGAATAACCTTAACATTTTTGCTATCCAATGTTGCGATGTTACATCCACCTTTTGGTTACATAGAGATATGTTTAATTTTATAACTCTAAATACCTTATTTATTGATTGATATGTCTTAATTTTTTCAGGCCAAAGGTCTTTCCTGCTTTATTTTTCTTTGTTCTTCTCCTTACTTTTATTTAATTTAGATTGAAGATGTGATTATTCCAGATTATATTTGGAAAATATCTTTTTTCAATCCAAATCTCATTTTCCCAATAATTTTGATGGGATGATGTTTCCGTTATGACTTCTCAGCCATTCGTTACCCACCTTCTATTTACTTGAGAGTCTAATTTTCATAATCTCACAAGAGACTCTCAAAAATCTGTATATCTTAATATTGATCTGTAACTGTTAATTTAGTATTTAAAGAATAAGATGCCTATATGGAAATGTATAGAAATATAAAGATAATTATTCCTAAGTCTTCCCTAGCTTACATAAGGTGGCTGTTACCCCCCAAAATTCAGATATTAAATATAGCTCATTCTTCTTCCTCACCTCCCAATAAGTGCCTAATTAAGCCCATGCGTTAATATCCCTAAAATTGAAAATCACCTTGAGCATTTCTTTTGTCAGAAAACACATTCTCTCCTAAGTAGTCCATTTCATTGTCAGACAGTTCTGAAGGATAGGGCATTCTCAATATTGAAACAACCCTCTTTGTCCTTATTCCTCAAGATAATATAGCCTGGTTTTGTCCTCACAATTCCTCCAAATAGACTACCTGTGACCCTTACGACAGTAAATCTAATGGACCAATGCCAGAATTATCTTATGCACTCAGCAACATTGGTCCCAGTTGTCATGACTTCTAGTTCTTGAGTCCTGAAAGGTTCCTTCTGCTTTTTCTCCAATTATAGTGTACATTCAGTATGACTCTGAAGTAGTTGCAGATATACAGCAAAGTGGCTGGAAAATCATGTACTTCACAGAGTGGTCTCCTGCTGCTTCAGGCACCCCTGGCCCCGCAGATATTTATCACAACAGTATTGACTGTATTTCCTATGCTATTGTCTACTCTGTGATTATTCTGTAATTACCAATTTGTTTGCTTAATTCCTCCACTCTTTCTTCTTTTTTGTTCTCTATGGTCCTTTCTCCTGGACGGTTGTTTGTGTCTCTGGGCATTGCTTCTCAGTTCCCATTACCGGTGTATCCACTTCAATTCAAAAAGAAAAGTAACAATAATTTCCAAATATGTTTTGTACCACACAGAACATACACCAAAATTTTATTTATTTTTTTTCTTTAGGTTTGGAGATAATTGACTTAGCAAAGCATCTAGTATTTGATCTGGGACATACAAGGCTCTCAGTAAGTTGAAGTAATTCATTTTTCTACTTTGAAGGCTAACATTAATTAGGATGATATTTTTAAATAAAAAGTATGTAAGGAAAAAATCAAATCTAATTTTCTGTGTTTGTTACTGAATTTGATTGAATGATATTTAATATCTGCAACATTTTGAAGTATTTATCTTGGTTAACTGTTGATCTAAGAAGATCATTGATGGTTAATTATTTAAACAAATTCAAGATACATTAACTTAAATATTTTCTCAATTTTCAATTATAGTCATACTTTATCTGTAGTGATTAAAGATAAAACAGTCTTTCTGTAGTGAAGAAAAACTGTACATGTTTTATAATCCACAAATGTGGCCAGATTTGCTTTAATGGGCTATGTGTCTTGAGAAGATAGCTTAACGCAAAGTACATGAAAGATTTAAAGGTGAAGCAAATTCCCTTGTCCTTTTCTTTAATAAACACCATCACAATTGACCTTTAAAACTGATAAAGCTATAAAGAAAGACAAGAGCAGATGCAATATTCTTCCAGACCTCTTTGAATATATTTAACAGATGGCCAAGGCAATGATTCTTTATCCAAAGAAATTTCAAATTCAGTTTCATTTCTGTACTGATACTTTGTAATATAAAGATTTTTTAATATAAAATAAATTGACAGAGGAAGTTAACTGAAAAATAAAAGAAGTTTTTCTTCTGCTAGTCTTAGAGAGGTTTTCAGATAACGAGAACAATAGCTTCTAGCAGCATAAGGAAGTGAAATATGCAAGCAAGCATCTGTGTTTGTTAATTCTATGTCAAGCTTTAGGAATGATCTCAACACTATCCACAAGATAGGGGAATTAGGTTGCCTTTTATTTGACCTCTACGTTTTTGATTTGTTATATTGTCATTTAGTCTGTAAAAATGTTCAATCCAATCTTTTCAGACTCATAATCAACTAGAGTGGTATTGATCTTCCTATCATTCTCATACTTTTGGAAATCATGTATGAGTAAGAATGTGCACACTCTTATAGATGATTTAAAGCTATTCAATATGTTCTTAGTTATAAATAGCACCTTCCAAATTTACTAGAGCTATAAACATCGTATAATGACATATACACATATATCCTTTCTCTTATCCACTCATACACATTTATATTCATACTTTTATAGTCACATATGCCACAAATTTCACTCCCAGATGTCTCACTGCCATATCTACTCTGTACTTACCTTCTAAACACCCTGACACCATTAACAGACCCTTGGCTATGAATGAATTGCACACATATCTCCCAGAGAAACCCTGGACGGAGGATCCCCTGAGCTGGCTTCAGTCCGTTTGTTTTCAAACCTTTCTGCTATGGGTAGGAGACATCTCCCAGGATTTAGTAAATAAAATATTGAGATTCAACACTGAACATTCATATACTCTTCACTACTTTCACAAATTATTGATATTTTGCTAGTATTGTTTTCCTTTTATCTGTATGTTTTAATACCTTTTGTTGTTAATGGTGATGGTCAACCCGTTGGAGGTAATTTATAGACATCATGACATTTCACCTGTAAATACTTTACCATGCATTTTTGAGAATGAAAACATTTTTCTACCTAATCACAATATAATTAAAACATGTAACTTGAAATTAATTTATACCCAGTTTAATCCATACTGTTGATCTATGATATGATTTTTTAAAAAGAATTAGACCAATTTTCATGTAGATTGTCTCATAACCTGTCTCTCTTTGACTGTTTCTACATGACTGATTATATTGATATTAACTTTTTTGTTTTGGCAAAAACATCACATAAGGGGTGCTGTGATTTATTTTAATTGCTTCACATAAAATGGCACTTAAGTTTTGTTTCACTGTTAGTGATGCTAAATTTGATCTCTTGCTTAAGACAGGACTACATGAGTATCTACTATACAGGTATACATTTAATTTATTATGAATAAACAATATATGGGTGGTATTTTAAACCCAGTGAATATGTAATATCCTGACATTATTTGTTCAATGGTTTTTGCATCAACTAATAACTGGTAGTTCTCTTTGTCAAAAGAAAGTTTAGTTTACAAACTTTCAATTAATTCATTGACACAGTTTAACAACAGATACATCGACCCACACACGCCAAATAAAAAGATTAGTATAAAGTTCTTAATTCATTCATAAAACTATCTACACTAAGATAACCTAAAATATTGAGGCAAAAAATGCATTTAGTTGTTTGTTGCTATACAGATGAAGATGGGAAGACTTGGGGACCAGAGCTATGTATGCTGTTGGTGGACCAGTTCTGATTAGAAATCAAGCATCTACCAAATACCAGTCAATTGAGGAGAAAATACTGATACCACATTGAAATTGCTCAAAAATTACCTGGATTGTTTTTCTTCACTTCTCACTTTCTCAATCCCTATCCAGACTGTTTGTTAATTTGTATAGAAAATGAAAGTGGGGTTGGGTGAGGGGGGGACCATCTCAGAAGCAGAGCTGTAAGTCGAGGCCCTCTATAAACCTTTTTTTTAAATTTTTTACCCAACACAACCAAATAATTTATTTGGAATCAGAATTAAAGGAACATTTGACAGTTGTGAAATGTATGTCTATTTTGATACTTCTGATTAGTTGTACAATTCATCAAAAAAAGATTACAAGATTAATTGTACAGTATTTATTCAAGACTGGGGCTTTCCCATGATTTCAAAATTGGGATCTTGAAGTTAGGGAATGTTGGCATGTCTGCTTTACATTTATTAGGTTTACATCTATATAGGCTGGAACAATATCAGCAGGTCCTCCACATGCCTATTGCTCTGTGTAGTCCACAAAGTATTTACATAATTTCAAGCTCTTATCAAAGGCCACTGCTGTAACCGGTGTTACTCTGCCAGTGAACTGAGACTACCAAAGGAATGATAGAATTTGAACAGACTCTGAAGAATCCTGATGGCTCTTCTATTCCTTGCACTTGATCCCAACACTGCTGCTGCCTTCTTTCTGCTTTTGGCTCTGGCTCCTCTCACCTACCTACCTGCCTGTCACAATGTATTATAGACCACAATTTCAGTCTGCAGGTGCCCAATGAACAGGAAGCATCTGGGAAACAATCAACTTCAATTTTTTTAAAAGATTGTATTTATCTATTTTTAGACAGAGGGAAAGGGAGGGAGAGAGGGAGAGAAACATCAGCGTGTGGTTGCCTCTCTGCAACCACAGAGTGGGGGGTTGAGTGTTCCCCACTGGGAACCTGGCCCACAACCCAGGCATGTGACCTTACTAGAAATCCAACCAGCAACTCTTTGGTTCACAGGCTGGCACTCAATCACTGAGCCACACCAGCCAGGGTTAACTTCCATTTTTAAATCGAGGCATTTTTAAGAGAAACATAAGAAATGGCACCAAATGCATTATCTAACCCCAATCTGAAAAAGTAAGACATTTAGAGAATTTATCATTCTCTAAATATTTCTTAGAGAGGTGTGGTAAGCACTCCTATTAGGGTTGTTTAAACCTTTCTAAAGAAGGCAAATAAAATTATGAAGGGGTTTGAGCAATAAAAAATTACACAGAAAAAATGAAAGGAAAACATTTCATTTTGTAAAGTCAAAGATAAGTGACCAATATTATAGCAGCACAAAACATTATGTTTGGTGACCAAATCCAAGATTATTACAAACATTTGAAGCACAGCAAAGGAGGTGGTTTTAGGTAAGTGAAATTTTGAATACTTGCAAGCAAAACACCTAAAATATATATATCCCAAAGACTTACAGGTTGAAAACATACATTTAAGAATTGTGACATATATTAATGGGTGATACAGTCAAATCTGAGGGTAAATACAAGCTAAAATATTTGAGAAGGATTGTGTGAAGAGCAACTATCTTTTTTTATCAAGTGCTGACACCGATGTGGAGGCAGGGGAACCCTTTTGCACCATAAGTGGGAATGCAGACTGGTGCAGCCACTGTGGAAAGCAGTGTGGAGATTCATCAAAAAAGTAAAAATGGATCTGTCTTTTGACCCATCAATCCTATTTCTGGAAATATAGATGAAGGAACCCAAAACACTAATTTGAAAGAACAGAATCACCCCTATGTTCACTGAAGCATTATCTACAATCACCAAAATACGAAGCAGCCCAAGTGTCCATCAGTAGATGAGTGAATAAAACAACTATGGGACATTTACACAATCGAATACTACTCCGTCATAAAAAGAAAATGTTACCCTTGGTGACAGTATGGATAGACCTAGAGAACACTGTGCTTGGTAAAATAAGCCAGTCAAAGACAAGTACTATATGATTTCAATGATATATGGAATCTAATGAACACACTGAAGTAAGAAGCAACAAAACAACAGATTCATAGAGCTCAGGATGATAGCTAAGAAGGTAGGCAGTGGGTGGAGGTATTGAGCAAAGAGGAAAAAGGACTAAAGCACTTGTGGACCTGGAGAACAGTGTGGTGATTGCAGGAGGGAAGGAGGTATATGGGGACTAAATGGTAATAGAAAAAATACAATAAAATTAAAATAAAATAAAATTATCTTTTTATATTTAGGGATAGGCACCTCTAACAGTTAAACATAGGAATAATATAAATGATATTAAAGCCCTATAGTTCTATATTTTAGTCCATGTAACTTCCTATTTTTGAAATATATATGACTCCTGCTTTCAAAACAAAACAATAAAGAAAAGCAATTATTCTTTTGTGTGTTTTTCAAAAATATTAGTATTTTTCTTTAATTCTAAAAATAATAAACAATTTATTTCTGAAAATAATTAAAAAATGAATGATTATCCCACAACTGATTCTTGCTAATATTTAGTGTATTTTTAAAATTTTTTCTAATTATTTATTTTTATATTTGGTTCATGCTGCATAAGTATTTGTAAACCCTATCTCACTTACTAATTTTTTTTTAATTTCTGAATTTGGAGTCTATAAAGAGAGGAGCATCTGTCTATACCACATGTTGATGCTCTTGACAAAATTTAAAAATGAAACCGAACCTCTACTAGGCTAATAAAATAATTCTCATGGAAAGGTAAACTTTCAAAATTCTGCCAGTTCTTCTCTATTTATCATTATGATTAAAGATCACCTAGGTGCAAAACTTCTTTGACTCACTCTAAACCTCTAAATAATCCTTTTTAATTATGAAAATGTAAATCCAGAAGCATCATGTGCCCTCATAAAACGTCTGTAGCCTAGCCGATGCTATCATTCCTAACTATCTTTCACTGGCACAGTTTTCAGCAGGCACGAGGTCATTTTTTCTTGGATTCCAGGGACCTTCTGAGTGAGAAGCTTCAAAACTGACTCACATTTGGAGAATGGGTTGGAGTAGCTGTGACTGAAATCTGGAGGCAGAAAAGAGCAAGAAAAACCCTGAAGAAAAAGGCACTGTGAGGAGAGCAGAGCTCTTTGGGTTTTCCAGCAGCTCTTAGCATTTCATGGAGAAGGCCTGATATCAGTAAAGTGTGTGGCTGCAGCTGGTTTCCACTCAGGGCTCAGTTACCCTACCACAGTATCATGTTTGGGAGGTAACAGCCAGGCCTATGAATATGAACAAAAAGACCTGCTTCTGTCTTTCCCATTTCTAAGGCACCTCTGGGGCCCATGCAGAACACCAGGTTGCCAAAGGCATGGCAGGGCACACAGCAGCACATGTGGCACCAGGATGGAAGCAGTGGAAGCGCAACTGCTAATCACTGACTCCAACTTCATTTTCTCCTTTTCTCTGGCTTTTATTTTATTTTATTTTATTTTAATTTTTATTGTTGTTCAAGTACAGTTTTCTCCATTTTCCTGCCACCACTTTCCCCTAATCCACCCACCCCTGTCTCCCACCCTGGATCCTACCCCTGCTTTGGCTTTGTCCACGGTCCTTTATACAGGTTCCTTGACAACCCTTCCCCTTCTTTCCCCCATTGCCCCCCTCCTACCTGCCCTCTGGTTACTATAAGTTTATTCTTCATTTCAGTGTCACTGGTTCTATTTCGCTTGCTTGTTTGTCTTGTTAATTAGGTTCCACTTATAGGTGAGAACATATGGTATTCTTCTGGCTTTTGAAAACAGGCCTAACTCCTTTAAACTGAGTATGACTGTAAGGGTCCTTGACACTTCAGGTGAGTGGCCTGAGAAGGAGATCTTGGACTGCCTGTCAATAACAACTAATTATCAGAGGTGTAAAAACAAAAGTAAACAATTCTAACAACAACAAAACAATGTCTTGGAACCTCAAGGTGATGCATCCAGTGATGTAGATTACATGATTTTCCCCAGATACAAAGCAGAGCCAGGAAAGCTAATGGCCCCAAAGAGCTGTTCTTTTCTTCATCACTATTGCTCTGAGTACAAAAAAGCTGGCCGGGTAGAACCACCTGACATCATGAAAGATGCATCCATTCTCTAGGTGACATTCACTATTTATTTTAATCTTGATTTTTCTAAAAGAACAAATTTAACCATTAGATACACAGAAAGTAAGGTTGTCATTTTGTTTTGCTTTCTTATCATCGTTAGCTAATTAATATAATTATTTCTGAGGAGGAAGGCCTAGTATTCTACTTTTTAAGGACATAAGCAACCATTGCTACTATGCTGTTTAAATCTGCTTGAACGAGAGTATATGTTTGCCAGTATTAGTAATGGGGCACTGGTTTTAGGACCGAGTGGAAGCCTAAAGTTAGGCTTGGGCCTTGGAGAGCCTGTCTTGTCTTTTTCTACTCACAGCCCAGAATAATAACCAAGCAATCACAAGCATCTATGGGTATCATCATATCTTGAAGGGCTTCCTGATTTTATGGGAAATAGGAAGATAGAAGTTTGGGCATTACATAATGTATACAATATTTACAAAATATATACAACTACATATTTGCCAAAATCTGTACCATGCTAATTCTGAATCTTCATTTGACTGATTCACAGATTATGGGTTTTAGCATGGCCAATGGTCCATGTATGTTTTATTTAATGGTTAGATTATAACTTTGCAGATAGCTCATTGTTACCTTTGTTTACTGAATGATTGCCTTGGAAAATACAACTCTCACTTTTCAGACAATTAAGCAAATATTTCCCCTATCAATAAGGCCTTGAAGTTAACTAAATTTTTAACTCCTACAAGTAAAAGACTAATATGTTCCTATGCTCCCCTACCCCCTAGTCTATGTGAATAATTATTGTTTAAGGAAAAAGAAAAGAAACTCTCCTATGCACTTAATCAGGCTAGACTAGCCCATTTGGTAGCTGTCACTTGAAATGGATGTGGTGTCACCTTTTCGTAAATGGATGAAAATGTACCACCGATAAACAGGCACCAGCAGTCACAGAGTGCAAAGAAGTGGGTGAGGGGGCAGGGTGGGCATACCAAAAATAAATAAATAAACGAACCAAAAAGGTTTTTACAAAGTGCAATGATAAATCTCTCTGGGCTACCGTTGCGTTTGTATGACAGGCAGGGGCATCATTTGGGTGATCCTTGAACCGTTTTCTTTTTACCTATACACAATTACTTTTTCACTTTAGGGACAGAGAAAAGGATGGAAAAGAAAAATCAAAACAAAAGAGGGTAATAAAGCAAGCGACAGATCTCACAAACTGAGTTATTGCTAATGTCATAATAACGTCATGTTCAGCTAGCCCTTTACCAAGACAGGCTCCAGGAACTGGGAATCTGGTGGGAGTTTTACATCCATCATTTTCTCAACTTTTAAAGGTGTAACAGTCAAGCCGAGTTACCACTTTGAGAGAAAGAAAAGTGAAATGTTTAAGTGCGGAAAATGGTAAAGCTGATCAATTGCGGTAGAATCGCATACGGGAAGAGATCTCTTATCATTTGAGAAGGCGTTCAAAATATTATGTTCATTTTTCCTAAATAATGAGTAGTTTGGAGCATTAATGTCATTTCTCTTGTTTTTATTAAATACTATAACTCTGCACCAAAAGTAGACGAAACAGAGAACAGCGGAATGGGAAACACAGTAAAGTGGGAGCCTAGCACTAATGTCAGTGAGAAAACTGTGTTCTCAGTAACCACTACGTAATGCCTAAATTTCCTTCTGCCTGCTTCCCCTCGAATGAGGAAGCACTTCAAGACCTGATCAGAACCACAGACTCTTGTGAGTGCTTGGTTATCGTTCTGGGCTATGGGTAGGAAAAGACAAAGCAGAGTCTCCAAGTCTTTTCCAACTTGAGTCTTCCACTTGGTCTCAAAACCACTGCTGCACTTTTAGATGTTGTAATGGCAGACCTGTTGGGACATCTATGTAACAAAATTTCTCTCAGTTATTGTGACCACAAAGTAAATCATCCCCCAAATTAGTGGAATACAGTATTTCTGATGCTCATGTCTTATGCTCGTAGACTGTGTAGTTTAAGAGTTCAGACAAGAAACAGCACAGACAACTTCCTCTGCTCCATGATGCATTCTGGGGCCTCAGCAGAAGAGTTGAAGACTGGAACTAGAATCATTTGAAGGCTCATTCACTGAACATCTGACTATGGAGGCTGACTGTGGGCTAAGAGCCTATTTGCTCTCCTGGTGGGAATCTCCATTTGACCCCTCTACGTGAGCTAGTCTGAGCTTCCTTTCAGCAGGGTAGCTGAATTTTAAGGGAAAATATCCTAAGAGAAAGAGAGAGCCAACAGGAAGCTGTGTTCCCTTTTCTAACCCTGCTGTGGAAGTCATGCAGTACTATTCGTGCCATACTCTGTTTATTGGAAAGTCAAAAACTTGTCCAGGTTCAAGCAGAAGGGGAGGGCAATACGAGGTTTTTCCTCTTCATAGGGTTCTGGAAGAGAATGAGGAACCAGAAGTATTGCTATGACATTTTCAGGAAATAAAATTTGCTCCAGTAAGGAAGCTTAAGTACAGAATAGTTAAGGGATTTAATCAACAGATCTATGTCTGGCAGGGGGTGAGGCGGAGAACCAGTCCCTCTTTCTCATATTCAAAATCCTTTCTTCTTTCAATTACACAACAGTGAGGAAATATTAACCTCAGCTGAATGAAAGTTGCCCTCAATGGGGAAAGGGGTATGACATATTTAGGAAAGTAAAGGTTTATAAAATGACAAAAAGTAAAATGCACTGAGCTACATTACAGAATTAGCATCACACCAGCCTGGTCTGCAGGATTGAAATATTATTTGAATATATTTTTGTAAAGTAAACCCATGATGGAGTTTTCAATATGAAACTCTTCAGTTTTAAATTGATAGACACTATAGCTAAGGTATCTGATGTAAACTGAACTACTGATTTTAATAGGTAAATATAAAAGAAATGGAAAAAGTAAGTATTATAACAAATCAAAACCTTGACAGTATAATGTGATAGGAGATATTTTCTAGTTTCAAATGAATGCCATTAAACAAAACAGAGAATGCTGTGGTTACCCGAACAAGCTCAAATATAAAGCATGCTGAATTAAATATGACCTTTAAAAAGCCATTAGTGATTTCTGATTATGATTGTTTACATTATATACATAAATCTTAAATATATACATAATTTTAATCAAAGTATTACCCATAAACATTACACTATTAGGACAACTCTTTTATTAAAAGTACTATACCACAAGAGTCAATATTAAGAAAAATATATATTTAATATTCTACTTTTGGATATTTTTATTTATATCCAAACAGAGGCAGTTTTATTTAAGATGATGTCTTATCCTGCCTTCTCCCCAAGCAGAGCAGGAGACAATCTTGTATTCAGTTAGTTTATGTTTGAATGTGTTCTAAAGAAGCAGGTATACAAAGAGTGGAATAAAAGTTTATCAGGGAAAAATAAGACCACATGGCAAGTTTTTTTCATTACCATCCAATCCCAACAGAAGCTCCTGAGAACACGAATAGAATGGATCTCACATCTCTCTGCCTGGAGGATGAAATCCCACCCTTCACTGGATAATGATGTTCAAATGGGCACTCACAGCCCTTTCCACTCCTGGATTTCACATGCTGAGAGCAGGACAAGTTCCCAAAGTGTCCCACTCATCATTTCAGAGGAGTCACAGGACGGGGAGTGAGAGGGTTGCAGCAAAAGTGCGAGGCAACGTGCCGTCCCAATATACCAATCAAGGGGAGCGGTGTACTGAGTACAGTTTACATTGAATGAAACACACAGATCTTAAGTGTTCACTTCAAGGAGTGTTGACACTTTTATATGCAAGTGAAACTATCGCCCTAAACAAGATTTGACTGTTACTATCACCCTGGAAGATTTCATAAAGCGTCTTCCTCATCAATTCTCCTCAACCTTATGGCAACTACTTTCTTATTTCTATCACATTAAATGGGGAGTTTAACTTAAGTTTAAATTCATCTGATTTATAGCAATATAAATATAGTAAAATATACACTCCATTGTCAGATGTCTTTCACTCAACTTTTTTGAAGTTCATCCACCGCTGGTATGTAAATCAGTTTTACATTTGTTTTTGTAGTTGGTTAACATTTTTAGTTGTGCTATTCCAATGTTTGTTTATCCATTCCTTCATTGATGGCATTGTATTTTCTAGTTTTAGGAATTATGAGTAAAGTTGTTATGAAAATTCTTGTATAAATCTTTTTGTAGGCATGTATTTACATTTCTTTGGGGTAAAAACCTAGGAATGAAAATGCTGCGTCATAAAGTATACATTTAATTTTATCATAATGTTGCTGAGAAGTTCTACATACGAGAGTAACATTTTATAGTCACGCCAGCTGTTCCACATCCTTGCCAGTGATCTTAGTCACTGCAGACTGCTTACTATAGAAAATCCCATAGACGGAGTGGCTTAAAAAAATTATTTCTCCCATTTTGGAGGCCAGAAAGTCCAAGATCAAGGTGTCAGCTGGTTTGGTTTCTGGTGAAAATTTTCCTCCTCGTTTGCAGACAGACACTTCTTGCTGTATCCTCATATGGCAGAAAGGGAGAGCGGGAGAGAGAGGACTCTCACTTACGACTTAACTATCTCCCAAAGGCTCTACTACCAAATGCTCTCACATTAGGGATTAGCGCTTCAACATATGTGTTTGGAGGAACACAAACATTCAGTCCACAGCATCCACTTTGTATATTGTCTTCTTTTTGTTGTGTAATAATACTCATTCTAGTGGGTGTAGAATGGAATTGCACTCGGTTTACTTTGCATTTCCCTAAAGACTAATGAATGTAAGTACCTTTTGCTGTAACAGGTTACCACAAATTTAGTGGTTTACAATAAGGCAAATTTATTTCCTTGGAGTTCTGTAGGTTATAAATCTGACACAGGTCTCATTGGGCTAAAATCGAAGTGTCGCAGGGCTGTGTTGCTTCTGAAGGCTCTGAGGGAGAACCACTTTCTTTCGCTGCTTCCTGCTTCTGCATGCTGCTCCCACGCCTTTGCTCATGACACTTTCCTCCGTCTTTAAAGCCAACAACGGGGCGTCATCTAACCGTTCTTTGTCGTCACATCTCCTTTTCTCTCTGAACTCAGCGTTCAGAACATTCTCAGGTTTTTAAGAACCTTGTGATTCGATTGGCCCCAAGCAGATAATTCAGAGTTATCTCTTCCTTTCAAAGCCCTTAATATAATCACACCTGTGAATTCTTTTTTGTGTGTAAAACAACCTAATCTTGGATTCCAGGCACTATGAGGTGGGTATCTTTTGGTGGCCATAGATCAATCATACATTTTTTTAATTGTTGATTTGTAGGAGTTCTTTTTTTAAGTTTAATTTTCCTATTCATTTTTGGTGACTAGAAATTTTTGAGTTTGATGAAGTCCAGTTTCTCACTTTTTCTTTTATGTCCTTTTTAATCTTGTACGTTTGCATCCTATAAAAGCTTTTACTTACTCTAATACTGTGAATTAGAGGGTTTCCTTCTAGAGGGCTTATTTTCCCAACTTTTATGGCTAGGTCTATGATTCTTATTGAATTAAATTTGTGTGTGAAGTGACATAATGGTCATAGTTCTTGTCTTTAATAAAAATATCTAGTTGTTTCAGCACCTCTGGTTAAAAAATACATACATCCCTACTAAATGCATTGGTGCTACACCCATAATTTAGTTCTATAGGTCTTTCTGTGATCTGTAGTTCTGTTTGTCTATCCTGACTCCATTACCATACTCTCAGGATTATTGTAGCATTGGAATAGTTTTAGAATCAGGTATGTACAAGTGTTTTAGTTATTCTGTGTTGTGTACATATTGATGTTAATTTTAGAATCAGCTTGTCAATTTCTACCTAAATCACGCTGAAATTTTGATTGGGATTGCATTGGATCTCTAAAGAAATGTGAGATCGTCGATAAAATCCTCACTCTCTGGATCCGTGTATATTGTATTTCTCTCCATTATGTAGGTCTGAGAGTAAACATCTTTTCTTATTAACAAATTTGAAAAAGCTATCAATATTTCACAATTATGAAGTTAGCTGTAGGTTTTTCATAAATGCCCTGCATTGTGTTAAGAAAGTTTCCCTAATTTTCTAGTTTGCTGAGATGTTTTATTATTAATGGGTATTGAATTTTGTAGGGGCTTTTCTCACCATCAGTTGAGATAATCTTTTTTTTTTCACTTTCTTTGGTAAATCACACCAATTTATTTTTCCAATATTAAACTAAGCCCACATTTATAAGGTAAACCCCACTGGTTATGATATATTAATCTTTTTTATGTTTTGGTGGATTTAGGTTACTATTGCTTTTACAGAAATTTGCATCTGTATTATGAGAGGTTATGATCTGAAATTCTGAAATTCTTTTCTTAGCCTGAATTGTCAGTATCAGGTTTTGTTTCACAGTTACACAAATCTCACAAAAAATGAGTTGGGAAGTTTCCTATTGCTTGCTAACATCGCTATCATTGCTCACTTTTTAAGGTAAAAACAGAGATAATTGTTTTTACATCTTTCTTCTTTCCTAATAAATATACTAGCAGCTAAAAATTTCCTTCAAAGCACTGATTCATTATTCTACAACTTTTGATATGTTGCATTCTCACATTCACTCATTTCAATAGTTCTAAATATGCTTCATAATTTCTTCCTTGGCCATAAATTATTTAAAAAGTAATTTTGCTTAATTTCCAAATATTTGAAAATCATCTGCATCAGTACAATCACAATAGAAATATATTGTGAGCCACATGTATATTTTAAATCTTCACATACCATATAAAAAGTTCAAATAAAATAAAAATTAATGTAATTTAATAAAGTATTTTACCTCAATATGTCCAACATAAATCATTTCAACATGTAATCAATATAACATTATTAACAAAACATTTTACATTATTTTTGTACTAGGTCTTTGAAATTTGATATGTACTTTGCCCTTACAATACATCTCAATTTGGCTGCATCCTATGCAAGTGTTCAGTTGGCACGCAGCCACGGACCACCATGTTGGAAAGCATTGTCCTGGCAGGATGATCTTTATCCTGAGAGTTCCCATCCTAGGTCTCTGTCTATGCTAAAATCCTTGATATGAAAATGTTAGAAAAGGAACATTAAAATAATAGTCTATCCATGCTGGCAGACAGGCCTAGGATTGGATCTTCATTTTTCCAAATAAAGGTGAAAATAAATACCTCCAGAGATAGTTGAGTGACAAAGGTACATCTACAATATAACACAAGAAGTAGAAGACACAATCCATGGCTCAGGAGTTGAGCATGGGCTCATTCATGGTACACTAAGAATCCTCACTCACTGCTCTCCCAATTAGAGATAGTTCTATATTTTAGAATGAATTTTGAGATCAACTTTTCCTGATGGAATCTATCATCTATCCATCACTTCTTCATCTATACATTCATCCATACATGAACACATGCATTTATATATAGATGCACATGTACATATTTACCAGCATATCTCTGTATGTGAGTGTGTAAAAGATTCTCAGATTCATTCACTTAAATATGGCCATTTTACTTCCCAGGGTCACATTCTTTTCTTATTAAAGCTCTGACTTTTACCATAGTTTCTCTCTATGGAGATTACGCTTTCAGTGACTTTGCAAAATCTCCCACACTTACAATTAGATCACCGGTTATATTTTCAGCAATCAGTCCCTTGACTGCATGAAATGGGGGTTTTATAAATGCCACCATGGAAGCACTTTGGTTTTAAAATATAATATTTAACTAAGCTTGGCTTATCATTTTCTTTTGTCAGGGCTTTCAAAACAATAACAAAAACCACCTAGCTTCACAATCCTACTATTTATGAATACTCCTATACTCTTGAACTGCCAAAGCTACCATATAACCTAGATTTTTGAAAACTCTACTGTGTATCTAAATTACCTGGAGGACTTATTATACTAAAAATGGCTGGGCTGCACCCCACAGAGTTTCTGATTCTATAGGTCTTGGGTGGGACTACTTAGGAGGGACTCCATAAATATTATCAACTTGATTCTTATATCTCAGTGGAGAAGAAACCTAACTAGAGTTAGGTTACTGCCTTGGGTGGTGTAACTTACTGGCCCCTAAGTACATTGAACTTATAACCATGTTAGTATATGCCCTCTAACTAGCTAAGTAATTGCATGAATAATCTACTGTTTATTAATTTGTAGATATAGTCACCAAGTATTTTTAACATTTGTTAAAGCACCTGGCTATGTCCTTAAGCTATAAGAAAAGAATGAATCTCTTCTTTGCCTTTCTTGAGGTCACTGTCTAGTACAGGTAATACACCCATTAGCAGCTAATTTTAGAACAATAGTGAAAAGTAGGAAGATGTGTGCATGTACAGTGATTATGGGAGATTAGCAGAGAGTAAGCAAGTGGTTAAGGGCATCAGGGACAATTACTGGGGAGTGGGATGTACGAGGTAAAAAATGATTAGACGATGGGCAAGTGGGTAAGAGGAGGAAAAAAGGAAAGAGGAAGCTTTCCAAGATGTGTACTTAGCAAAGCTCTGTGAATAGTAATTATGTGGGATAAAATACAAGTGATTCAATTCAGTTAGATTCTAGTGTGAAGCAGGAATTATGATGCATTAGGCTGAAGGTCCAAATGTCCCTTTGTCTAGGAGCTTGGACTTGATCCTGGATGCAAGAAGGTTGCTCAATGGCGTGAATCATCACAAAGACAAATATTTGCACTAATGCCTGCATAGATCCAAACTGCCTGTTACAATATCTGTATAATACACAATTTAGCCACCTTAGTCCTGGGTTCTAGTTGTGACTATGACTAGTTAAGTAGTAACTTAAAGTGGTCATTTAACTTTAATATCTGTTGCTTTAGCTGCTAAAGACGAGCTACTTTACTATGTTTCAAGGCATTGTTGGACTACATATAAAATAGAATAGCAGATGTGACAGCAACTTCTAAACGCATATTCACACAACATGTATTGTTCATACTATTTCAAGTTCTTAGAAGACACATGTTTGATGCACAGAAACATCACTCTCCCGTGCAAATGCACACCATTTGCATAAAGGCTATAACCGTGCGTAGGCATAAGGTGGGAGAGCACTGACACAAGCTATGCACTGCACTTTCAGAAATAAAAACATTTTGTGCATTTTTTGTGCAACTGAGCTAAATATTCAGTATGCATCTCTTATTGGTGTTGATACATATACATACACACATATAGAGAAAACAGAATATTCTAGAAAGTGGACATGTTGTAGTGCATGCTCCCCCCGCTAGGTGAGTGTTCTAGTGTGCCCACTGGCATTATTGCGAAAGGCTGCGTTTGAGCTTCAGTGACTGTTTTTTTGAAGAATCTTTCATTGTGTTTGCCCGTTTCATGATGGGTGTTTTATGAAGGCACCTGCCCACGCTGCACTGAGTGTTCAGCATTTTTTGACTGAAAAACAGCATGGTTCCCATCCCCCACCTTCCCTATTGACCCAATCTCACCCCAGGAGCAACTTGGTTTTGTTACCCAGGGTGAAAAAAAGTCCTCAAAGGGAGACATTTTGCTGGTGTGGAAGAGCTCAAACAAAAAAATGGCAGAAGCACTAAAAGCTATTAAAATCAATGAGTCCAAAACTGTTCTGAGCAGTGGAAAAAACATCTTAATAGGTGTACTGCATCAAATAGAGAGTACTTTGAAGGTGACTGAAGTTTAAACATGTAAGAATAAATACACAATTTTCTATAAATTCTGGCTTTTGGGGTCCTCTCTTGTACACACATACGTACATATATATGTATAGGAGACACATGTCAGGAAACATCCACAACTAATAACAATTGATTTCTGGCTTATAATTTCTTTAAGGACACTAAATCCTAAATGAATATTTGCAATCAGCTACTCTCTGACTGCATGAAAGGAAAAAATTAAAACAAGTCTTCAGTTTCTTCAGCTTCATAACTTTCAATCCATCATGCTTCACTACCCCAATTTTATTTTTTATGTGCATTTATATTAGAAAAGAAAGAGTTGGCAATTCTAGTAGTTCAATATCACTTTCAACCTTTTTCTCTCACCTCCACAGAGAGCCATAACTTTTGAAAATCTTGTTGATTGAGTCATCCTACCTAAGGCATTAGGGGCTCAGACAGGTCACATTTGCAACTAGCATGCGTACGGTTCTGGGGCAGCGTGCATTTGTTTCAACCTCCTCATCCTCTACTCTCTGTCCTCACCACACATATACAGCCCTTGGCTTCTATTGAGTTTAATGACGGCTCTTAAATGTTACAGGAAAGAGAGCGGAGTCAGGCAAATGTGGGTGCCATAAAAAATGTGCAGGGGAAGTCACGTTGTCTCTGATGGTACTCTAGTGCAGATCACAGCATGATAGCCTCAGTGTAAGTCCTTCCCAGGCCCAGTAAAAACGAAAACAACATTGTAATAAATTAGCTGGCACTGCACTTCCCTAGGGTTCAGTGACAGCATGATAAATAACCCTACACAGGTATGATCTGGCTTTCCCTCTGCCAAGGTTTTCTACCACAATATTTTCAGGCCTTAAGCCAGGTCATCAACACTTTATTAATATTCCAATACAAAGAGGGAGAGTTAAGATAATACCAGGGATATGTTTCCTTGGACAATACAATATATTAACAGTATAATATTATATCCAGGTTAAGTTTTTATTGATCCATAAGGATTATTATTTTTATATTTATTTAGTAGTTGAACTATTCCAACCCTTCTCGTAGAGTACATAGAATAATCCTAGAAGCACATCTTGGGTTTGTTTCTGATTTTTGAGGTGTATTTCCTGGTTTTATTTTCTAATATTTGTGAAGGAGATACTTAAACTTCTCAGCATTATTTGTGTGCAAAATTTATTCCTCAGTACATTTTCCATTATACATATAAAATATATATGTATTTATAAATTATGTATATAATACAATTGTGTTTTATAAATATTTATATCACATTCACTTAACCTCAATCCATCAAATAAATTCAGTTATATTTGTATAACTTTCATAAAGAAGGAATAACTTAGCATATAACTTTTCTAGCTAAACTATTATTGTCAGAAATAAATCTGTATTTACTCTCTGTATCCCAATCATTTTTTTCTGATGAAAAATAAGTAAGCCATAAACATCTCCTTGCCATTAATTATTACATCAATGAAAATGAATGTTCAAGTGAATAACAATAAAACTGAGTTTTACTGAATAGCAAAGCTGGCTAAAGGAAGAATAAAAAATTTGTTTCTATTTTTTGAGGGTTGGCTTGCATCATTAACTTGGCTCCACAATATGGGGCATAATTTAGTGTCTGTACATACATTCACATTTTGTAGTACTTGTCATATCTTAGGTCCTAAATTCTATCATGAGTTCAGATGCCTGTGTTTCTATCCACTTGGGCTGAATGTGTTTGCATGTTTGCACTGCTGAGGTGTATTTCTGGTATGTATTTTAAAACAGTAATAATAACAGCTATTATGTATTCAACTATATATATACATATATATATCCAGTACTGTTTTGAAAGTTTTGTATATGTATTTTATTTACTTTGCAAAATGACTATATGGGTAGATAGTAATATATCCCCTTCTAAATATGAGGAATAAGTCAATAAGTAATAAGTTAGATAGAATTATTCACTGAGAAAACTGTAGTACCACAATTCAAAACCTGTAAGTCTGTCTCTGGAGCTTCAACTTCTAACCAGTGTGCTATAGTTTAAAAAGCAGGTCTTTGGCATCAGACACAGAGAAAACAGCATAATTACCTCCATTCCCCTCAAATACATGTATATTTTTATATACTTATTTTATATATTTTATATAAATATATATTTATATATTAAAAACAGCATAATTATCTCCAATAATCCTTCCCCTGAAATAAATAAATATATATATATAATTTATCAAACCTAAGTATACCTGGATTTCATGGAACTATTGCAAATCCTTCTCAAAGAAAAATCCTTCCAATTAAATTTACCACATTTCCATCACTCCTTTACTATGTTCATTCTACTTTATTAAAATAAAAAGTTAAATTAAAATTGGAAGGAGCTGAGAACAATAATAAAAACTGCCATCATACATCCAAGCTTTATTAATATGGAAATGCACTGCTATCGAATACTGAAAGTTTATCAAATATAAGAAATGACCAGTGAAAGGTCATTTGTCTGACCCAAAGCAGGACCTATGATCATCTTCCAAAAAAAAAAGATAAGTCACCAAGTAGAAACCACATCTTATTAATGTTTGTAGCTTCAGTTCTGATTATGATGCATAACAGGACACTCATTAAATATCTGTTACATCAGACATGCCTAATTGACTCCAATACATCCAAGAAATATTTTATTTTATAATTTTAATAGCAGGAGATTCCACATGGAATAATTAATATCTTAGAAAGATTTTGGGTTTCAAATGACAAAAAATTCTTTAAGAATTTATGAGAAAGAACACATGGATCCTGTCAAGCTGGTGGTGTAGGTAAACATGGTTCACCTCTTAGCGCAACTGCAACTAACCTGTAGAACAACCACCAGTCCAAACCATTAGAAATTGTGCTGAATGGAAGTCCTACAACTGCAGAATTAAGGAAAAAACTACAACAATGTGACTGGCAGCAAAAGGCTTTAGCAAGCCCCTTACCTTTTTTGCTAAGTTGCCCCAGGCCTGGCACTAGTAGGAGCAGGCCTTGGTTCACTTGAGCACCTCTAAGCCTAGCACAAGTGGCAACCATCTGTAAATTGCTTTGTAGCTTATGCTGTGTAGCCCCGTATAGAGCACAGGTGGTGGCTGACCTTGGACATGCCAGCTGCAATTAAGGCTCAACTACAATGGAACAGTGTACAGTGCCTACACAGTGGATGCACCACAAGTACCCGGCTTAGGTAATAGGGGAGGCTGTGCCACTGGACCTTACAAGAAACTAACTGTACTAGGCCATCCTACAAAGCCTGAGAAACACCGAAGCTCTACCTAATACATAGAAACAAACACAGGGAGTCTTCGAAATGAGGAGACAAAGACACGTGGCCCAAATGAAAGAGCAGATCAAAACTCCAGAAAAAGAACTAAACAAAATGGAGACAAGCAAGTTAGATGCAGAGTTCAAAACACAGGTTATAAAGATACTCAGTGAACTTGGTGAGAACTTAAACAGCATAAAAAAGGGCATGGAAGCCATAAATAAGAACCAGTCAGAAATGAAGGAGATACTAATTAAAATGAAGAACAATTTGTAGGGAATCAACAGTAGAATGGAAGAAACTGAGAATCAAATCAGCAATTTGGAATATAAGAAAGTAAAAAACACCCAATCATAACAGGAAGAAGAAAAAAGAATCCAACAGAAAATGAGGATAGTTTAAGGAGCCTCTGGGAAAACCTCAAGCATAACAACATTTGCATTACGGGGGTACCAGAAGAGAAGAAATAGAGCAAGGAACTGAAAACCTATTTGAAGAAATAATGACACAAAATTTCATTAACTTGGTGAAGGAAATAAACATAGAAGTCCAGAAAGTCCAGAGAGTCCCAAACAAGATTAACCCAAAGAGACCGACCCCAAGACATGTCATAATTAAAATGTGAGAAGTTAAAGACAAAAATAGAATCTTAAAAGCAGCAAGAGAAAAGCTGCATATGCGAGCCCCTATGAGACTGTCAGCTGATTTCTCAACAGAAATACTTCAGACTAGAAGGGATTGGCAAGAAATATTCAAAGTAATTAAAAGCAAAGACCTATAACCAAGATTACTCTACCCAACAAAGCTATCATTTAGAATCAAAGGACAGTAAAGAGCTTCCCAGATAAGAAAAAGCTAAAAGAGTATATCACCACCAAAACAGCATTATATGAAATGTTAAAAGGTTTTCTTTAAGAAAAAGATAAAAATATGAACAATAATATGGCAACAGATACCTATCTATCAACAATTGAATATAAAAAGCCAAATAAACAGACAAGCAGAACAGAAACAGAATCATAGATACACAGAACATTTTGATGGTTCCCAGATGGGAGGGGAGTCAGGAAGGTGGGCAAAAAAGATGAAAGGAGTAAGAAGTACAATTTGGATGTTACAGAAGAGTCATGGGGATGCAAAGTGCAGTATAGGAAATAGGACAGCCAATGATCACATATGCATGACCTATGGATATGGAAAACAGTGTAGGGATTGCCTGAGGGAGAGGATGAGGGGTTGGGTGCAGGGATACAAAGAGGGAAAAATCAGGAAAACTGAAATGGCATAATCAATAAAATATAATTTAAAAAGAAAGAAAAAACACATGGAACTCAAGCTCGAAAATATAAAACTGGATTTTGCCAGGCCCTGGAAATAAATTGGAGTGGTCCCTGCAAGCCCAGGTGATTATTTCTCTCTCTCTCTTTACTCGCCTGTTTTATCACCACTGGTTTCCTCTCAGCATCTCTTCAGTCTTTTCTTCCTTGGAAGTTTAGATTTTCCTGCTACTTCTTACATGTAACAGAAAATTGTAACTCCAGCCCAATTATATCCTCACATGTAATTTCCATTTTTAAACACTTACAAAGTAGTATCCACACAGTACAAAAGTCTCTACACAATTTAAGGAAAAATCAACTAAGTATTTATCTGAAGGGCAAATATTCCAAATTCAGTGATGTAGAAGTGTATTACTTCTATTTTCATCAGTTATCTATGTGAAAGAGAATAAATATAAACTACCAAAATAGTTTGGTCATTCAGTCTCTGTTACAGGTGGAGTTATTCAATATATATCAAGTCAATATACATCCTCATAAAAATTACACACATGTTAAATCAAAATGCAAACTTCTTTATCTACATTTTAATAAAAGCAGAAAAATAAGCATATACGTAGCCAAATACTGTGTTTGGTCTCTATTGCCTTTGAAAGAAATGCCTTTTATTCTGTGATCACGTCCATCCTCTACTTTGTTTTGCGCTACAGTTGATATGCTGTTAGTGCTGTCTTTTAACATCACTTCTTGGCCAATTAAAAAGTTTAAATATTAAGTAGGCATTGCAAGTACTATTTTTGTTTAAGTTTTTGTTAGTGAAAGGAAAAATAAAACTACTAGTAGTTTGTAGCAAAAGCACAGGTGCAATAAGCACCTTAACACAATAAAACCAGAAACCAATCGAGGAGTAAAGACAGAGAAAGGTCAAGAAGGGAAAGCGTAATTTGAAATTCTGATGCCTGAGAATATTTTGTAGCTCTGAGTTTTTTAAATAATTGAGTCAGGAGAAGCATAGTGGTTTCCTTATTCCTATTGGCACGTACTGTGGTACGATAATGGCCCCCAGAGCCATTCATGTCCTGATTCTTGGAAACTTACTTGGCAAAAGTGACTTTGCAACTTCTGTTAAGGTTACGATCTTGAGATGGGCATTGTCTTGGTGGGCCCATTCTAGTCACATGAATCCTTAAAAAGTGGGGTAACTTTTTCCCAGCTGCAGAAAAGCAGAGTGATGGCAGCATGAGTATTTGATACCCTGTTGCTGACACCGACAAGCAAGGAATAGAAAGAAGCCTCTAAGAGTTAGAAAAGGCAAGCTAATGGATGCTCTCCTACCTAGATGCTTCAGAAGGGGAGAATCTGACCCCCTGGTTGTAGGACTGGTAACTTCCAAACTGTAGGATAATAACTTTGTGTTATTTCAAACTACCAATTGTGTGGTAATTAATTACAGTAACAATGAGGAACTAATACAGATGAAGAGGTGCAAACCTGTTCATAGAAAAAAATTTTTTTCGTTTCCTTCATTCTTAAAAGCATGAGAAAACTTTACACATAAAAACTTTATAAAGGATAAATAAGTATCCTAAAGAAAAATAATCCCAATTGCATTACTGCACAAAAGAATTACAGAGACATTTTTTTATTTTTATTTTTGTTGTTCAAGTACGGTTGTCTCCATTTTTCCTCCACCACTCCCACCGCCCCACCCACCCTCACCTCCCACCCTCAATCCTTCTCCACTTT
The DNA here is from genome assembly GCA_004027475.1 of Anoura caudifer. Classification (NCBI taxonomy): domain Eukaryota; kingdom Metazoa; phylum Chordata; class Mammalia; order Chiroptera; family Phyllostomidae; genus Anoura; species Anoura caudifer. Next base: position 18,750 of record PVKU01001316.1, on the reverse strand, counting down.
GGCTTTGTCCATGAGTCCTTTACATGTGTTCCTTGATGACCCTTTCCCTTCTTTCCCCCAAGACACCCCTCTCACTTCTCCTCTGGTCACTGTCAGTTTGTTCTTTATTTCAATGTCTCTGATTATATTTTGCTTGCTTGTTTGTTTTGTTGATTGGGTTTCACTTATAGGCGAGACCACATGGTGTTTGTCTTTCACTGAGGAACAGCAGCCATGGCTCTCTGCTACCCATGGCCTCAACAAGGGCCACAAAGTGACAAAGAAAGTTGAGAGCAAGCTGAGAGCAAGCTGAGACACAGCTGCCCCCAAGGCTGCCTCACCAAGCACACCAAGTTCGAGTGGGACACGATCCGAGAGGTGTGTGGCTTTGCCCACTATGAGTGGGGCACCATGGAGCTGCTCAAGGTCTCTAAGGATGAGAGGGCCCTAGAATTTATCAAGAAAAGTGTGGGGACACACATCTGTGCCAAGAGGAGGAGAGAAGAGCCGAGCAATGTCCTGGCAGTCCTGAGGGAAGCAGTAGCCAAGAAAGGCTGAGCCCCATCCCTTCTGTGTAATAAAACCCGTTCAGAAAAAATACATTCTTTATATGATTAAGTTTAAAGTTTTTTTTAGAAAGATGTATGAAGAGAGAAGGATGAAACTCACAAATGAAACCTGAGGAATCTTGAGATATAACATCTCTTTGCCATTCATTGCAATAAAAATTATTATTTTTCAATAATAGGAATACCTTATTCTCCAGTGGGGTCAGATTTAGCACCTGGACAGTAACTTTCTTAATCTGAGTTTGTTGAAACATCAGTGACATAGAACATGTTTAAAAACTGGCCTCAGACCCAATCATACTCCTCATTTGTGTCAGTCAATTTGTCATTAAGTATATGGTGTGATATTAAGATACATCAAATATTTCCAATAATTAATAAAATCTTGTTCTAGGAGACTGAACTGACAGAACTACAACTTACTTATACAGTCATGATCCACCTAAAGTCATTTTGGTCAATGAAGGACCACATACACAGTGGGGGTCCGTAAGGTGATAGGGGAGCTCATAGATTCCTATCACCTAGAGACATCATAGCTGTCATAATGTTGTAATGCAACATATTATTCACATGTCTGTGGTGCTGGTATAAAAACGTCAACTGTGCTGCCAATCTTATAAAAGTATAACTCTTATGGGACTTCCAGCCAAGATGGCGGTGTAGATGGACACACTCTGCCTCCTTGCACAACCAAAATTAAGGACAACAAAGATTTAGAAACAAGAAAACAACCAGAACTGGTAGAAAATTGAACTGCACAGAAGTCCAACAACCATTCATCCAGACCGGTAAGTTGCAGCAGGAAAAAGTGGAGGTTGGCAGTCTCGGGCAGGCAGGCAGCAGTGCCTAGAAGATCCCAGGTGCAAAGGTGGTGGCTAGTGGACCCCAGGCACAGGGTGGCAATGGTGCAGATGCAGTGAGCCCCAGAGCCAATTCAACTAAGTGACCAAGAGATAGCCAACCTATCAGATGCACAGTTCAAAGCACTGGTGATCAGGATGCTCACAGAATTGGTTGATTTTGCTCACAAATTAGATGAACAAATGAATGCTACAATAAGTGAAATGAAAGAAAACGCACAAGGAACCAACAGAGATGGAAAGGAGAACTGGAATTCAAATCAATGGAGTGGACCAGAAGGAAGAAAGAAACAACCAAACAGAAAAGGAAGAAACAGGAATTTAAAAAAATGAGGAGAGGCTTAGGAATCTCCAGGACATCTTTAAACATCCCAACATCGAATAATAGGGGTACCAAAAGGGGAAGAAGAAGAACAACAAGTGGAAAAGTTATTTGAACAAATAATAAAGGAGAACTTCCCAAATCTGGCAAAGGAAATAGACTTCCAGGAAGCCTAGGAAGTTCAGAGAGTCCCAAAGAAGTTGGACCCAAGGAGGAACACACCAAGGCACATCACCATTACATTAGACAAGATTAAAATGAAGGAGAGAATTCTAGAAGCAGCAAGGGATATAGGCAGAGTCACGTACAAAGGAGTTCCCATCAGACTGTCAGCTGATTTCTCAAAAGAGACCTTACGGCAAGAAGGGGCTGGAAAGAGGTATTCCAAGTCATGAAAGTCAAGGACCTACATCCAAGATTGCTCTATCCAGCAAAGCTTGCATTCAGAATGGAAGGGAAGATAAAGTGCTTCTCAGATAAGGTCAAGTTAAAGGAGTTCATCATCACCAAGCCCTTATTATATGAAATGTTAAAGGGACTTATCTAAGAAAAGGAAGATAAAAAATATGACAGTAAAAAGACAGCAAACTCACAGATATTAACCACCACACCTAAAACAAAAGCAAACTAAGCAAACACTAGAATAGGAACATAAACACAGAAATGGAGATCACATGGAGGGTTAGCAACAGGGGAGTGGGAGGAGGAGAGAGGGGGAAAAGGTACAGAGAATAAGTAGCATAGATGGTGGGTAGAAAATAGACAGGGGGAGGGCAAGAATAGTGTGGGAAATGTAGAAGCTAAAGAACCTATGATGCATGGACATGAACTAAAGGGGGGGAATGTGGGTGGGAGGGGGTGTGCAGGGTGGAGGGGAGAGATGGGGGAGAAATGGGACAATTGTAATAGCATAATCAATAAAATATATTAAAAAATAAAAATAAAAAATAAAAGTAGCCATCCTAAAAAAAATAGTATAACACATACAATTATGTACAGTACATAGTACTTGATAATGATAATAAATGACTATGTTACTGATCTGTGTATTTACTATACTAAGCTTTCTATTGTTATTTTAGAATGCACCTTTCTATTTATAAAAGAATGTTTTACAGTGGCCTCATACCTCCAGTGTTCACCATGTCTCTTGACTGCATGATTTTCTCTTGTGCTTGATTTAATCTCATGGTTTTTTTGGTGCAGTAACAAGCTGTACAGGCTTGTAGCCTAGCAGCAATAGGCCATACCTGATAGCCTAGGTGTGTAATAGACTACACCATCTAGGTTTGTGTAAGGGCACTTTATGATTGCACAAGAACCAAATGGCCTAATGATGCATTACTCAGCATATATCTCAGTAATTAAGAAGCTCATGACTGTATCTTAAACGTTTAAGTAAGGCAGTCTTTGCTTTGCACAGCAGTGTTGCACTGCAAAAATGACTGTGTAAGCTAAAATCATGCAATGTCATTTTAATAAACAAAGAAGAAAAAGCACAAGTGTTCTGCGACCTTTAAAAATAGTGTCAAAACATTAAAAACTCCCCTAATGCCAGCTACATATGTGTGGCAAAGTAAAGATTAGTGAAACAAATATGTATCTAGTACATCGTAATTTCAAGCATTAGAAACATTGAACATGGTGCTTTTGTTCTTTATAAAGTGATGATCCAGAATCACTTGAACAGTACTTGCTTTTTTCCTCATAGTCTAACAAAGGAAATAAGAATCTTTCCTATGTCTGGTGAACTGTCACATTCCTTTCTAAGTACCCATCAGCTTTCAACAATTTGTTTTTTGTTCTCACAATGATATGACATAGCTCTGAAGTTCCTTGTATATGAAGTTACACAAGAGTGCCATTTTCTCTGGAACACCCTCATCCTTTTCACCACAACACTTTTCTTGTTTATGTCAATAAGTTTGCCTTCATGAAGTTCCACAGGTTGCACCTCTACAACCCAAGCAGCTAACCTGGAGACTTGCATCTCGGGCACCATGATCAAGATTCCTGGATCACCGATTTCTTCTAGAACTCCATTTATGTTCAGTTCAAATTTTACTCCTAGTATTACCATGTTTGCTTCTTTGCTGCACTTCCATCTCTGTTGGCCCATTCTCAACTTCAAGTACCTGTTGTTGGACACTGCCACCTGATTTTAGCACTCAGAGAAGGGAGTTAGAAACACAAGTACATGCTCTGCTTTTTGTGAGTGAACTGAACAGCTGTGCAGGAGTCAATCAGCAGCAGACTGAAAGAAGCGATGTGATTGATCATCAGTTCTGATCCTCATCTGTTATCGATGTGGTGATTTGTGGGCTGAATAGCTAGCAGTGAAGTTCGCGCTTTGTGCAATTATTCATAGTTAATATTCCATGGTAGTTGAGGCCTAGTGTTATTTCACTAAGAAAGGGTAAAAAATCTGTGCATATCACAACCAGGCAAAGGAGGACTATCTGTAGGGGGAGTGAGTATACAAGAAGGTCAAACAATTAAAATGACCAGTTTGAAAAAGACATGGGGAAAAGGAGAAGAAATTATATTTAAAACAAGTAAGATAAAGGTCTACAAAACATACTAAAGGAAGTAAAATGTTATTCAATGCATCTCATACAGGTAATTCCATGCACTATGATGCTGAAGAGTACTAGGAAATTGGAAAGAATGTAAGAGAAATATTCTTCTTATCTGGAATATGTGACAAAAGGAGACCCTTAAAAATTAATACAAAAGGCTGCAGAGAAGGGGGTTGGGGGAAAAGCCAGCCAACAGATGCACGTAGAATATAAAGACAGTTTTATAAGGGCAAAACACATGCTAGATTTTCCCCATAAAGCTCTTGAATTATGATAAATGTGAGTGCTGTGTATGTATATTTGGAAAACCAACTGTTCCCTCTGCTTTAGTTGCCTTTTTTGCACCAATAATTCCTTAAACAATATTTCATTTCTACAGCATAACTCTGTCACTGTAGTGTAGCCAAGCTTTTCTTGGACAAATCAAGTCCTAAATAATTCAGTGGTGCTGCGAGGGGAGAAATATCCACAGCACACTGCTACAGAAAGCTTCCCTTTCTCACAAACAGAACAACTTAACACAGGTATGCAGAAGCACGTCCTCTGTGTGTGTAAGCACCTTCGAAATGAATCGGGATGGAGTGCACACATCAGAAAGGAGCTGGCCCTATGGTCAGCAGCTTGATCATCTTATTAAAGTATGTTGCTGCTATTGTTCTTTAACTGAAGTTAATGACATTATATTGGCTCAATTTTCTGAGCCTAAAATATGTCCTTTTACTAAAGAAAAATATAATGGTTTAACTAAGTAAGAACCTATAGGAATTTATAGGGCTTATTTTACGTATTTCCACTTTTTTTACAGGTTGTGTTCTTGTCTATTCTCAAGAGGTGGAAGACTATAGGATTGTAGGGAGAGAACACATGTCCTCAAACAAAAAAATGATGTTGAGACATAATGGCTATCATGGCCAATTCCAAGGACTTAAAGCATTTGGTAAAGGAATATGTAGTAGGAATATGTAGTAAGAATATGTATATCCCATAAATCACTTATGAGGACAAATAAAGGAAAAACTATTAGAAAATACTTTTCTCAAAATCCAAAGAATGCAGTCAATGAAATCTGATTTTATTTTAAAGTAAATATCAGTAAGTTTGTTAGATAAATGCATATATTTTTCTCCTCCATTTACCAGGCACAAACCAAGTAGATGGAATAATGTACACAACCATGAGATATTTATGCTGCATATCTTTGGGAGTCTTGACATGCTTGACAAAACCCATGCCATTAATTATTCCTCTATCACTTGGAGATAGGAAGCATGCAGATGTTATCAGACAAGAATATAACTCATGTGCATCCTTGGAAGCAGGAAGGCTGGTGGGTCTTCAGAGCAGCCCTGGGTGAGCTGGTTTTCTGCCTTTGCAGGAAGGAGAACGGCTGCAGGGAAACTGCACTTTCCCGAGTCTACCAGCCCCTTCCCTTGCACAGGGAGGGGTTTTTTGTTTGTTTGTTTGTTTGTTTTGTTGTTGTTTTTGTTGCTAGCTCTGCAATAACTAAATTTATCTAAATAACTCCCTAAAATGAATACCAAGATGAATATTCAAGTAAGTGAACTTTCTGGCTCTCTTCTCCTCTACTTAGCAGATTGTTCTGTAGTTTGAGGCCCTTTGTCTGTAACCAATTTCTAAGCAATAACTTTCAGTGAATTGTATATCTCAAGCTCTATCTCCAGGGGCTCAGAAACAAATCCAGACCTGCTTTACCTCCACTATTTCCCCAAATCGACAAAATTGTCCCTCTCATGGTAATGAAAGTTCATGTCTTTCCAATTTCTATTAAAGAGAAATTCTCTACATTTGTACTGCAACTCTCTCACCAATGGATCATGGAAGTTCGACCATAACAAAGAACATCTGTATTTATACCATTGTGCTGTGTTCAGAATCATCTCTGCCCTCACTTTGGTCTTTAAAGAGTGGTAATATTAATTATCTTTATATCTGAATCCCGATAACGATAACCTAAAGATCATGATACGTTTACCCTGGGTTTTGTAATATACTAAAAACTTTGCATTCACCACCACAAAAGATACTTATAAGATTGGTGTTTTTATGATATGCATTTTTAGCTTCATGATACTTTTAACTCAGACTGTATCTTGTTCGTGAGCATACAACTCAGGTGTGAAGTAGAAATCAAGCCCATAATTCTTTCACTATAAGTCATGTGTTCTGAACCACTAAATTTTAGTGCTGCTAAGCATTGTATGTGCTGAGCAATGCTAAGGTATACATTTTTTATTATCAATAAATAATTTCAAGAGGGCAAGAAGCAAGAGATTTAAAATTGAAGTGTTAGGATTAGTTGAGTAATATGCCAAATTTCTCATAGTTTTACTTTTTTCATCTTATGAAAAAATTCTATTTTACACTGTAGCAGAATGAACGTGACTTATGTTTCACTGCCTATGTAGCTGCTTGCATAGATTTTTGATAGCCCTATCATATTTCCAGCAAATACATTTGCTCCCCACCTCACCTGCCACTTGAGACCTCGTAATATTAGAAACAGGTTTCACGTCATTGCAGTGTGTATGAGGTGACAGAAGGGCACATAATGAATAAGTAAAAGAGGTAGGAATATGACCCCAACTTCCTGACATTTTGATGAAGACTCAATATGTCCCTATTGTTTTTCTGCCAAGATAAGTATAGCAGATTTGTGTGGTAGGACTCTTCCAGAAATATATATGAAGGTAGATATTGCTTTGCTCTTTATTTTTTGCAATACTGAAGTTGAAGCTTTAGGTAAAATATGAGAATAACATTATCATCGTGTCAGAAAAATAATATATTTGGTATCAAGATTTCTCTCACCACTTACGTAGTTAACAAAACATAAGCCTGGTGAATTTTGACTGTGCTCTGTAATTTATTTAAACGTGCTTTCACTGTTCTGGAAGATTTAGGGGATTATTTGCAGTATTATTGTTCTGAAATATATAAGTAATGTTGGGGTATTAAGAACTCTTCTTTTAGAGATACATACCAGTTTAGTTTTGTATAATAGCAATATAAATAATCACAGGCATGCTGTGTCCCAGCTTCCAGGTGTATGTTACAATAAATCAAAGTGAGGACGAACAGGGTGGGTGGCAGAGTGTTGGTCAAGACACCCACAGCCATTTTCAAATCCTGTGAGTTTAACCCAAATAGAAAGATGTTTACTGATTGATTTCAATTTTGCTTGTACTTTTATGCCCTGAACTTCATCAAAAAATAAATCTGTGTGTTACTAGGTTTTGGGGGGGCTTTATTTCTATCACATTGGTTTGTTTACTAAGAGCTCATTTTGGTTAGAGGAATAACAGTTTATCTTACACCTAAAAAATTTAATTTTATATACTCAAGCCCATAATTTTCATGGTGTTTGCTTTTATAAGATTTTCATATTTCAGGAGTTTCTTCTTTTTCTTTTTAAGGCTGAATAATATTCCATTGCATGCATGTACCGCATTTTTTATTATCTATTCATCTGTTATGGAAATTTACATTCTTTCCACATTTTTGCAATTATGCACAGTTCTGGAAGGAATATGGAAATGCTAATATTTTTCTGAGATCCCAGCTTCAAAGAAATAAGTCCTGCAATGTGTGATAACATGGGTATTTCTAGAGAACATTATGCTAAATAAAATAAACCAGTAACCAAAGATTGAATACTGCATAATTCTGCTTATTTGAAGTATCTAAAACAGATTCATGGAAGCAAAGAAGAAAATTGTTAGCATTGTGAGGAGAGGAAAACCCAGTCGCTATCAGTGAGCATAAAATTTCAGTTATGCAGCTAAGTTCTAGATTTCCCATGCAACGTTACACTCTATATAAGTGTAATCGACTATTATATTCGATTGTACACTTATGAATATAAGAAGGTAGATCTCATGTTAACCATTCTTACCACAAGAAAACATTAAAAATAGATTTTTATAATACAATGAAGAAGATCAAGTCATCGAAGTTGAACTTGTCTACTAATTATGAATTACACTGTTTACCAATGAGTAATCATACATGAAAATAAATAATAAGACATGACTCATACTATAATATAGGTTATTTCTAGTGTTCAAATAACAGCTACCTATCAGTTACTGTGTGTTAAGTTATTTGTAACACACTAGAAATATGAAGATGAAAAATTATAATCACTGGTTCAAGAGGTTTAAGTTGATACACAAATCTCAGTAGATATTCAAAGGACTAAGTCATCAAGTAGCTTGGGTTGGAATCAGAGAAGGATAACAGGGTTGTTAACAATTCAGTCTTAAAAAGTAAAGACTAGCTTAAGAGATGAAAAAGGGTCTGACAAGTGAAGAGATTTCTGGACTCATTAAAAAAACTTTTAAAGGCTTATATTTAAATCATTTATCCACCTTGAATTTATTCTTGTGTATGGTGTAAGTTGGTGATTGAGTTTCATTTTTTTGCACATAGCTGCCCAGTTCTCCCAACACCACTTGTTGAAGATGCTACTTTTATTCCATTTTATGTTGCTGCCCCTTTTGTGGAAAATTAATTGACCATAGAGACTTGGGTTTATTTCAGGAAAATCTCAGATATTTCACACAGCAACATTTTTACTGATGTGTTCCCTAGAGCAAGAGACATAAAGGAAAGAATAAATGAATGGGATCTCATCAAAATAAAAAGCTTCTGCGTGGCTAAAGAAAACAGTATTAAAATAAAAAGAGAAACAACCATATGGGATAACATATTTGCCAATGATACCTCAGACAAGGGTTTAATCCCAAAAATATATAAAGAACTTACATGACCCCACTCTAAGAAGACAAGCAACCCAATTAAAAAATGGGCAAAGGACTTGAACAGACACTTCTCCAAGGAGGACATACAGAGGATCCAGAGACACATGAAAAGATGCTCAGTATTGCTGGCTATCACAGAGATGCAAATTAAAACCACAGTGAGATACCACTTCACACTGGTCAGAATAGCCATCATAAACAAAGCAAAAAGCAACAAGTGTTGGAGAGGTTGTGGAGAAAATGGGAACCATTTTCATGAGGGATTGCAGACTGCTATAACCACTATGGAAAACAGTATAGAATTTTCTAAGAAAACTAAAAATGGATCTGCCTTTTGACCCAGCAATTCCGCTGCTAGGATTATATCCTAAGAACCTTGAAACACCAGTCCAAAAGAATCTATGTACCCCTATGTTCATAGCAGCACAATTTACAATAGCCAAGTGTTGGAAGCAACCTAGGTGCCCATCAGTAAATGAATGGATCAAAAAACTATGGTACATTTACACAATGGAATTCTATGCAGCAGAAAGAAAGAAGGAGCTCCTATCCTTTGCAACAGCATGGATGGAACTGGAGATCATCACGCTAAGTGAAATAAGCCAGAAGTGAAAGACAAATACCATATGATCTCACCTTTAACAGGAACCTAAACAACAAAACAAACAAACAAGTAAAATATAACCAAAGACACTGAAATTGCGAACAGACTGACAGTCACCAGAGGGGAGAGGGGAGGGAATTTCTGGGGGGAAATGGGAAGGGTTTATAGGAACAAGTATAAAGGACACATGGACAAAAACTATGGGGGTGGAAATGGGAGGGAAGTGGGGAGGGCTGGGGCGGTGGGCTGGGATGGGAGTAAAAGACAGAAAACTGTACAAGAACAACAATTAAATAAAATTTAAAAAAGTAAAAATTAAAAAAATACTTTTAAAGGTGTGAAGACAGGACATGAATGGGGTCTTTATACAATATAGCAGAACATATGTAACTAGGAGAGCAGGGAATAAAGGGAGGAAAGCTATAACAATGACCCCTAAGTGATGAAGCTGATGGGAACAAGCTAGATCTTAGGTTTGTAAGGCAGGCCAAGGAATTTAATATTTATGCTTGATGGTAAAAATGCACTGAGAGATTAAATCAGGGGTATTTGATATTCAGGCTTTTGTATTAACAATAAAATTATAGCAGCAATATGAAGGGTAAACTAATGTAAGGAAATAAAAAACAGATTCAGGGCTACCCCTCATGTTACCTTTGCAATAGTCTAGACCAGCGGTGATAAAGGCTTGCATGAAAACAGCAGAAGTAGAAATAGACAGAAAGAGAAGGAAATAAGAATTATTTGTAGTGTAACTTGAGAGGAATTAATAACCAATGATATATAAATAATAAAACAGGGAGAAAGATAAATAATAATGACTGAATTAATTGGTTTTGATTGTAGAAGTCATTTTAAAAAGACATGAAATTTTAGAATTAAACAGATTCCAAGGAAAATAATGAATTAAATTTTGCAAAATTTATGATTCGAGATTCATTATTTAGAAGTAAAGTCATCAGAGTTAGATTTAGGAGTCATTAACATTTGTATGGTAACCAAATTACTTCAATAGATAAGATTGTCAAGGACGTGAATAAAAAATAAATAAATAAAAAACTGAGGACAAATATTAGGAAGCACCAAAGACATAGAAAGGGGAAAGTATAATGGTCAGGAAGACAGGTAGGATCAGAAAGAGGAGAGTCAGTTACAAAAGACAAAGTGCTCTCAAATGCACGTCAAATGAATTCAAGACTTCACAAAAACCATGCATAGTCATTGAAACTGCCCATTGGTTTTAGCAATTAAGAGATCATAGTTTATTAATATAGTGGCATTGGTGAGGACGGAAACCAGGTAAACTGATGGCAAAAATATATGACATTGAAACCTGTGGTGAGAACAAAGATAATGGAGGAAAGTGTTATCTGTGAAGGAAGAGAAGGAGGCTGAAACCAAGAGGAGAAATATTATTTAGATATTAAGAGTGACTTCATCATGTTCAGCATTTGTGAAACAAGTCAGAAGAAAGGAAATGGATCAAAATATAGGGAAAATGGAATACTTAATGAGAAAATTTCCAAGAGAGGCTGAAGAGGAGTAGAATAAGATTATAGCTAGAAATCTCAGCCTTAAAGGGAGTCAGGAATGGATGAAGGTGAAGTTATCATGCTCTCTTGATGCGTAAAGGCAAGAGGGCCAGAGAGTTTTTGCCTAAAGACCTCTATTCTCTAAGGTGCTTTCTAGCTGGAGGGAGATGAGAGATGGGAAAGACTTGATAAGAATGATTAAGGTTTAGGTTGCCACTGAGAAACTACAGGGCAAATTAATCAAGAAAGCATAGGAGGCTTCACTGAGATAGATTTAATAAGCATATAGTAACATTTGTTCACTTGTGTGTGTATATAGATATATATAAATTTATTCAATAATTATTTATTGAGCATCTACTATGCCAGGGATTGTTTCAGGTATTGAGGAATTACCAATAAATAAAAACAAACAACAAATCTTTACTCACACAGAGTTGGGGGGTTAAATAAAAGCACAATATATAAGTAAACTATCTACATTATACATTGCCATCATTCTCTGGATTTCTCCTAAATGGGGGTTATAGTTCCTATATTTCTAGGTTGATGTCAGCTCTAAGTAAGCTAATTTATTTTGAAAACACTTCTTAAACTATAATGGATTCCACAGGTGATGACCCATGACCCAGATCTTGAAACCAAAGGCTATGGTTGATGAGTGGAAACTTATGGACACCAGAAAAATAATAGAAGAGAAAAACAACACAGGCCTACCAATAGGATAAAAATGTATTAAACATAAGTTATGAATGATCATTAATATCAGTGGAGTGCTTTTATCTGCCCACTAAGCTTCACACGTGCCTAAGAGACATGACTATCATTCAGCTCTTGTAGGATAGGCAGGCCAGTATTTAGTCAGGCACACAGATACTTTCACAGATAATTCCAATGCGATGTGGTAAGTGATATGGGAGGAATATAGTAAAAGTGCTCTGGGGACACAGTGGAGTGACTAGGTCTCCTTGGTACAGCCTGTGAAGGCCTTATAGCTAATAATACTAACACTGATCCGTTAATAATGAAAAGAGTTCCACAGAGAAGAAATAAGGGAAGAGGCAATAGGAATAACAATTTATGTGCTCTATTACCCAATTATAATATGCAAAGACAGAATATTAAAAGTCCTGGATAACAAAACCAACATCCCTTGCAACAGACTTTGACTAAAAGAAAATGCAGTTCAGTGTGAGTGTAATTTCATCAACGGTTCTGAGTTAGTCAGCTACTATACTACATAAAAGGGAGGAGACCAAGTCAAATAGTGTGAACAATCATCCATCAAAAAAATCAGAACTGCTTATACTGTTTATTCAATCACAAATACTAAACATATTTGTGATTGAATTTCCTTAGAAGACTACCCAGGGCTTCATGTTTATCAAAGTACTTCATTTAAATTACCATTAAAGTAAAATTAAGTTGGCATTAACCTTGTCTATTCAAATAATGCCACTGAAAGGTAAACACACCATTCTGGTATGTGCGAAAATGAGATGATAAATTGATACACATAGAGTTTGAAATGGATGGACTCCTTCTAATGAGTGATTATCTGTGGTATAACTATATTGATTGTGTTTGTACATGTCAAGTGAGGCTGGCAACAATTAACTTGAAGAAATCAATCTTGGAACTTGCTAGGATAGCAGCCTCTTATTTTCACATGTATTAAATCATGAATTTTAAAAAAGACTACAAAAGGTTTTAAGGTACCAATCTCTTACTGACACCGTATGACTTGGCAAAGGATTTTTGTCAACCCAAAAGACAAATATGTGCTCAGATAATGATTTGTGGAGGGCAAATAATTACAAGAGTTCATTTGGATACGTACTCTATTCCAAAGCCTATCCTCTTGATACTATAAAGAAGAGTTATTTCTTTTTATTTCTGTTTGATTTCTCATAATTAAATAATACATTTGGAAACCCACATTATTCTAAGCTCTCTTTTGTCAATACAATGATGAGTTATTTCTATGCTACATTCTATATGTTGGACTTAAGATTTATTACAAGGAGTATATGAAAACAAAGGCAGAAAGTTGTACTTTTATGGTTTTATTGGGAACCATTCCTGAAGTAGGTGGGGATACGCACATGCACACACATACAAACTGCACCTGTGCTTATGCACACATGTGATGGAGTGTGCTGTCTAGCAGTGATTTGCTGGCAGAATGAAGTGTGACTCTCCACTCTTATAAATATTGGAGTTCATGTTAAGAGAGAATAAGGACCTGTGGAGCTCCCATCAGCATAAAATAATGTTTGCATCTATTCCAAAGGAAAATTGCTAAGGCAGATTTTGAGGATGGCTCTCACAGCAGATAAACCTTCGCAAGACCCATATCCCACATGCACTCCATCTTACCTGAATCATGCCATACCTTGGTTTCTGAAGAAAAGCTTATGAAACCTGGACTAGAATGCCCACTTAACTGACACTAATCTCTAGTGTCAATTAAGAGAACAATTTTTCATGTTTTTTTCTTTTTTTAAAAAAAGAAAGATATGCACAAGCTCTAGATCATCCTGACACAGCAATCTGGCAGAGCAATTCATTTCTAAACATGCCTGGTGATTTTTCTTCCACACAGTAGTAAAAGAGCCAGATCAAGGACACCTGGACTTTACAATAGCACCAGAATATCACCAACTTGTATGTTACATTCACTGCTTTTAACTCATGCTTTCAAATACTTTATTTAAAAAAAAAAAAAAAACAGACTTCCAGCCAAGATGGAGGTGTAGCTGTTTGCACTGTGCCTCCTCTCATAGCCAAGATTAGGGACTACAAAAATATAGAAAAAAAAAAAAAAAAAAAAGAAAGAAAACCCAACCAGGACAGAGGGAGGATTGAATTGTGCGGGAGTCCAATGGTGATTCATCCAGACTGGCAACTGAAGGAGGACCTGAGACTGGAGGAGGTCCTGTGACCCGGAGTGGCCCTGAGATCTGAGGTGGCTCTGGGACTGGGGATGGCTGAGCAACCAGGGGAGGCCCTGTGACCAGACGTAGCCAAGCCACCACAGGCAGCCCTGGTACCAGGACTGAAGGCAGCTGTGCAACCGGTGGCCCTGCAACAGGACGAGAAGGCTTTATGGAAGACTCAGAACATATACCCATGATCCTAGATGAGACAAAAACAAACAAACAAACAAACAAACAAACAAACGTGGAACTGTGAAAAAAACAGAGTTGAACTCAAAAAGGGACTATCCCAACAGCTGAAACAGTGGAAGCTGTGAACACCAGGATACCAAAGGAGACTGCACCACTGAATCTCACAGGCATTCTACCACAGAAGTTTACACCATAAACCCAGGGAGCAAGAACAGATCAATTTAAGAACCTGAGGCTGACAAGAAGAGTCTCACAAACAATGGGAAGACAAAGAAACAATCCCCAAATGAAAGAAAAGGAGGAAGCCCTAGAGAGAATGCTAAATGAAATGGAGGCAACTCAACTATCAGATTTTGAGTTCAAAGCAATGGTTGTCCGGAAGCTCCATGAGCTCTCAATGAGCTACCAGAAACTACAGGGAAGCTACAATGAACTCACTGCAAACTATATCAACATAAAAAAGGAAATAGAAACTATCAACAAGGACCAAGGGGAAATGAAGAACACAATTTCTGAACCGAGGAACACAGTGGAAGGAATGAAAAGCAGAATTGATGAAGCAGAAGATTGGATCAGTAAGTTGGAGGACAAAGTAGAAAAAAACACCCAGAAAGAGCAAGAAAAGGAAAAGAGGCTCAGAAAGAATGAAGAGGGATTAAGAGAAATGCAAGACAATATGAAAAGTAATAATATCCATATAATAGGGATACCAGAAGGAGAAGAAGAAGCTCAAGGGATAGAAAACCTATCTGAAAAATTAATGATGGAAAACTTCCAATTTGATGAGAGAAAAAGTCACACAAATCCAGGAAACACAGAGAGTCCCAATCAAGAGGAACGCAAAGAGGCCCACCTCAAGACACATGATAATTAAAATGGCAAAATTCCAAGACAAAGAGAGAATCTTAAAGGCAGCAAGGGAGAAAAAAGAAGTAATATATAAAGGAGCCCCAATAAGGTTAGCAGCTGACTTCTCAATGGAAATGCTCTAAGCCAGAAGACAATGGCAAGAAATATTCCAAGTAATGAGAACCAAAGGCCTGCAACCAAGACTACTTTACCCAGCAAGGCTTTCAATCAAGATAGAAGGAAAATAAGGAGCTTCCCAGACAAAAGAAGTCTAAAAGAATACACCTCTACCAAATCAGTTCTGCAAGAGATGCTAAAGGAACTGTTTTAAGGAAAACAGAGAGAGGGAGACAGGAACATAGGTATGAAAATGGCAATGAATCAGTACCTATCAATAATGGCCTTAAATGTAAATGGATTAAATGCTCCAATCAAAAGACATAGAACAGCTGAATGGATAAGAAAGCATGACCCACACATATGCTGCCTACAAGAGACCCACCTCAGGACAAAAGACCTACCCAGACTCAAAGTGAAGGGCTGGGAACAAATTTTCCAAGCAAATGGACAGGAAAAAAAACCTGGGGTATCAATACTCACATCAGGCAGAATAGACTTCAAAAGAAGGGCCATAAAGAGAGGCCCAGAAGGTCACTTCATAATATTCAAGGGAAGAATCCACCAAGAAGACAGAAACATCATAAATATATATGCACCCAACATAAGAGCACCAAAATACATAAAGAAAATCTTAGAGGACTTCAAGAAAAATATTGACAGCAACATAATTATAGTAGGATATTTTAACACCCCACTATCCAAAATGCACAGATCTTCTAAACAGAATATCAACAAAGATATTGTGGCATTCGACAACACTCTAGATGAAATACATTAACTGATAAATATAGAGCCCTTCATCCCAAAGAAACTAAATACGCATTCTTTTCAAATGTACATAGAACATTTTCAAAGATAGACCATATGATAGGACACAAAACAAGCCTCAACAAATTCAAGAAAATTGAAATTATACCAAGCATTTTCTCTGACCACAAGGGACTGAAACTAGAAACCAACCCCAAGGGGAAAAACCCAAAACACTCAAAATCATGGAGATTGAATAGCATGCTATTAAACAATGAAGGGGGCAAGAATGAAATTAGGGAAGAAATCAAAAACTTTCTGAAACAAATGAAAATGAACTCACAACAACCCAAAACTTATGGGACACAGAAAAGGCAGTCCTCAAAGGGAAGTTCATAGTGATACAGGCCTACCTAAAAAAGATAGAAACATTTCAAACAAACAACCTAACCCCATGCCTACAAGAACTTGAGGAACAAAAACAAAGACAACCCAGAGCAAGTAGAAGGAAGGAAATAACCCAGATCAGAGCAGAATTAAATGACATACAGACTAAAAGCACAATTCTAAGGATCAATGAATCCAGGAGCTGGTTCTTTGAAAAAGATAAAATCGACAAGCCTTTAAGCAGACTCATCAGAATAAAAAAGAGAGAAGACCCAAATAAACACAATCAGAAATGAAAGAGGAGAGACCACTGACACCACAGAAATAAAAAGGATTGTAAGCAATTACTATGAAGAACAGTATGCCAAGAAATTTGAAAACCTAGGTGAAATGGACAAGTTTCTAGAAAAATATAATCTCCCAAAACTCAATGAAGAAGAAGCAGAAAGCCTGAACAGACCAATAACAGCAGATGAAATAGAAGCATTAATAAAAAAAAAAACTCCCAACACACAAAAGCCCTGGACCTGATGGTTTCACAGGAGAATTCTACAAAGCATTTAAGGAAGAGCTAACCCCTATATTTCACAGACTATTCCAAAAAATCCAAAATGATGGAAGACTCCCAAACTCTTTTTATGAAGCCAGCATCATCCTAATCCCAAAACCAGATAAAGAAACAACAAAGAAAGAAAACTTCAGGCCAATATCTCTGATGAACATAGACACTAAAATCCTCAACAAAATATTAGCAAACTGCATCCAACAATACATTAAAAAGATCATACACCATGACCAAGTGGGATGCAAGGATGGTTCAATATTCGCAAATCAGTAAATGTAATACATCACATAAACAAAGTAAAGATGAAAATCACATGATCATATCAATAGATGCAGAAAAAGCATTTGATAAGGTACAATACCCATTTATGATAAAAACACTCAGCAAAGTGGGAATAGAGAGAGTATTCCTCAACATAATAAAGGCCGTATATGAGAGGCCTACAGCCAACATCATACGCAATGGGCAAAAAATAAAATCTTTTCCACTAAGATCAGGAACAGGAGAAGGATGTCCACTTTCACCACTTCTATTCAATATAGTATTAGAAGTCTTAGCCACAATGATTAGAAAAGAAAAGGAAATAAAAGACATTTAATTGGAAAGGAGAAAACAAAACTATCACTGTTTGCAGATGACATGATAGTGTACATAGAAAATCCTACAGACATGGCCAAAAAGCTGCTTGACCTAATAAATGAATTTGACCAATCAGCAGGATACAAAGTCAATATCCATAAATCAAAGGCATTTTTGTATACCAACAATGAAATAGCAGAAGCAGAAATCAAGTGAAAAATTCCATTCATTATAGTAAAAAGAAAAATAAAATACCTAGGAATAAACCTAACCAAGGAGTTAAAAGACCTGTATGTAGAAAACTACACAACACTGAAGAAAGAAATCAAGGAAGACACAAACAAATGGAAACATATACCATGTTCATTGATTGAAAGAATCAACATCATCAAAATGTCATACTACCCAAGCAATTTACAAATTCAATGCAATACCTATTAAAGTACCAATGACATATTTCACAGACATAGAACAAACACTTCAAAAATTTATATGGAACCATAAATGACTCCAAATAGCTGCAGCAATTTTGAGAAAGAAGAGCAAAGTAGGAGGGTTCACAATACCTGATACCAAACTGTATTACAAGGCCACTGCAATCAAAACAGCCTGGTACTGACATAAAAACAGGCACATGGACCTGTGGAACAGAACAGAGAGCCCAGAAATAAACCCAAGTCTCTCTGGTTAATTAATATTTGACAAAGGGGGCAACAACCTAAAATGGAGTAAAAATAGCCTCTTCAACAAGTGGTGTTGGGAGAACTGGACAACTACTTGCAAAAAAAATGAAACTTGAGCACTAACTTACACCATACACAAAAATAAATTAAAGGTGGATAAAAGATTTAAATATAAGCCGTGACACCATTAAAGTACTAGGGGAGAACATAGTCAGGAAAATCTCAGATATTTCATGCAGCAACATTTTTACTGATATGTGCCCTAAAGCAATGGACATAAAGGAAAGAATAAGCATGGGATATCATCAAAATAAAAAGCTTCTGCATGGCTAAAGAAAACAGTATTAAAATAAAAAGAGAACCAACTGTATGGGAAAACACATTTGCCAATGATACCTCAGACAAGGTTTTAATCTCCAAAATATATAAAGAATTTATATGACTCCACTCTAAGAAGACA